>BMAU01003938.1:320000-770847 GCA_019973935.1 Trichonephila clavipes | reverse complement strand
ACGGTTGATAAGCTGGGGCATCGTGTTGAAGCAGCATGAGCATCTGAACCAGGGTACATGCCGTCCAATCTCTGTTTGCCTCAATGCCCTGGCGTATTATTGTTATTAAGTACTGTTATTATTGCCAGAGCTGGTTGTTCTGAGTACTGAAATCTTGGGATCTATGCACCCAAATTTCTTGAACATTTAATCACTTGTTATTTCTAGTATAACATATTTTTCCAACAAATATCATTTTGTTATCTTTATTTCTTCTTGGTGTAGCAATTTTAATGGCCAGTAGTGTATATGAAAAAAATGCTGTCAATTTTAAATCATAAGGAGAATATTAAAATAAAAAAAAAATGTGTCAAACATTTTAATAACTCAAAAGTTAATAACTCAGGAAACATATTTCATACTCGATTTTGTGCTATAAATATATTGAAAATTTTCTTAGTAAATTTCTTTAAAATAAAACCAAAATTAGATATTTGACAATTTTTTAATCCATGTATATCTTCAAAGTAGGATAATTTATTTGATAATGCAGCTTCCAATTTTTGTAAAAGTTAATGTATTTTGTTAAAGTTATATCATATTCCTTAACATTTTGGAAAGAGACCCTCTAAAAATTTCGATACTTTTCTATCATGTTTGTGCGAAGTGGAGCGTTCCAAAACCAAAATAGTTGCGAGAATAATGCTTCACACGATGCATTTTGTTGCGGCTTAAAACGAAAATTCTTACAATTTAGCATTTTTTACATTATTTTTCACATTCTACATCAGTGAGAGCATTCTATAAAAGCGTGAACATCGTCAATGCAGTTTATTTATGGAAATCAGGTAGTCAATTTTTGGAGAGTTTTTAAAATATCATTTGAAAGCGTTAAGAAATGTTTCTGAAGTAAACCAGAAAAAGGCTAAACCCCAAATATGGCTATTTACATTTTACATCCAATATAATCTTGAAGTTTCTTTTCTTAACCACCTTTTTATAAAAGATTCCAATGGTGAGGCTGCAATATGCAAGTAAATAGGACATTTGGGAGATATTTCAAAGCAAATATGACTTCAGGAGTCTCAGAAGAGCAAACTGCTTAAATTTTGAAAATTTTACAGAATATTTAAATATATTCATGTATTCGTACATAAGAATGACTAAAAGACAGAAGTAAAAATTTTAAATTATGGTTTGTAGATAAGTTACATGTAGAAAAGATTTTCCATTTAAAAAAAATCTGTACTTAACGTTTAAATACTTTTTACTGTATCTGAAATTGTAATTTGTTCCCCTCTAATGTGAAAAATTCATATCCATAATGAAACATAAGAAAAATAGTTTTTTTTCGTCAATTTGAATTTATTTAACTGCATTCTACTAAAAAACCCATTACAGTGTTCCATTTTTAAAATTGTTTTGGTATTCGATATTTTCTTAACTACCTATTTTTCTAATTCCTTTAATTTTTTAATGTGCGTCGGTATAAATAACAATTCTCGGAATATTCTCTGAACTTTCTTTCTTTCTTTCTTTCTTTATATATCATATTTGCTATTGATGTGTCAGTTACTGAAAAGAAAAAATCTGATCATTAATATTTCATCACAAAAGAAACAATGCTACATTTATATACGTACTGAGAGCTATAAAGATCAATGGAGAAGACAACTAAAACTGCCAAGTGATAACTAAAAATTTCCGTAATGATTTCATTGCCTCAGCATATTATTATATGTTTAAGATGTTGAAAACTTATTAAAGCGAGTTGGAAACCTCTCTCTCGCTCTATACTGACAATGTTAAATTGGCTGTTTTCGAAGTACCTTTTCTCAAAATCTGTTATATGTACATGCTAGAAATTGTTCAGACTATTAAAGTAAACCTTTTTCATTATACGGAAATGAGCTTTTAGTTAATTTTGAATGTTTTAATAATTTATGAAATATTCGATCAAACATTGCGAAATTTGACCCATTTTTCACACAAAAAAATTTGTTAAAAATTAATTTTTGAGTTTTTTACAAAAAGCTCATTTCAGTATATATTAGTCTTCATTATAAATGTATCATAAAAAATTTACATACCTGTGAACAGTATTTTCTCAGAAAAGGTACATCGAACTTCAACCTTTACATTTTGAGATAAATTGATTTCTAATCGGCTAGGAAATAAAAAAAATAAAGTGCTCAATTTACAATAAAAGATGCCTGTTTTGGTTTATATCAGACGTTCAACTGTTAAGCAAAAACGAAGTATTTTGTTTATAATTTGCCATTCAAATGCCTTGTTTCAACGATTATTTAAAAATTGGTTTTAAGGGCATCTAACTGCCCTAGAGGTTAAAGTAAGGTATTTTTAGAAAGATTAAAATCTACACAATTTGAAAATGTAAAAATCTTAAATTGTCAAAAAATAAGATTTTAGCTTTCCAACACACCTTAACGTAACATACCATATTGCTTTACTTTTCTAATTAAATATTCGTGTTTAACTGGATTAATTCTGCTTAGTGAATTATAAATATAAATTTAAATATTTAATTTATACGAATCGAATGCTTTACTTTTAGATTTCGATTTTATTTTTGGTGTCAGAAGTGCGCGTTATACGCCGGATTTTACGGTAAATCTTACATTAACACAAGCCAATACTTAATGTTTCTTAATTCCGCAACACAACAAAGGAACAAAAGAAAATATACAGCATTTTTTACAGGACACATGAATAGCTTTTTTCAATAAGGGAATTTCTCACGAAAATACACGATGAGCGCCATCTGACCACAATTTTGAAAAAAAATGGATTCTACTCAAATGCACGAGCAGCACCACCTGACGGGTAAATTGAAAATACAGGAGTTACGAGAGAATTAGGTTATCACCACGTTTTAAATGTAGAATACATAGAGAAAGGAATAAAACTTTGTGTGTGTGTCTTAATTCTAATAATTACTCTTTTAAAACGTATTTTAATAAATTCTTGTTCAATAATTTCAGCAATTTTCTCTCCTTTCATACATTCTTCATTTTATATATTATCAATCTTTTTATTAATTTTTTCTCTTATATAATCCTTAAAAATTTATTACACGAGTTTAAAAAATAAATCTATTGCGAACATGTCTAAAATAAAAACTGTCTTTATAAAAATGAATTCTAGCATTGCTCATAATCTTGTGTCTTACGTTTTGTTACTACATAGTGTGTGATTCAACTTATATTTTTTATCAAGTATTAAATTTATGTTGTAAAAAGCCTTACGGTAAAACCGAATCAAATATTTTTTTTCTCGTATTTTTGGCTTACTTTTTCAAATGCACTTTTATTTGAAAAAAAATGATGATAAAAAGTATTCTGAAAAAAAAGAAACTCATTCTCTTCTCTCTCTCTCTCTCTATTTATTTATTTATCCTCTAAATCTGACTTTTTTTTCCCTCTGAAGTCAACTTTTTTTCTCTTGAAACATGTTTTTTTCTCAAGTGATTTCCATAAAAAGTATTTTTATGTCCCTTTTAAATCCTTAACAAAAAATGAAATTAAATACTACGATTTTATTTGTTTTATTTTCCCCGTCGGCTTAATCAAAAAAATCCTACAAAGATTAACCGACACTTTCCAAACATTTTTATTTATTTATTTATTTTTGTTTTCTGTGTGTGTGTGTAAAAAAGGGGAAATGATAAAGCATTAAAAAAAACTTTTCTTAGCAATATTTTCTAATTCAAAGTTAAATAAAATAAAATATGATATCCACGCTGGTTTAAAATCTCATCTTAAGATATAATCAATTAATTAGAATTATCTAAAAATAATGTTATAAAAAGTAAAGATATTAAGAGACTTAAAGAAAGGATTATATATATATATATATATATATATATATATATATATATATATATTCCCTTTTACTTTAATTCTGCAATAAAAGAAACATTCATATATTTTTTTCCTAGCATGTCTTCATTTAAAAAAAAGGAAAAAAATATAAAATTGTATATTGTGTGTGATTTCCCGATTTTAATTTCATAAAAAATAATCTTATTCATTGTTATAAAATATATTAAAAAAATCTACCATTACATTACATTTTAATATCGCAGCTTGAGATTTACTTATCATGGTCATTACATATTATCTGTATGAAATTATGATTATTATTTCAAAGAATATGCATAGTGACTTTTTGTATTGAATATTAAAGATGAAAATATCATTGAGATTTTGAAAGCATGCAAAAGATGGGTGTTTTTTATACATATATATGGTAAATTACTACAACCTTATGATTATAGAAATGATTTATTAAACAATGAAGGGTGAAAATGATTAGATATATTGAACACCAAAGGAGAACGTCTTTCTCCTACGTCTCGTCTAAAATATACCTAGCTCGGCATCCATCTAAAGTAGGGGTACTTAACCTTTTATTTCTCCCCGGGGCCACATACATATGACAAATATTTCACACGGGCCACAACATGATGATAATGGGAGAAAAACAGTACATGACCAAAGCAACATTGGACACAGAAAAATTGATCAAATTATAAAAAAAAAATAATTTTCTGCGCGCGCGCGCTTTTATTTAAATACTATATTAACCCTTCTATAAAACACACGCAAAACATATTTACTTATGGATTTTTTGTTGAGTTAAGAGGTAGTTTCGATTTTCTTTCATCCATGATCAAGCATCTTGTTTATATTCTACTATCAAAGAAAGCAAATTGATAGCAGCATTGATAAATTTGATTGCTTGATTGATATAATTTCCCTTTTAAATTTTTAGTATTTTTGTTTTTATTAATACCATTTCTTTAGACAACGGGCCATGACAAGACAAGACTGAAAAAGCCGTTGGACCACATGTGGTCCGCGGGCCGCATGTTGAGAATCACTGATCTAAGTCCTCTTCGTGCAATGCCTCGTCTGCCACAAAAAGCGGGGTATGACGCCAGCGTGGATTGCTCCACTCGAAGTAACAGGGCTAGGGGGATGCGACAGTGCACATATCCAACACTATATATATATATATATAATTTAAAGTTAAAAGCATATTCACGATAAGCTTTTTTAATAAGAATATAAAAAATAAATTAAAAAGCAAAACATTTTATGAGGGGGAACTGCAATAAGTAACACTTGCTGTCGACTGAAATGATTTTTATTATAAAAGCTTCCTATAAAATCTTATCTGAAAAGTTTTAAACGCATTAATTAAAGAGAATTTCTACATATTTCCTTCCAGAATGTGTTGAAAAGTTACCATACATTCTAATGAATTCCTGTAAAAAAATGATTTCGGGAAAAGAAATTTTTTCCCTATATATAAGACAGACACTTATTGAAAATATATGATAAATAATGCATTCAGCACTTTTTTTGTATTGGTTTTAAATATGCGTACCAAAAAACATTCAAATTTTCAAAAACTAAACATGAATTTGTCAATTTTTTTTAGTTTAAGTTTAAAAATTAGATTTCTACCAATAATATTTGAAAGATTTGTTCCAGTAATACAAGCAATATCATGCACCCCAGGCTGCAAGGTCGCGTGTACTGAGTTGGGCACAATAGGCCTCGGCCCTCATAGGCTCTCACGCCACTTAGTTAAGTTAATACAAGCAATATAGAAAAAAAAATCAGCAAAAATTTGCAAAAACTTCGCATTTAAGTGTTTGACTTTTGTTTTCTTTCAAATTTTGAATAAATACAATTTTTCACAAAAATATTTAAAATATCAATCTTACCTATAGAAACGTATTGGTATATCATTCAAAAATTAAATGATAATGATTTTTTTATTAAACTTATTAGAAATATACAGGCATTTAAAGTTATTGAAATATGTAATTTTTACTAACCCCTTAACTGCAGATAAAAAGTTACGCATCCCAGTGCCATCGGTTTTGACAAGGGCGCATATTTGCGATGTATTGTAGGGAAAAGAAAATGCGTAAATAAGCAAATTTTTCTCTGAAATAAGTAAATCCTTCGCAGACACTGTCAAGATCATTTTTGCATTCCAAACCCTTCAGAATAGCTTTACTGATAGCAGCACAAGGAAAAGGATCATATTTTGAAAAGACGTATATATACGTATGGGGCACTTAACGCACCATTTGAGAGAGATGTATAAACACGCGGGTGACAGTTAAAGGATGAAAAATTCTTGATTGATTTATCCAATGCTTTTTCTTAAAAAAAATTATGGTTTTTTCAACTTAGTCTTAGATACCAACGAATATTGACTTCTATTCATCAAATTAAGTTCATTATAAACTACATTTAAAGTACTCTCAAACAAGTATCAGCACTGAAAGTAAATATTCAAATTTGGAATTACGTATTTGTTTAAATCGATTTCAAAATTTAAATAATAGCAATAAATCGTTTTCTTTTTATTATTTCAAATCTTTACGTGCAAGAAATGACACAAAATTGTACAAGGTCTTTATTACCATTAGCAACCATAAAATATTTAAATGAAATTTCACATTAAATGTTAATTTAAATTTTCAATGCTATAAAAAACATACGCACATACAGGCCAGTTAATATGAAATTAACTCTGAATTTTTGTTTTCCAATCAATTGTGGTATCTATGAAAAAAACTAAGAGATACACTTATATTTCTCTTTATTTATTAATTTATTATTTATGAAGTAATATTCATTTCAGTTACTTTTTTAGAATACACGGTAAAACAAAAGAATGTGAAAGCCTGTTCCTAAAAAAATTTAATTAATATACTAAGTGTGTAATTATTTTTAGCAACGATTTTAAAAAGTCAGTTGACAATATATATATATATATATATATATTAGGATGGCAGAAAGTAGAATTTTATCTACTTGTTAATCTTCATTATTTTGTAATTTATTCATTTAACTTAATATTATTTTATGCTGCATAATTCATTCAAGTATTATTTACAAATTATGTAATTAAAACGTTTTTGAAAAGGTGCCATTATAATATTCTTTTCTAATGATTAACCAAGCATTCCTTCATAAAATGCTGCCATTATTTAATTTATGAAGAATTACTTCAAACCCCAAGGGCTGCACTGTAATGATGCCTTATGTGAAAAGTGAGACAGTTGTCAGACAGACAGGTGATAGTATAATAATGATGGTTCAACCTTCCCAAAATGGTAAATAATTGAGGTGGTTATACGTTTTAATAGAACAATTTATAGTGTTTAAACGGGGGAAATGCAATTACAGTTTAAAAAGATAAACTGCTTACTGCATCCGTAAATATAATATAATTTTATAATTTTTCAAAACTAAATCCTTGTCTTAATAATTCAATATTTTTCAAAACTCCCCTATAAAAATTGTCTTTTTCTTTGTTTTTAGAACAATCTACAGTAGGTTAATTCTGATTAAAGGATGTAAATGATTGGTTAGCTTTCAATACTTCTCTAGGTGCAAATTTAGAAATAAAACTACTAAATCCATAAGTTATGGAACATTATGTTGTTTTTGGTATTCGTAAGGGAAGAAAAAACTTATTTCTGAATTGTAGAACGAGAAATTGCATTGCTGTAACTCAATGATATGAAAAAATATCGTTTGAAACATGCATGAATGATAAAACTTTTAAACTAAAATTTGCAAAAGAAGATTAAACAATATCAAATAAAATCAGAGACAATCGTATTATCAACACTTTATATTCTGCTTAAGATATATTATGCATGTATGTGATTAATATTAAAGTCCTGACGTGAATAATCAATACATAACGCTTCTTATTAAATGGTTTTGTTTTCTCATAAATAGTGTGGATTGATTTTTAAAAAAATCAGTGAAGGGGGAAATTTTTCAACAAAATTACGCAAGATATACAAATTTATTTTAAGACAATTGCGTTGAAATGCTATTTTTAAATAGTTATTAAACACCAAATTTAAAATGATAATTCCTTACTACCACCAGCAACATAAAAATCTGGGTGTGTAACCGCTGTTATTACAAAAACTGTACGAGTTTAAATCAGCAGTAGCACCTTCTAGGGAGTACTTAATTTTAGCAAAAGAAAAATGTGGTTGCTATGAAAAACC
Organism: Trichonephila clavipes; assembly: GCA_019973935.1. NCBI lineage: Eukaryota > Metazoa > Arthropoda > Arachnida > Araneae > Nephilidae > Trichonephila > Trichonephila clavipes. Next base: position 762,791 of record BMAU01003938.1, on the reverse strand, counting down.
GTCCTTATTCTTTACCCGTTATTTTTGTCAATGGTATGTGTTGTTTTTGTGTAACCTAACTTTTAAATTAATAAATAAATATTACTCTAAAGTGGACTTTACAGAACTCAACCCTGAACTTACAATCTTTAGTTTAATGTTTAATGTCCAACGCTCTACAGGTGTGCATTATTTCCTGTCATATTCAACCTACGGCCCGTGGGCAGCATGTGGCCCAACGAGCTTTTTTAGGTGGCTCGACCATGACTTATTTCTCTGAGAGATTCAATTATTTAAGAACAATGTAATAAAAACTTGGTGGGGAATTCTTTGACAAGAAATCAAATGTATCGATTTTGTTTTTGCTGTCGATGTCATCCGGCTGCGAATTGATATTCTTTTTCTATTTGTTACAATTACGGTTAGTGATAACAACCAACATTAGAGTAGCGACAATTTACGAGTGGAATCAATTTTTATCAACCTTTCATGCCTTGCAAGCGAAAAATATTCAAATGATTTCGAGGTCGACTGTTTTGTACTGAAAAACAAACACGGATCAATACTTGTTTGATTTGTCACGAAGTGCTGTATTTAAAATACCACTAAAAGGAATCGTTCAATGACACTTTTCCTCCAAGATCTCTTTCAAGAGATGTAAATAGACTTTATTGAATATTCTTTGCAACAGCAACAATATGTTTTGTGAGTGGTAATGTCACAGCAGTAACAAAGATATCCTATGAAGTTTGATGCATTATTGGTAATCATAGAAACTCGTTTACTGATGCAAAAATTGTGAAGATCTTAAATTCTTTTAATTTAGTGCAAGTGAAAAAAAATTAAAAAAACATAAAAAATAATAATTTAAAAAAAGGAACAGGATTCATAATATTTTGATCAATTTTTCACATTTTAAATTTCCTATGTTATCTTTTTTTTGGTTCTAAGACACCCCCCTCTTACTCCCCTCGTTTTACCTCATGCTGCGCCCCGCGTAAAATGGCTGACATATGTATGCGGCTCAGCAGGAAAAAAGGTTGAGTACCCCTGATTTAGACCATTACAAAAATAAAACATAGTTTATGGAAATGCTTGTTTTGACTCAGTTTGTATCCCGAATCAACAACTAAAATTGGAAAATAATTAAACTTACACCCCCTATACATAACGCAGTTATTTTGTTGCTGATTTTGTCACATCTAGATATTTCTGAATTCGGAAGTTTCTCAATAAAAAAGGTTTAAGAAAAGCTTCGGAATACTTCTGCAGTGAAGTTTTTACAACTGAACAGCTAATCATCGAAAAAAATGACTTAACATAATTTACATTTTTCTACAAAAACTACTAATATCTAGAATTTTAGTCACAATAATAGCAAAAATATTTCTCCTTTTTTTCTGTAAGCGAAGTTTAATTTTGAAATACCAATATTAAAACTTTGCTGTACCTTGAATTACTTTTTTAAGCAAAAAAATAATTAACTGACCTGTTACCATTGATGTGTAAATTAAAATCTTTTATTAAAAAGATACTTTTTCTTAATTTAAACTTTTTTTAATAAAAATCATGAAATGATTTTTTCCCTCTTTCATATGTATATAAAACCTAGTTATTAATAAAAGAAGTCTGAGCAACAAACACGAAAAAATAATAATTTCATTAAAGTTATTTTAGGATAAATATGTTTTTAAAACCTTTTAATTAAAAATGTTTCTGATTTTTAAATGTACAAGCAGCTTTTCTTACTGATATATGGGTAAAGAATACTTTTTCAAGGGAAGTTTGGAATATTTTAATATTACTTTATTCTATACACATGTTTCATTCATTTGTCTTGAATAAATTTATTTATTTCGGGTGAAAAATATCAATTTCAATAAAGAATTATATATTAATTTATGAGAAAAAGTATTAGAAAAATATTTTTATGCGCTTATAATGGTATGTATTTGCTCCGCTAATGCTTAAAGAAGTTTTTGTGTAACTGTATAAATATTGTAAGAGCTTAAGGAGTTTATAATTTTATTAACATCTAATAGTTAAAATTTGCTTAAAACAATTTGAATATTCTAAAGTAAAATATATGTAGCCACTTAAAATATCATTTCTGTAAGGGTATCTGTATGATTTAAGTACTCTTAATGTTTTTAAAGTGTGTTTAAATATAAAAGAAAAACTTTATAATTAGATTCAATTACGCTGTTCCAAAGAAAAAAAAAAATGAGACTAGAATTGGCAGCCTTTTCCCGTATAATATCGAACAGCGGATTTCGTTTTCTCTGGGATGCTCCATATGCAAGAAATCAAATGTGAGGCAAAATATAAATCTACAACTATTTATTATCATTTATTTCAAAAATATTGTTACGATAAAACGCGATTCAAAACTTTTAAAGAAAAATTGGAATTACACAGTTATAATTTAAGTCTAATCTATTGTTTTGTGTTAAGCAAAAAAGTATATATGTATTCAATTTCATCAAAATTAATATTTATTGGGCCTATAATTCAATGTTTTCTCAATTTCTTCTTATGTTATCTCTCAAAATTTCTCCTTGTATAAACAAAAAATAAATAAAACAAAGTAAATATAAAACATGTTGTTGGATGTTCGTTTACATTAATTATTTGGATTATTATTTGATGCCTGTCTTATAGACCAATATCCAAGAACGTAAAATAAATTCTAAATACATGTTCTAACAAAAAATGTATTATGTCATTGCAGTATAACGAAATGTAAATATTTAAGTAATGTTAGAATATTTTTCTTACTTTAAAAATTTGCCAAGTTTAAAACCTGCTCAATTTGGGAATACAGACTTAACTTTCTAAATGTTTAAATATATCCTAATGTTTTTTTCTAAATATTTCACAGTTACTGGAAAATATTTTTCCTATTCTACGAAAAAAGAGTTGTAGCTATCGAATTTTTCTACTTGGTATACCAAGTATATATATATATATATATATATATAAAAGTTAAGTTATTTAAAATCTAAATTTTGAAGCCCTTCTCAAGTTCCTTACTTCTATAATAAACATTAGAACTGATATTTAGATTTAACAAATGACATGCATAATTAGTTCGGTACCTATATTAACTAATAATAAATAACAAATACGACGGAGCTCTTATATAATTTCTGATTGAGCTAAATAATTATGATTAACTACATTTATGATGTGAAAATTTTAAAAAAAAAAAAAGTGTTCAAGAATCACAGACTTATTTTTTCAATTTAAAATAATTCATTATTTTATTAATTCTTCACAGAATCTTAAGTTCAAAATCTAGCTGAAATTCGAATTTAAAATTCCAATACAAAATGGAGAAAAATATATTCATTTTATATGTGGTACACTTAAAATCATTGTAGTAAAATCCTTTTATAAAATTGGAAAAAAATAGCTTAATTAAATGTATTTTTAATAACAGATTTATAGTAATTGAAAGATTAAAGATCGTTATTAACTCATTTTTTTCTTTTGATCAATTCAGTTTTGTAGCTATATATATATATGATAATAAACAAGCTGTAATTCCAAAATCCAGTTGTACCTAAGCATTAGTCAATGCTTAATGTTGTCTTTTTAGTTTTTGCTGACAGCAATAGATGGCGCTGTTCCTGAAAAGGCTCTCGTAGGCTTTCGCCCTTATCTGATAGAGTGTGTAAATCGAGTTTTTTCACTTCACAAAAGAATTTAGGGAAAATATAAATTGGAAAGAATACGATCGAAAAGCAAATTTTTCTTTTCTGAAAAATTAAAGTGAGGATATATTCATCAAGGTATAATATTTCCAATCTTGCAGGATCGTTTGGTTTTTTTTTTAAATTTTTTATTTTAATCGTAATTTTGAAACAGTTTTCATGTTGTTAAGTTTAATGTATTCCAAACGAGTTGTACTTATAAAAGTGAATTACTTAAAAATTTTTCTCACCTAATATTAAAAATAGTTTTTTTTATTTTTATTTATTTTCAAACTATGCAGTTTGTATACATAGATGTGATCGCACATTTTAAAATTTCTGAAAATACGAGTTTTATAACAGTCACTTATTAGTGCATTGTGTGCAAAATAAATTTTCAGTTCTCTACACAAAAAATGCATAGATTTTAAGATATTTGCTTTATTAGTTCCATATATACATAAATACAAAGAAGTTATTATAAAAATATATTGTCCAAAACTCTTTTTTCCAATTTTTAAGTAAGACTGAAAAAAAACATAGTTATGGAATTTGAATTCATTATAAAAAATTTATTTATTATTTATTGATGAATTATTTTCAATATATATTTATTGAAATGATCTTGATGATCCCTTGGGAGTTATTTCAATATATGAGTCGCTTCCAATTTTTTGAGCTGTACAATGTGAAACACTTGCTCAGCTCAAAAATTACGTATAGGATTATAGCCTATGTGAGAGAAAAAATAATTCAAACACGTTCCCTCAAAATGACACATACATAAATCTTATAACTTACATTTTCGAAAATGCAATAAAAGTATTAAAATAATTTTTAAATATTAGAAATCTTTAAATGATTCTTAATGTGAATCAGAATCTTAGAGTTTTAATTTTTTTAAAAACTTAAACATTTCTAGCGTGAACAAAAGTAATGCATAGCCAAATTAATCATAGCAATACTAAAAAGAATTCACATGGTGTCAGAATAATTTAATAAACAATAAATGTTGTGTAATTGGTAAACTTGAAATATTTTTGATGTATTCGCTCATATTTATTTATTCATTTTTATATTTATTGGGAAATATATTCTTTAGAATACTTCGATAGAAAAATTACAGCATTGTTCACTAAATCCATCGATACATTGTGCTTAATTTGTTATTTGGATGAAATAATATTGTTTTTTCTGCTCGTGCTTTTAATTATAAATTAAAGTGAATATTTCTGGATGCATTTCTAAAGTTTGTCATTAAATTTTAGGTGTAGCAGAAAATTTCACATTCGATGTATTTAATTATTTTGGATCTCTTTAAAAATGGATATAGTCAAGATGTGAATGTTGTTTGTAATTTTTTCCGTTTACATGGATATATGATTCGAATATTAATAACAATATAAGTTAGTCCTTATCACACCAAAGAACGATTTTTGATTTCCTACCAATACCCCAAACTGACACTTATTGCTATTTTACACTACTAAGAGTATACAGATTCTTAATTTATCTGAAATGTACGCTTTCTTGGAGGGTTCAAGACACTATTGCAAATTAAAGAAAGTCCCTCTAAAGAAAATTAAAGTAGGGAACTACTACACACACACACATGCACACAGTATATATCTATCGAAGACTAATTCGCGCTTTCTATCAGAAAAATAGTGCGTTAGAGAAATGCAATTATATGACACTTGAGGTATAAGAAACAATATTATGCTGCACATACTTTAGAACTGTGTTCCCGAACCTTTTTATCGGCGCGGACCGATCAGTTTGTTAATTTTCCGCGGCCCGCTGAGGGGAGGACGTTGATTGATTATCTTGAAAACTGTTTTGATTTAATAATTTTAATTTAATTGTATTTAATCGTGACTTCAGAATCAAATATAGCTGCACCAAAAAATGAATATAAAGTGTTTTGACAAGGAATATAAAGTGATTTTCATAAAAATTAGCCCAAACTCAAGAAAAATATCCCACAATAAATAAAAGGGAAATAATTTAATGTTTCTTGTGCGGACTGGTAGCATTTGATCCACGGACAGGGTTTGGAAACCACTACTTTAGAGCACGTCGGCTGGGTGGCGTAGATGGTTTGGCACTGGCCTTGTATGCCCAATCCTACGGATTCAAACGCAACTTAAGGTGGTGAATTTCCATGATAAAAAATTGACAGTGTTCGTATCGTAAGATTATGCGGCTCGTATCTTTTTGGCTTGGGTGCTCTCGACAAAATTAAATTCGTGTTGCAATTTAACGTTGTCAGAGTTCTCGTTGCTTTCCTCTGGAAGAAAAAAAAAACTGTGTCTTTCAAAATTACTTGAAGCGATTGATATATTACCACTTTATGTGGTGCCACACTAAAAAGAGATACCAGCTCATTTGGAATGTATTAAATTTGAAATGGAAAATACCAATCCGCAGCTCCATGAGAAATTAAAAAAAAAATATTTTAGCACAAAAGATTTTAAAAGGCTTTATTTATGCTTGTAAACGAAGAAATTTAAAAATATGTGGTTTTTGCAGAACATCAATATTATTGTTTCATTATACAAAAATTATTATGATTAACCAATGTCAAATTGCGCCTTTTTAAAACAAGGCATCTTTTTACAGCAAACAGTTGGCTCTAACGGCTCTGGTTGATTTATTTTCTTTTCTGTAATTTTGAATCTTCCACATGGAGACAGAGCTTACTATTCATTTAAGCTACACAATGAAAATAATTTAAATTTATAATTATAAGAGTTAGATTATTTCAGATTTTTTTAAAAAAAGATTCATTTACTATTTATTATCATGAGCAAATATGGAGCTATTTTAAACATATTGAAATTTTCTCAAAAATAACATAATATGTTCCAAAATTTTTGTTACTACAGCAATCTTTAAAATACTTAATCATTTCAGAAACTCCTGAAGAAATTGAGCCACAGGGAACCATTGGTGGGAAACAGCTTCTATTAACTTAATAATAACCCTAACATACTTGTAAAAGCAAACATAACAGGCACCATCTTGAAATTTCCGTTCACACAGGAATTAATTCTACTAATTTTCCACTTTATCGCGAAGAGAAGTATAATAAACTTGAAACACAAGAGACACTTCAAAATTTAGAAGACGGGCTCTCAAGTGTTCGTTTAATTACGGAAGGTACGTTTATTAGCAGAAAATGTATCTAGCTCCACTTAAAAAAGCTGGCGTTTACATGGATAAAGTCTTTGAGAAAAACTACAAATTTATTGGGAGGGAATTTAATGGCGATAAAAATACTTATAATTTTTAGATTAATAATATTTCATATATATATATATATATATATATATATATATATATATATATAATAAATTATTATTATTATTAATGCGCGATAAACAGGGAAAAAAATATTTCACCAATTGAAATATTTTTCATTTTCAAGTAAATAGTTTTGAATTGCAACTTTTCGTTAATCATTCCAGAGAACTTGTTTTGAAAAATAGATTTAGTTTTTCCTTTTGAGCAGGGGTAGGCAGCTTGTGTGTTTTTGCTTACGGCCCACATTGTGGGGGCGGAGAATAACGGAGGGCTGCACCTTTTTAAAATGATTGCATTCATCATGAAGTAGAACAAATAAATAAGTTAAATAAAAAACCAGTGTCAATTTTTTACTCGATTTCTATATTGTTCTAATTTCATATTGTCTATAGCTGCAAGCACATTCAATTTTAGATTCAGTTTAATAAGACAAGTTTACTCTCTACCACACTTTTCTACATTTTTTTTAGGTAAAGTGTGAAATTGCTGGTTTTATGTCAACTAACTTGCCTTTATGCTTATTCTTGATCTGTATGCAAGAAAAAAGATTTTCACAAATAGTGGATGAGTGCAAAAGTCTACCCGTTTTTGTTACCTGAAAGATGAGCAATTAAACACAAAATTAACATTGTCTGTGATTTACATAATCCCCATTGTTATCTATGACCTCATGCCATCTTTCTAATTGGAGGTGAGTCCCTCGGCGGAAAAATTTCCACATTTTGGAGTAAAAACGGTATTGGATTTCAGTTTCCATAGCATCAAGATCAAATATTTTCTGACTAAAGGAATTGTTCAACGCACGAAATAGGTAATAGTGAGTTGGTTCCAAGCTAAAAGAATAGGAAGGGTCGGGTAAGCCTCCCAAACAAAGCACGTTAACTTTTGGCGAGGGATGGCAGCAACATGTGGTCTGGCGCTATCGTAATGAAGGATAAAATCGCGGCAATTGATGAAACCTGGCCACACTTTGCTACCACATTTGAACGCAGTCTATCTAACTGTAGACAGTAAAAGGCAGCATTGATTATTTGGTTGAGGGACAGGACTTCTGAGTGATATATTGCCTTCATATCCGCGCCACACTCAATAGTACCAGCTTTCGAAGTCGAAGCAGGCGGATCAGATGGGCAACACACAGCCCTACGACACTTTACATTACAGTACGTAGTCCATTTCTCATCACTTGCCACACTTTGCGTCAAGAAGGGATCATTCTTGTACCTGGGAAGGAAGGGAACACAGGTGGTGATTCAGTCATCCCGTTCCTTAGCTTAACGATCCAACTTACTCGTAAAACCTATGTTAACCAGTCGTATCTTGACGGTTGTCCATTTAACGTTGAGGGTCTCCGCTAATTCTTGCAGGGTTGGATTAGGGATTTCCTTGTGACTTTTTTTTCAACATCGTCTTTTCCAACTTTTAATGGTCTTCCACTCCTAGTCTAGTCTTCCGTAACTGTGCCCTACTGATCCCTGTGAAAGCCTAGTCACTAGCCCCGTGAAAGTCATGTCGCTGATTGTTATCTGAGGCACAGTTAATTGTTCTGTTGATAAGAGTATGAATATATTCACGTAGTTTTCACAAAGCGACTACGTGCACATACTCTACAGTCAATCCGTTCCCGGAAAATACACTAAGAACTACAGAACGCGTCTTTCTGGTGTTTGTGGAGGCGCGTTCTTCCGGGGTTTGCTGTTACAATCTTACTATTGCGTGCTTAAGCCACGAAATCCTTATATTCCGATGCAATGTTAGAAGAGAAGTATGCTGCGTCTTTCTCTTCCGTAACTGTGCCCTTTCTCATCTGTCTCCATCCCGAGATTTACGAATCCGACGGTGACATGTACTTTTGTCTATTGCATCATCCTCATAAACTTTACAAATATTGCGATTTACTACGACACTCATACTCTTTTTATAGAACCCGTATAACAATGTCCCACATGCCCTTTTGTTTTCCATGCTCCACAATCAGAGATTTTTTTGGGTGATTAACTGTGTGAGACACAATGCATTTATATAAAGCTCCACACGTTTGGTTGGTCAATGATTTTGCACATTACGACGTCATGGGTGACGTCAAATCCATTGTAAATTTACGTATCCAAAAACGGGTAGAACTTCCACATTCATGCAATATATGGTGATTGGATTATAAAGAACAATTTCTCAGCAAATTTCTTCATACAGGGAAATGTTTCATCATGCAAAGAATTTTAAAATTTGTGTCAAGGATTAAATATTTTCTTCACACTATAATCTGACCTCATTTCAATAAGTTCAAGCTGTAGCTTCTCGAACGATGTATCAATATCAGCAACAATAGGATAACAGAGTAAATTAAATTTAGGCTCAATTTTAATAAAATTCTTGTGACCTCGTCTTCCAAACTCTGCAGATGATCTCTTTGTAGAAACATTTTAAAGTACTTTGTTTTCTCATAATGAAAAGAAAATATTGTTCTTTGATCACACACGGGATAGAAATCTTAGTTCAAAGCGGTTTTTCTGTCTTAAAAACCTCGAGTCGTAAACCTCGAGTCGTAAATCTGTAGTCGTAAAACATGGATAAACCCACTTTCAAGTTATATATTTCAAAAATTCTAGTTGAGCCTCTGTACAGAGGTCTGAGCTATATACAGGCAAAATATTATTATAATAGAAACATTTTTCACAAAAGGAGAACATTTTGAAAATGGGTCATTCTATGTTCATTTTTTGTCAAAATATTGTACTAAAATAAATTTTTATTGTAATACTACTCTTAAGACAATTGTATATACATTTTCTAATCTAAGTGACATTAATTATCATAAATGTTATCCATTTATATGCTTTTGCAAAATCACGGTTTCGAACGTAGTCGGATACTTTCACAGTAAAATTTTTTAAGACATTACAATCTCAACCAGGAGTTAAAATATCCATAACTTGCCACATTTGGTGAAGTTTGTATCAAATTAAAGTTATAAGTAATTGCATAATTTTTATCTATAAATAATTGTTAACATATTTTTTGTTTTGGTTTTTCTACAATAAGTTCATTTGGCGATTAACGAGAAATTTAGATTTTTTACACACTATTAAAAAATCAGTGATTTAAGGTAGTTTTAGAATATAAATTCAGGGTAAATATGTATTTTATTTTTTATTATGTCATAATGTACACTGCTCAAAATAATTAAAGAATATTGTGGTTTTAGGGGGAGCTTGTGGCTGTGGGAAACTTTTTAGCTGATTGATACAGGGTCGACAGACGTAGTAGGTTATATGAGAATAAATTGCACATGTTTGGCAGAAAAAAATGCATTTTATTGCGCATTTATGTACAAAAGGAAAAAAAAACACAATTTGTGCATATGAGAAAAAAAGAATAAGAAAAGGTGTTTTCTTCAAAGGAAATCATTTTCAGTAGGGGTTATGGTTTCCACGGAAGGCCAGCAACGTTCAGCACCTTTGAGGCATGGGGTCAATGAGGCTATTAATCACGAATTGGGATATTCTGTCCCACTCTTCCAGAAGAGCTCTTTCCATTTCTTGGAGAGTTTGGGGGGATGGTCGGCGGCCAGCAACTCGTCTCCCTAGAGCGATCTCAAACGTGCTCTATTGGATTCATGTCTGGAGAACACGCTGGCCATTCCATTCGTACGATTCCTTCCTCGAAAAAGAAATCCTCCACCAGGTTATCACGATGTGGTCTGCAGTTATCGTCCATTAAAATGAAGTCATATCTGATTGCTGCAGCGTAAGGGACTACAATAGGTCTGAGGATAGGTCTATATCGGCGAGCAGTCAGAGGTCCATCTCGAATGATGTAGAGGTCTGTGCGCCCGTCAATGGAGATGCCACCATACACCAACACTCCCCCACCGCCAAATCTGACACTTTCGTGCACGAACGCAGGATTATTCCTACTGCCATGGTCCCTCCAGATGAAAATACGCCTATTATCCAGTTGAATAGGAAACGGGACTCGTCAGAAAAAAGAACATTGCTCCATTCATTTCTCCTCCAGTTCACATGCTCTGTTGCCCACTCCTTGCAGTCGCGACGATGCCTTGATGTTAGTCTAACACATACCATCGGTCGGCGAGCATACAGACCTACACTATGGAGCCGGTTTCGGACAGACAGTCTGAGTTGTGAAACCCTGGTGCCAGTAGCCGAGCGAAGGTGTTGTTGGAGAAGAGTAGCGTTTATATTTCGGTGTCTCCGAGCCGTTAACACTAAATAACGATCTTCATTAGGCGTTGTTGCCCATCTACGACCTTGTCCTGGTCTTCGGCCTGCACTTCCAGTCTCCAAAAAACGGCTCCAGATCCTGGAAATCACACTTTGTGACACTCCAATGGCTTGCGCTACTTCGGCTTGAGTTTGGCCCCCTTCTAACCTACCAACAACTCTCCAAGCTTCTGAATCGGTTAAATGACTTCGCTAAGACATCGTACTCATAGAAACAAAGCAGTCACTGAATGCCAATCATACTTGTCTTCATTTCAGTTGAAAGTCAAATTTCATTCGCTGCAGCTGAAGCGACGTTTTTGACGTCCAACTCAAAATTAGCATACTCCATAGTTTGAAAATCAGAAAAATTTGCATTTGTGATTCTCTTCTTCCATTTTCGGCAAAAAAATTTCGCTTACATCTTTATTTTATATAAAACTTACAATATCCTATAATTGTTTTGAGCAGTGTATTTTGTTTGTTTAATTTCTGTAATTTAATAATTTTTATAAATAAGTGTTTGTTTTTGACTTTTTAATATGCTCGCACCCCCTTGTAGAGTTATCACGCGCTCCAAGGGGGAGGGGCGCCCCACAGTTTGAGAAACACAGCGTTAAGCCATTTTAAATCCTTTATATACTTGAAATTTTATGCCAAAGGATAAGAGAATCTATTAATTTTAAAATGTATTGTATTTTCAATTATTTTCGGGCAGTACTAAAACCATGCGGTTTCAAATAGATATTTTACTGTAGTAATACAATAATACTATGTTTTGGTGAATTTCCTAAATATTTATTCTCAAAAAGAAACTCCTACAATTTCTTAAATTTAATAAACTGATTTTTTCCAATAAAAATATTTCCGTTTCCATGATTATGCTTGTATCAATATTTAAACATGGGATATTTCTCTTGAAGTATGTTTAGTATTTTTCTTTAGATTTGCAATTTTTCGCTTAATTTTTGATAATTTAAATGAACTAAGATTTTAAGGAAAAATGTGATTTGAGCGGAAAAAACTTTGCCTTGCTTTATTCTTTTTTTCTCTTATATTTTTTTCTTTAAATGTTTTATATTTCGACAGTTTTTAATCGTAATCGTAAAAAGCTTAAGGATAAAAAGATGACTGAGAAAAATTTCAATAGGTACTTATATTATATTCTGACTTCATTATCTCATAAACTTATCATAGTACTAAATAATAATTCACTAATGCTTGATAAAACATTTCATTTTTGGGTGTAAACTATTTTTTCACTTTACGTAATTATTTTTGTATGGGCATAGCATAACTTTTTTACCTAATAATATCTACCAAGTTTATAAGCTCTCATTTTGAATTCATGAATGTAATATTTTTCCTAAGAAAACTTTTCTTCCTTTGCTAAAACTACATTATCTTTATAATTTGAATGTAATAATGGTTCTCAATTAGAATGTAATAACGTTTGAATGTTCTCAGAAGTAATCTTTGAGTGTATATCTTGTGCTATTTTTTCTCTCGAATTTGTTAAAGTATTTTGTTTCTTTAAAATTTCTTAAAATATTTTTAAAATTTTAATAATTGCTTACAAACTTATATTTTTTATAGACATAATCGTCTATTATTTTTTGCTCTTCCAGATGCCCTCCATTGCATTCAAATCGATGTAACAATCTAAATTCGAAGGGAAAAGTAGAATTCTCTTAGGATTAAGAGAACCAGGACATCGTACACATTTAAAAATTACAATTTTCAATTTTAGTATTAAAAAGGGGTGCATATTTTTCTGAATCTAAAACTGTATAACATTTGTATGCTCATGGATAAAATAACCTTAAAATATGAAATTTTTAATTGATAAAAATGTAAACAAAGGACCACACCTCCTTTGAAACATTTTAAAAGATATTTCTTTTGTGTGTAATGTATGTAAACCTTTAAATTGTTTTAATAAAAAGGAACAATAATACTTTTCTCTTTTTAATGTCTATTTTTTTTTTGAAAAACTAGTTTACATGAGAAAAATTCGAGATTTCAAAACTTCAAAACTTTACAGTTCTTTCAGAGACTTTATACAATAATTTTATCAAAGAACTATTCGAGTATGTATTGTTTATTGTTTTATAAATGTATGTAAAATATTTTGTATATTCAAAAAATATTTTTACAAAAAAATGTTACCTGAAGGAGATTACTTTAAAAAAATATTATGTTCATGTTTAGTTATAATTAGTATTTAAAATTAATTTTGTAATTCTAAGAATGTTTAAAGTATCATTATGAGATTTATAAAAATAGGCAGAAAGATATTAGTCAATAGTATGATGTACGAAAACATTGCTACTTATAGTTTTTTCACTTTTTCTCCTAAACATTATTTTTCTCTTTAGGTACACTTAAAAAAACTATTGCATTATATGGTCTCAAATTTTTATATTTTTAAACAGGACACCTGTGCATATACAGTGGATCTATTTTTTCAGTCTAAGTAGTACATCATTTTTAAAAAAATAGTTTTACGTTCGAAGAAAGGCCTTAAAAATAAAATTTTTAAAAATTACGAAGTTTTATAATTTTTTTAAAGAAACTATCTTATTATTTTACTAAAAAATTAGGCTCACTGTGTTTTGTGTTTTATTTTATACATGTGCACAAACCATTTTACAGATTTAAGCGATATTTTTTTTAAAAAAATGTTGTACCTAAGCATAAGCATGTAATATAAAATCTCAAAATTATGTCCAACTTACATTAAACAGGGAAAAAAAAGTTGAATTAAAAATTATTTTTGTATTTTTGCATAATGATTAAAATATCTTTACTAAAATCTCAAAAGCTCTAAGCTAAATTGGAAATTTTTAAAATATATGTCCCATAAGAAACAGACTTAATTTTGTCATTTTCCCAGTTTTGAGCATGTCCTGGTACCATAGGATTAATTACATTCACGAAATATATTAAATGAATTTCACATTAACACCCCTTTTAAAGAATTCAAAATAATTAAAAATTAGCAGTCTTAAACTCCATTCTTTGATGATAAGTGAAACCAGCCTATGCCATAAATAAATAGTAACATTTTTTTACGTCGATAACTTATTTTTATAATGCAAAAACAGAACACAGCCAAATTAAATGTTCAAGTTACATAAATGCTATATTAAAAGTTGTGCTAACTTCACTCTTCTTTTTGTATCTGATTGTAATTTTTCTAAGAGATGTAGGAAGTTTTCTGGTTGAGTCAACTATATCTATTAGTTGGAGAAAGTGAACACCTGAAAACAGCAATTAAAATTCATATTTCGCTATAAAATATTGATGCAAGATATTAGAATGTATAGTGCTTCTTGTGCATTTAATACAGAAAAATATTAACTCGTATTTAAGAAAAGTATGAGTAATTCAAATATTAATAGTATTAGACGCATACCATTGAAAATATTCATGCATTTTGCAAAAAAAAGAAAGAAAGAGAAAAAAAAATTATGGAGAGCATTTAAGAAAGCTATTAAGTTCAAAATTTTAATCGCTAAAATGAAATCTAAAAAAACTAATAGAAATTATTATGTAAAATATTTAAACATCTATTAGATGCTTCTTAAACACAGAAATTTCTCTTAATGTTATATATATATATATATATATATATATATATATATATATATTCAAATAAACGATTGTTATAAAATAATTATTCATTGAGAAAATTGATTTTTTTTTAACTCATAAAATTTAATATATTAAATTTTAAATTCTCTCTGTATAAAATTTATCTGAAATAAAAACCGACTATTGATCATGCATAATATACAGATTATGGTTAGTTTTTCATGTGGAATACAATATTAAGAAGATAAAAATAAGAAAAGAAATGTAGGAAAATGCGATGCATCTAAAATAAATATCCTTATATAGATTTCAATATTCAGTACAACTTTGAATTACTTGTCAATTTCAAATTCGAAAGACTCAGAATTCAAATTTTAGAATTGAATAACAATGCAAAGTCTCATTGTCCTCTTGTAAAACTATTTAAATAAGTTTTGTATAAGATTTACGAATCAGATTCGAAGAATTTTCTTACCAAATGTTATTGAGACAAATAATACTATGCAAATTAGATCTTAAAAGATATTGTTATCCTCACAACGCTTCAAGTAAATAAATCCGTCTCTTTATATATAAACATTGCATTTCGAAAGTTCATTTATATGGGGTTTGAATTAATAAAATAACAAAGGAATTCTATTAATTTTTCATCTAGAAACTTCTGCTTCATAAATGTTTCTCATAGTTCTATAGAAATACGATAAATGTATTGTGTTTGCTGCAGAATCCTATGCATAAAACATTTTTTGTGAATGATTTAAATAGCTTATCAATGTTTCAGATACTTTAAGTTAATCTTCTTTCAATATTATAGAAAACAAAGAAGAAATATGGACCTTTAATAACGTATTTTAATTGTAAATTCGGATAGAATTAATTATTCTTTATTGTTGTAGTTATCTCAACCAATTTAATCTATTTTATCTTATTTAACATTATTTCTTAACATTTTTTCTCTACTACATTATAAAATATAATTTGCAAGTCTGATTTGACGAAGTCATGGCTGACATTTTTGCTTTCAAGTCTTAGATTCGAACTCGGAGGCCGTAAAGGGCAGATGCATATCATCTATCCAATCTCAACGTTTTTCACATTGATGTAGTATGGAAGTTTGGCGATTAGGGTGGTAACTGAGTTATCATCCACATCTAATGAATATGGTTAATGAATAAGCTCTTTCAACAATATTTATCATGTTGCTTATCAGTGCAATGTTAATAAACAGTGAGTCATTAAAAACCAATGAGCCAAATCAAATGTTTTGTGCTTGCATACTGATATGAGAATTTAAACATATTTTGAATATTTCTTAACTTAGAGAACACAAGAGGATGTTTTGAATTTTTGATATTAACAACAACTTATATCATCATCAAAAAGTTTTCTGTATCCGAACAAATGTTCAATTTTCGATAACTATTTCTTTAACTCTTTCTTAACTATTTCTTATTAACTTTAAACTGGATAAAAAAACACTTACAGAAAACAGCCAATACAAAAAATTGCAAACATTTGGTGAATAATTTTGGAATAAAACAGAATAAGAATGTCCAATTAAAAATAAAATACATCTAGTCATTCTATAAGTACCAATGCAATTATAAAGAAGTTAAAAAATAAAAAATATTTTACATCAAATTTACAATAAAATTTCTTTAAAATTTTATATTATCATTTAATTTAATACAACGCATGATTTATTCAAAATGATCACCTTTTGATATCACACAGGCTTTAGGTCTTTAAGGCCGCATATCTATCGAGACACGCACTAATTGAGGTTTTTATGGATGCTAGGGATTGTAATATCAGATCAAAAGTTCCATACCGATATTCGGCGTTTTTTAGATCCTAATACCGGTATACCGGTTTTAATACAAGAAGTAGAAATTTTTAAAAAAGAAGGAAAACACAAGTGTTTCTTTGTTTTATTTGCCAATTTTACTAGAGAGTCTAAATATAAAAAAAAACAATTTTTAACTTATAAATTATTACAGTGCATATTTAATGAATCGCAAAAAGTAAAGGAACATTTTATTTGTTTAAATCACAAAAAAAGTGTCACCATCACTATTCAGTCCACGGTACTATTACAAATGTTTCAGTTGTGATCTTAAATAACACAATGCATCAATTGTATTGTATGATTTGCAAATACAGTGTGATTAACAAACTCACCAATTTAAAAAAAAAATCGAAATATTACGCACTTTCTTCATAACTACAACATTGCTTTCACATATTACGAATCCTGCGCTTGTGAAGTATCGCTCTGAGCTGTAGTAGGATAGTTTTGGACCGCCTCCTTGGATGATTCTCATATTTTATCAATTCTTTCGATTGTACGATGCAATTTTATGTTCACAGTCTAATTAATTACGCCAGTTAGAGAGACATAAAAACAAAAATGTATACTATTTTTCTATGTTGGTGATCCCTGAACATATAGTGGGTATAATTTAAATCATCTGTAGTAAATACCGGAAAAACGGCATTTAAGCTTGTGAATACTGGTATTACAAATTTGTAAAAATGTGTCAAAACACTGGCATTCGGTATCTCGGTATACTGGTATTACAATTTTTAATTGCTGTTTTCCTTCAAGAACGTCTAAGAGTGCTCAAATTATGATGTCAATTTTGGAACATGTTTGCCTCCTATACTGACCACAATTTGTAGTCAAGTGGATTAAAATCTGGACTGCTGTAATGCCAATCTTTGTGTTCTCTAAAGTCTGGTGCATTCTATTTCAACCATCACTGTTTCGTCTTCGTTTTATGAGCAAGCGTATAGACCTATTGAAATGTCCTATAGTTTCCATTGAACATCATTACGTTCAGGGAATTCACCATGAATTCTAAAATAGTAACTTGAAATACTTTGACCGTGATTTTCAATCCTTTCTTGCATCATAATATCTGATATACCTTCGTAGGAAAGCTCGATGATGATCCTTCTGAAAGGTGTTTTTGTCCCTCTCTTTAGCTACTTCGGCACTGCTTGCTTATACAAGATCATTTTGGTGGTCGAAATATTTTTTTGCGTCCGAAATTTTGTCATTTGTAGCATTTGTGACCGTACCGCCACAACAACGTTTTACGTAGAGTGAGGTTCGAGGATTTTATGGTATCAATCTTACAGAACAAAACAGTTCTTCCAGAGGGGTGGAAATTTACTGTCAAACAATAATCCTTAAAATGCAAGATAAAATACAATACTCAAGTTCACATAATAAATCTAAACTGACCTTCACAACTTCTACGGTGATCAGACTATTAGTATCTAAAGTAGAAGCATGTCAAAAATTATTCATAAACACTTGCTCATCTTACTCAACAGCCGAAGTAATAACTAATCACTAGCAGACTCTCCAGTGTTCATATCAAGATTACTCTGTCACCGTCAAAACAAGACTAACTCAGTTTTGGTGAACGATTACTTATTTATTTGCCTCATGGATCTTTCGAAAAAATTCCGCTTGCGTCATAGATAGAGACTTCATAGATTTGTCAACTAATTTCTCAAAAGAATCCAATGGTCGTGGTGAACTCGCCAAAAGTGGTTACCAATATGGTCGCCAAGTCACCAAAATGGTAGCTAAAATGATGCCAACGTTGCTTGCATCGCCAAGATTTCACCAAGATCCTATTGAATCGCCATTATAACGTAAGAAACGGCATTGCTTGCGAATATTTTAATTTTAACATAAAATCAATACAACATAGAGTAATATAAATGTATTAAACATCCAAATGTAAATTATTTATATTATTTTAAGTATTTTGTACACAAAGTATTATTTTAAGTATTTTGTTACACTTATAGGTAAGCTAATTTAAATTTTGTAAAGCTAGCAGTGAAATTTATGTGTCGAGGAGGCATGAAGACGAAAAACAGTTTCTTAAAATTGGCCTTTAATAATCAATCATAAAGTCACTCTGCTCGTTACCGGAGCGATAAAATCAATAAATCCAAAAAGCAACATTACCAGAGACATCCTATTCGAACCGTCTTCTAATATTATAAAATTAATTTCTAATCTAAAATGGTGATGCAACCTGCAGTTGCATTGCCAACCAGCCTTTCTCTCCCTCTAAGAGAGAACCACTCTCGCACACTTCTTATATTTCCGTTTCTCCTTCCTTTTCAAAAAACTAACATGAGCCGAGTTTAAATACTAGCTCGATTTGCATGACAGTTGCTGCCAACCTCAAATCACGAAACTCAAAAAAGATCGGGTTCGAATCGGTGTGCTTACTTTCATTGAGATCATGGAACGGGATTGGGAAAACAACACAAGGAGATCATAAAAATTTGGATCAACTTTTTAAATGTCTAACAATCGGCCCCCTTTTTTCCAATCTCGCACCATTATCTCTTACAAATCAGTAAATTTTAATCTATAATCACATGTTATACAATTTAACACAAAAAAAATACATTTTATTCACAATCTTTATTGTAATAAACAAACTAATATTTTAATCTTAAAGAAACACAAAGTATTATTCTCTAAAAAGAAATAATTTTCTACAAAATTCTAACAATTTTTCCTTTACCACGGGTTTGGTAAAAATGTCCGCCAAATTATTTTTGGTACCTATATATTTAATTTGGAAAACCTTGTCGTATATCAAATTCCTTAGAAAATGATAACGAACATCGATATGTTTTGTTCTATAATTTTCTACCGGTGACTTTGAAAAAACTTATAGCAGCTTGATTATCACAAAACATTACATTTTCACTTAAGTCCAAATTTAAACTTTTATTATTAATTACATTCTTTAGCCAAATGAATTCCTTAGCTGCTTCTGTTAAACTAACATACACAGCTTCCATGGTCGACAGACTAACGGATTTTGCTTGAAAGTTCGCGATGAAATTGGAGTTTCGTCTATAAAAGTTATGAACCCTCCCATCGACACTCGATCATTCCTATTTGTAGCAAAATCTGAGTCTGAATAACATCTTAGTTTTAATGATTTAACTTTTGAAAGTTCTAATTTGTATTCTTGAAATACCTCGTCAAATGACTCACTTCGTAATTGTGTGTTACCTCGTGCAACTAATAAGCGGGCCTTGTAGCTAACAATTTTATTATTTTCATCATATTTAATGGTATAAACCCAACGGTTTTCTAAAATTTTTATATTATCCGGATGATCAACTAAATCCTAAACTTTACGTTCCATCATTACGTTAATTTCTTTATCCATTGCATCATGCCATTTAGATGCGTCTCTGGATCTTATCGCCTGTTTGTAACAGTTAGGAATAGTTACTTCAACCATAAGAGCTTGTTGCTCTGACAAATCTGAAAATCCCTGGGATTCGGTATTATCTTTTCTAAAATTAAATAAACTAGGATCATACTCAATATTACGCCTCTTACAGTATCTCTCTATTTCGTTAAAAGATTTCAATCGGGTTGCTTCCCCTTCTATACTATAATATACGTTAGATCCAGTTACTTTCCTACCTATATTTCGAATCCACTAACCTCTGTACATGGGATCAAGCTATAATTATCGGAAGATACATCTGGTTTTTCAGATGTTGAGGGCGTTTCCGTACTTGTCTTTGAAACTAAACGACTCGTTAATGAATATTTTACTCTATCAAAATCATCCTCATCATCATAATCAGGAAGGTTTAAATTATATCCAAGGTTACTATTAACTTTTGTCTAAAATTAATTCCCCTCTTATTTTCATCGAATCTTACATTAATAGTCTCGACTAATTTATTTTCATCTATCAACCATATTCTATAACCCTTAGTACGTTGCGCGTATCCCATCATAATTCCCATTTTCGCACGCATATCGAATTTTTTCTAATTTGTTTTGGCACACCAGCGTATGCCAAACATCCAAAAGGTTTTAGATGCAATACCGATCGATGGTTTTCTACCTGAATATTTTTCGAAATGCGTTTTGTTACTGTCTTTGTGACAAATTCGATTCCACGCATAAGTGAAACAAAGTAATGCTTCTCCCCAAAACTTATGGGGAACTTCACTAGACTTAAGCAATGTTTTGATGCCATCTAGAGCGGTTAAATTGAATCTCTCCGCGACCCCATTCATTTCTGGCGTATATGAATTTGTTACCTCATGCTTTATACCCAGTTCTGTCAAGAAATTATCCATATCTTTATTGCAAAATTCTAGTCCGCCATCAGTTCTAACTGCTATTACCTTTTTACTTAGAAAACGTTCTGCTCGTTTCTGAAATCTTATAAACGTATGAAATACGTCAGATTTATTTCGGATGGGAAATACAGTCACCTTTCTTGAATAATAGTCAATTATACTCAAGAAATATTTATTACCGCCTTGGCTTTCAGTTGGCATTGGACCACAGAGGTCCATATGCAACAATTCCAATGGACGTTTTGATCTTACGGCCCCCGTCTTTTTAAATGACACTCTCTTGGACTTTGCTAATTTACACGGTATACAATGAGTCTTACCATTATCAGTTAAGCGTGGGAGACCTTTTACACTATCATTTTTACTAGTTTTTACCAAGTAATCGTTATTAACATGACAAAAGCGTTGATGCCATATTTCTATTGATCCGTTTTTTGTTTTAGCGGTTACATCACTAAAAACTAATTTCTTTACTCTTTGGTATAATATAATGATCCGGCTTAAAAAAATACAAATTTTCATGGCGTGTCGCCGAGAACAATTTTATCCAGTCTTTATTAAAAACATTAATTTTACCTTTAGTACCCACAAAATGCGCACCTTTACTTTCTAATCTGGAACCGGATAACAAATTTCTCCTCAACTTAGGATTAAATAATACATCAGTCAAAGTTATTTCATGAAAACTCCCCTTATATTTTTACCCGAAATCTAAGTGTACCGATTCCTTCTACGGGACAACTTTATCCTCCGTTGCTAACGAAATTTTCATGTTAGTTATCGGTTTAAGATCTAAAAATAAACTCTTGTCATTACAAAAATGACTCGTGGCAGCAGTATCTATTACCCAAACACCTTTATCAGAGTTTTCCTCAAATAAGATACAACTAGTTACGAGTGGTTTATCTAGTTCTAAAAGACTACATTCAGCTTCACAACATCTTAAATTTATATTAAACTCTGTGTTAAAAGTTTCATTTACAGTTGAAGGAGATTTTGTAGAGACTTTTCTCTTTACAGTTTACTTTTTAAGATGTCCGTACTTATTACATACATAACACGGACCTATAGTCTTAATAGATTGTTTAACATTTTTAATAGTTTTACTGTTAAATACCTTACCACTTTTCTTTTGGTAATCATTATTGTCATTTGGATCTCCATGAGCTGCAGCCGTAGCACCAGGTAACGTCTTCGACTTCTTCAAAGTGAAACTGCTCAAGTAAGCATTCTCCGCTTTCTCCAAATCTTGTTTCATCAACTGAAGACGATTGGCTTCTAGTATCAGCTCTGCTTCAATTTTGACAACTCTGAAGTCCTCTTCTTTCCATCTGTAGATTTGTTGCACGGTAGACTGGAATTCCTGAGGAAGCCACCTTATTAATTGAAAAGCCTATGTACAGGTCGTCAATTTATGACCCGCTTCCTGTAGTCTGGTTGCCGCTGTCTTTACGAGATATGAAGATTCCAACATCTTCCCTGGTTGGTATTTTGTTCCAAAAATTGATCTAATAGTTGAATTACCCTTGCTCTTGTGACTGGTTCGAAGTGATCTTTTAATATCTTCCATGCCGTTACTCCGTCAGTTGTTTCCGTTATCAGATTTTTCAAATCTGAACTGATGTTAGTATAGATCAACGTATAACATCTATCCTTACGAAGTTGTAAATCTAATTTTTCCTTGTATGTTGCCTCTTCATCAGGTTGCTCTGGCTTGGTCTGCATTATAAACTGCCAGCAACCATAATGCATTAAGAGTACTTGCATATCATGCTTCCACGTGTTCCAATTGTTTTGAGTCAACACTGATATCTGGTTGTTAAACTCCATATCTGTTACTCGATTTAGCGTACTAGCAACAGAGTTCATAAAAATAGTTCTAGACTGGAAACAGTATTTAAATAGACAAAGTTCATGGCCTGGTTCAACTGCTTAGCCTGCCTCGACACAGTACATGGACTGGGCCCATAACCAAGTTTGTTACACTTATAGGTAAGCTAATTTATATTTTGTAAAGCTAGCAGTGAAATTTATGTGTCGAGGAGGCATGAAGACGAAAAACAGTTTCTTAAAATTGGCCTTTAATAATCAATCATAAAGTCACTCTGCTCGTTACCGGAGCGATAAAATCAATAAATCCAAAAAGCAACATTACCAGAGACATCCTATTCGAACCGTCTTCTAATATTATAAAATTAATTTCTAATCTAAAATGGTGATGCAACCTGCAGTTGCATTGCCAACCAGCCTTTCTCTCCCTCTAAGAGAGAACCACTCTCGCACACTTCTTATATTTCCGTTTCTCCTTCCTTTTCAAAAACTAACATGAGCCGAGTTTAAATACTAGCTCGATTTGCATGACAGTTGCTGCCAACCTCAAATCACGAAACTCAAAAAGATCGGGTTCGAATCGGTGTGCTTACTTTCATTGAGATCATGGAACGGGATTGGGAAAACAACACAAGGAGATCATAAAAATTTGGATCCGACTTTTTAAATGTCTAACAGTTCGTAACAGTATTTTTGTTTTAAGGTACCTATGACACTTTAATTTCTTTGTAAGAAAATGGCCGGTTATTCTTTGATAATTTTTTAACCAAAAGACATCGTTTTCTATGCGAAAAACTTTTTTTTGACTGTTTAGCCAGAAGAATCTCTTTTCGACAAGGATTTGAATGAGTTCTTATCCTGAACACTCTAACAAGAGCTGGTGTTCTCAACGAACGCTGATGATCGCATCTAGTACGGTTTGCAATGCTACTGGTCTCATAAAATCTCTTGATTGCTCGATAATTGAATAAACTTATGATGTCTAAGTGTTTAAAAGCCTTAAAAACCTCCAACAAGCTCTTTTTTATTTGATGCACAGAAATTACTACCAGAAATTTTTAATTAATGTTTCTTCTACTTAGTTAGATTTTTGATATGGAACAATCTTAGTGAAACACTACAATTTTTTTAAAAATAAATATTGCACATTATCTCCAACGATGAAATTTAAAACCGCCCGCTGTATTTGGGTTACAATTAGGGGTTGCAGTATCGTACCAAAAGTCCAATAC
The DNA here is from genome assembly GCA_019973935.1 of Trichonephila clavipes. NCBI lineage: Eukaryota > Metazoa > Arthropoda > Arachnida > Araneae > Nephilidae > Trichonephila > Trichonephila clavipes. The sequence goes on along the minus strand of BMAU01003938.1, from coordinate 738,770 downwards.
CGGTATTTGCGGTATTTTTAGATCTTAATACCGGGATACTGGTTTTAATACCGGTATTGGAATTTTAGAAAAGAAAGAAAACACACAGGCGTTTCTTTGTTTCATTTGACAGTTTTATTAGAGTGTAAATATCACAAAAATAATTTGTAACTTATAAATTATAACAGTAAATAAAGAATTACGAAAAGAAAAGAACATTTATTTACACTGTGCCACCATATTCTTTCAAATATAAATAATCAAACCAAACCAAACTATTATCAACTGACTTTTTATATTCTATTCAAAGGTATTCTTTATTCATTATTATGAGTTATTATTTATAGAGTAAACATATATATATATATATTATATATATATATATATATATATATATAATTGAATTAATACATGAAAAATTTTTTGAACCCAAAAAAAGCGCGTAGAATAACAAACTCAATAATTTAAAAATATCGAAATATTACACACTTTGTTCACAACCACAACCTTTTTTCACAAATACGAATATCAGACTACGAATCCCGCGCGATTGTATCTCTCTGAGCTGCAAACAGGATAGTTTGTGTCCACCTCCCCGGATGATTCACATTCCCACTACGATGCAACTTTGTATTCGCAGTCTAATTAATTTCATCCGTTAGGAATGAGACACCAAAACAAAAACGTATACTATTAAAAGCAAAGCAGTTTAACGATCCCTGAACGATGTGATGCGGAGTTAATTAAAAATTTACTAAATACCGAAAAATCAGGTATTTAAACTTGCGAACACCGTGTATGTGCGGAATTGTACAAAAATTGTTGCTCAAAATGACGTGGTTTTCGGGTATCCCGATATACCGGAGCCGGGCAACTCCTGACAGGCAATAAACCATCTCGATTTTTTTGTTTTTAGTACTTTGGCACTAATAGGTAGCAAATTTATACTTACGCGTGTCTCGAGCAAGTAGCATATCCAAGACATAAATTAACAGCGACCTTCCAAAACGTGTTTATAAGGTAAAGAGATAAGTAAGTCAAACATTTTAAGCAATACAAAATTCTGCTGAATCAATATCTTTTTTTATCCCATACTAGGGCGAAGAAAGGAATTGAATTATCATCTTTTCAAAGAACGAAACTCAGACTTTATTATAGAAGTGGTAAAACTGTTTTCTTATTTCCTTCATTTGTAGGTTAGCTTTGTAGAGAAGACATAACAACTTCTTAGAATATTTTTTAGAACTGATGTATACATCTCCTCTTCCAGAAAACATAGAGATAAATGATAGACACCAAAGCTTGGGTGGGATCTTCGGCACCTTCCAAAAACCGTAAAACAACGATGAAACACATCTGATTCTTTCATGTAATTTCTTTTAGTTTGAAAAACAGTAGTCTGACACTTCTTTGGTACAACTTGAGGAAGTTTTGAAAAACTGATCTGATCATTTTAAAACGCAGTAAAATGCTTTTTAAACATTTTGACAGCTCTCTCAGCAGGCTTGGAATGCCACTGTCCCACCTCAATGCTTGCTACATTTTTTACTTACTGGAGAATGCAAATCCAATATGCTTACATTTAAAAATTCATACAGAGAAGCAGGAGGAACTGCTGCCGCGGAGATCGCAGACCTATCAGTGCCAAAAGTTGTTGTTATCTTCACATTAGCTGGGCCAGCTTTCGCTTGCTGTGTAGATTTTTGGTTTCATTAGTTTTTGAATCTCCATAGAAAACCCGAAAACAGCATTTTAATGCTACTCAATCTAGAATCTTTTAATGCTACTTCAATCATACATTCATTCATTATCACACATTTCTTATCTCAATTACGCCCTCGTGGTAGAAACTGTTCAGCAACGTGTGTTCCTTAAACTGCAAATTGGAAAAGATGATGTGTAAAGCTGAAAAGCTGATTGCGGAAGTGAACGCAACTCAGCCTTTTTCAAATGGTACGCCCGGAAAAAAATCGGAAACGAGACTGTGGTGAAAGAGCGATACCTCTGCTTGTTGGAAAATTATATATATTGCGTGATCTCAACTGTTGAACAATCTTCTTCGAAGTGCAAAAGTGCCATCAATAGATGTGAAAACACAAACCCTTGAAACTGGGAGCTGGGAGCCAGTTGGACTTTGCTACAAGAATTCGAAACCATGTGCAGTGAATTCACGAGAGCGATCAAACTCGTTAAATCAACATTCCCGCAAAAAGCCCTGTTCCAGACCAGTCACATGATGGATTTGAGAATAACTCAAGCCTCATGTTTCAACATTGTGTAAGCGTCATTCGGCAAGAGTGAAAATGTTTGTACGGTGATGAACATAGGAACCTTCTTTCACCAACTACATACATGGGAAGTGTGCGAGACGCGGCTGGATAATGGCATATATCCTGGGCATCTGAAAACACATTTGGCGAAACTCCACTCAGAGAAATTAAAAATGCGTGTCAATGAGGAACGGAGGCTCGAAATCACAGACTCAAGTGTAAGCATTTTGATGGAACGTGGCTAACTCGCGGTCACAACTCACTTATCGGCGTAGGATGTGTTATAGATATGTTCAACGGGATATGTTGTTGACTTTGAAGTGATGAGTAAGGTGTGTCGTCATTGCTCTGTAAGTGTAAAAAATAAGCGCTGAGTCCGCATACAAAAGAATAATAAAAAGATGAATGGTCATCAAATGGAAATGTAGCTAATAACTTTGTGGAAAAGATCCATATCACTGATTGACCTGTTATATTACAGTAATTATCCGATGGTGATTGTAAAACGTTTAACTACTTGTGCGAGAAAAAGTGTATGGACCTGACATTGTGATAGGGAATAAATGTATTAACCATGTTGCGCAAGCGTGTTAGAACAGCTTTGAGATCTACTGTAAAGACTGTCGCTCAAGGTATTTCTTTAGTAAAGCCCATGGTAGTTTGAAAGAAGCCACGATTAAAAATTAACTACTTACTACCAAAAGCAATATTTTTGAGAAACAAAGGGGATGTGAATGCTATGGAAAACAGAAATAGATATGGCTACATTGTTGCATAGCATTTCTACAGATGCTAAACCTCAACATTCGAGCGGTCCCTGAGGAGAAAACTCATGGTGCTACCAATCTGCGATTGCTAATGGGGAAAACCCAACAATCATAAATTAAATGTAGGAACACCAATAAATTAAAAAGTTTCTTACAAAAAATTCTACCGATTTATCGGCAAGACTGGCATCAACATTGTTGAATGGTTAGAAAGATGCATTCGATGTGAACACAAATGCAAAAAAAAGTTTGCATAGCATGATTTGGGGGCAGCGTCCGAAAGAAATTTCAAAAAAACGTAAAAGACGTGTTACGGCAGAACAGAAGCTGCTCATGAATACAATATAAGGGTACAGTACGCACCATTGTAGAAACATTATAGCTACGTAGTAGTAGCTACTGTGAGGTTCAACGAAACAACTTGCTACTATCTTAGATTGTCGAAAACAGGTAATTTTAGGAAAAATCGCTCGTCAAAATGCCAGTAATAAGCTGGCTCTTAAACTTATTAAAAGCAATACATAAAAAGAGTTATTAGCTAGGAGAGAAGGAATGACTTATGGCGCAGGCCAATTTTAAACAAACCTGTTTTGAAAAAAATAATACATTTTAGCATAAATTTGTTTTACTTTATTTTATTTTAGATATTGATTTTAGCAAACATTATTTTTATAAGTTTTAATTTTTCATTGTACATTTACTGTATTTTTATTACATTTTTATTTCATTTATTTTTTAATATATTTCATAGATGTTTCTTGTAAAAATAAGTCACAATGATATTTCCTATTTTTCGTAATTTTGGGCTCACAGACAGGCACTTTAAAAAAGCTATATTTTTGTTTATCATTTTGAAATTGAATTGTATTATGTTTTATTTTAAAGGTATATATTTATACAACATATTGAAAATTATTACAAAATTTAGACATTGTTTTGATATATATTGCTGGGATTGGTATTCTTAAAATGCATTTTCTCAGTTCGAGTTTTTTTCATGAAATCATTATCTTTAAAAGTACAAAACTTCCTACAGATATTTATCAAACAACTTGAATTTTGGTGTGTATTCTTTATTACAATGTAAGTTTAATTAAATTAGGATCCATTTTTTTAATATTTTAATAAAAAATTTTATAAAGAAAATGTTGCAGAAGTCATGTTTTTAGCTTTTTTCCACATGTTTATATATTTTATTTTTTTTTCCAAAACTAATTTGTTTTTGTTAAAAATCGATCCCTAAAGTTATTACTCATAGTCTAATAAATCCCAAAAAAATTTTGGTGTCAAAATAATGATAATTGTAAAAGAAGAAGAATTTTGAAAATCGGTAAAAATTTTTTAAAAACTTTTTAAATTTTAAATTTTTTTTTAAAATTAGGAATTTTTTTCATGGTGAAATTTCTTAGTTTAGTAGTAACTGTTAATAATATACAAAAAAATATTTTAAAACCCTTAAATAAAAAAAATTGAAAAAGGTGCCGAGTCCCTTAAAAGGATTTCCTTCATCAAGCTGACAAGTTAAAAGTAATATTAACACAATCATTATGAATACCATTAAGTTAAAAGCTTTTCCATTTAAAAATCAATGTATATATCGACAAATCACTTAAGATTTCATCTCATGTATATTCTTAGCACTTCTTTATTAGTATTTATTGTATACTAAATCCTTTTAATAGAGGACTATTTTAATTATTTTTTTCTTTTTTTTCTAGGTAAGGTGCGACTGTATTTGTTGCTACTAGGTGATAGGTGAGACTCAATGTTGAACAATTTATGAACTAATAAAGATATTTTAGTACACTTTTTGATTAATGATCTACATAAAAATATAAGTTATAACATGAAGTGTACATATGGTATATTATATGTTATAATTTTTGCTACTTTAATGAGATTCCAGAATAGTTTTGAAGTTTATTTGTAGAAAAATATTGTTTGTTTAAGAAACTAATTTATGTTTCAGCAATAAAACTAACAATATATGCAATTAAAATAAAATTCATCTGAGAAAATGGATATTAAATCCAATGAATAACTGATATAGCTTCTAATTTTTACCATTAGCAAAATACAAATATTTTTCAAAAATTAAAATTGTTCTTCATTAGATTTCGTTAATAATTTCGAATAACTTATTAAGATTATAAATCATTAAAAACAACATTAAAAATTTATATTAATTTTCTGGTGTTCTTGTTTTGATGAATGACTTTTTACAAACTTAAAAAAACATCATGCTTTGAATTAAAAGTAAAATAAATGCAGAAACACTTTTTACCTTCATACACTTCATATAAATTACAATCGTTCCCTGAAAGCTGCAGAATTGAATAAATAAAATGTTATTATATCGAAGCAGCTATTGAAAATGCTTAGTACTTATTATTCCATTGACCAGTTTTGTCAAATTAAAAGGCGTGTTCAAATGCCGCGACATGTAGCCAATAGTGGAAAACCAATCTTGCGCATATTAAAAACAACAATAACGAGGATGATATTTGGCGACATTTTTTGAATTAGCGAAACTTCATGACGTTATAATACGCAAGTAACAAATACTTTATATGAATGTATTGGTAATTAACCATGCAAGAAAAATATGTTTGTTCATTATTTTTAAAATTTAAGATATCTAAGTATATAAACATTTTAAAAGTATTATAATTTCAATCGTACTATATACATTCGTACATTTTTCTTTTACCAGCAATTATTGCAAAATTGCATGGTAGGTTTACGAACAAAATATTTTTGCAATTTAATATTTGCTTATTATATGAAATTACTTTAAAAACAGTGATTATTTTGATATCAGGGGCTGTAAATATTGTAATAAAACAGTGATTGATAAATCTTAAAGTTTAACCACTTCTACTATTATAGAGAACAAGCTCAAAAATGTCAATTAATTATTTTCAAAACCTTTTGACCAATAGCTGATCCGTTTGAGAATTAAAAACACACACACATCGAGTAAAACGCATTTTAAAGTATGACATCTTGCTTAATGTAATTTCATCTGCTTTTAATAAATCACTTGTAATTTTTGCTTTGTGAATGGAAAATAATAAACTTGGTATTTTTATAAATCTAATAAGACGGCATATAAAATAAAATCGTAAGAAAAATTGTCTATTTTTGGCAAAATTCACAATTTTAGGGTAGTGGGATATCTTAAAAATGTTAACGTTTTTTCTAAGAATTATTTTAAACAATATTTGAATGAATACATTTTTTAATTCTTAATTTTCTTTGATTTACTTCAAATGCTTAATACAATGACCTCCCAATATTTAATATATTTTATTTCTGTTGTTCACTAACGAAAAGCGAAACCTTTTGAAATCAGTGAATTTCTAAAATTCTAATGTCTCAAGAGTAAGCGAAGAGAGAACGAGCAATTATTCATATTTTTTAGCTTAATATACTTTACAACTTGTAAAATTTGCTTTTATTTTTATGTCTACAGATTCAATTTTCTCTCCAGTGAAACTACATCCATTAAAAAAAAGTTTTTTAATAAAAATATGCAAGGAGTTTATGGAAATTGTCATTTCTCTAGTTAAATATATAATTGCATAATTTAGGAAAATGGAAGGTGAAATTTCATTTTCAGTACTTCTTAAAGATGAATATCGCCAGCAGCAATCCTTATATTCAGATTTAGGATGCATTCTAGAATCGTGTAGTATTTAATTGAATTCCGCTCAAATTTGCTATTTTATCTTGTTTATTTCTCCAATATTTCTGTTTTCTTACTTTTGATTTATCTCGAAAGATAAAAAAAAATGTTTTGAAATTTTCAATTGAAAAAAAAGATTATCTCAATACTTCTAATAATATGTCTTGTAAAAATCACGCTTTTATAGGAATCTGAAACTATTCAATTTACACGAAATAAAATCAAGAACTCAAACAAATATAACTCTTAATGAGAACTTTCTTTTATCATCCATAATGATAAATTTAATTCCCATTTTCATTATTATTTTTTATTTATCTTTTAACTACTGCATAGCTCCAAAAATTAATGTTGTTTCTCTGTCTGCCAAATGAAAACATTAAATATATTGTAAGGAAAAAACATTTCTTAAAAGTTTTTAATCTTGTATTCAAACTTGTATTTAAACTTTAACCATTTATAAACAGGCAAAAACTGTGAAAATAAAAAGTGAAGGAAGAAAAAAAAAGTTGAAATAAGAAAATAAAATTATTAAATGATAGGACTGCTATAAAAATTGCTCAAAAATTATTTGTTATATAACTAAGCATTTATGAATTTATGTTGATAAAATTATTCGTTTTCATGAAAAATAGCTTTTATACTTACAATAACCTTTTTTAAAAGAAAATATTATGAGTGTAAAAATTTTAAAAATATCTACAGGTAAATAAATATTTATGCATCACACGTGTAAATAAATATTTATGTTGAATTTCAATCACAGATATGATCATTGTTTTGAAACTTTGAAAAAAAATACATATAATGAGCATTATATAATACACTAAAGAGCCCCTCCCCCCAAAAACTGGTACATCTATCTAACATCATGTAGAGCCCCACAATCACGCAGAAGTTCCGCAACACGACGTAACGTGGATTTGATTGATGTCTGAAGTAGTGTTGAAGGTAACTGACACCATGAATCCTGCAAACTATCCAAATATCGGCAGTGGTAAGAAAGGGTGGAGATTTGTTTTGAACAGCACGTTGCAAGGCATTCTAGATACATTTAATAATGTTCATGTCTGGGAATTTGGGTGGCAACGGAAGTTTCTAAATTCAGAAGAGTGCTCCTGGAGCCACTCTATAGCAATTCTGGACGTGTGGGGTGTCGCATTGTCCTACTGAAATTTCCAAAGTTCGTCGGAATGTACAATGGACATGTGTGGGTGCAGTTGATCAGACAGGCTGCTTACGTACCTGTCATAGACGTATCTAGACGTATCAGGGGTCCCATATCACGCCAAATGCATATTCCTCATACCATCACAGAGCTTCTACCAGTTTGAACAGTCCCCTACTGACATGTATTCTATGGATTCAAGAGGCTGTCTCCATACTCGCACATATACAACAGCTAGATTCGATTGGAAACGAGACTCGTCAGACCAGGCAACGTGTTTCCAGTCATCAGCAGTTCTATGTCGCAGTTGACGGGCCCAGGCGAGGCGTAAAGCTTTGTGTCGTGCAATCAACAAGGGCACACGGGTAGGCCTTCGGCTCGGAAAGCCCATATCTATGATGTTTCGTTGAATGGTTCGCACAGTGGCACTTGTTGGTGGCCCAGCATTAAAATCTGCAGGAATTTGTGGAACGGTTGCACGTCTGTCAGGCTTAATAATTCTCGTCAGTCGTCGTAGGTCCCTTTCTTGCATGATCATTTCATTTTCCGGCCGCAGTGATGTCGTAGATTTGATCTTGATAACCTGCTATTGTAGCAGCAGTAACCTACCTAACAACTTTGCCAGATATTCGTTGTCTTATATAGGCTTTGCCGACCGCAACCCATACTCTGATTGATTCCATATCTCTTTATTTTCATACGCATATCTGTGCCAGTTTTTTTGGCTCTTCAGTGTTTATAATTACATTAAGAATTTAACTTCTTTAAATATCTTTTAGAAAAATCATTTCATTGTCAACCTCCATTTGAATGTCAAAACTCTAAAAATGCTTTCAGTCATTAATGTAAAAAGTTTTAAAATGTTAAATTTCAAAATTTTACTGTTCTTATTAGAAATGATTTGGAATAGTATACCTAATAAGCTCACAAATTAATCAACCACATTGTCTAACGGTTACAGTAATGGATCGGTCTATAAACGTATAATAAAATGTTTATTTAATATATAAATTAATTCATCAAAATATACCAAAACTTTTCTTCTCTGTCCTTTTATTTTTCATTAACATAATTTTCTCTTTTTTCTTCATCGTTTTGCAGCTTTTTAACGGAAAATAACCGATAAAATTTTATAAAAAATAAAAAAGTTAAAAATGTAATTTTCTAGAATATAACCTTATGCATGGACAACTACTACAGCTTTTTTAATGAAAATAAGTACGAGCATATAGCTCTTAAAAATTTTGCAGAGGACTTTAAAAATTGAATCACTTACATACTCAACAATTGTTCATAAAAGCTTATACAAGAGGAAATATAAGGCAAATAAAAAAAATATTAAAAGTTTATTTTCGTAATGAGTAACTTAGTTGAAACTAAAAAAAAATCAGCCATACTAAAAAAAAGTGTGCAAGAAAAAAGATGGAAATGACATCTAGTGGTTAGGACTACATAAAGTTTCCGTTCCTTGAGCTCTAAGAGCTTTTTGAAAGGATTAATAGGGAAAAAATCATCAATGTAGAGTATTGTTAGACCGAAATGGAAAAAAAAAATATACTGAAAGTGCTTTATAGATCCACTAACTTCTTGATGACATGAAGGAAATTAAACATACAAAAAATAACCACTTAATAATTTCACACTCTAGAGATTTTATTGAGGATAAGAGTTTTCAAAAGATAAGTCTCTTTATCATTATTTTTCACCTTTCAGGACTAATTTTTATTTTGATTAAAAATACAATGGTGTTTTGATAAGTTATATGGCACATTCAAGTAATAAAATATGACAAAGGATTAGTAAGTATATATATATGGACTTAGAATAAAAAAAAGAGAAAATATTAATTTAAAAAACTCCATTGTAAGCGTTTACCTTTTCAGTTTTATTGTGAGATTGAAATTACACTTTGATTGAAAATGCCATTCCAAAAATGTTTTTGACAAACAAAGAGTTACTTTTTAATTTACTTTGTTATGGATCCAGTGATAATTATTATATTACAGCATTTTCAGCAGAATTTTTCAAAATTTTCTTTTTAAATTCAATATTTGCCGGTTGGATGGCGTTGTTGGCTTGGCGCTGGCCTTAAACACCATAAGTCACCGGTTCGACTCCGACCAAGTTGGGGAATTTTCATGGTGCAACAAATCGACAGCGTCCATATCGTATGGTTATGCGGTCTACTAAATATCCCTAGAGTGCCTGTTTGTCTTGGATGTTTTCTGCAAAATTAAACTTATTGTCCAGTTTCGCATCGTCAGAGTTCAGATGCGTCTCTCTTGGAAGGAAACTGGGTGACAAAATGTGATTGGTATTCACCTATATGGTACCACACTAAAAATTGATATCAGCTCCCGTAGAATGTACTAGGTCTGCAATGGCAATTATTACCAATCAGCAGTTCCATTAAATAATCATAGAATACAGAAATGCAAAATAGGATTAATTACCACATTTTATTTAAAAGTTGCACAGTTTGGCTTTCCTAAGCTCAGAGAGGTTGCGGTAGCCTAATGGTCGTGGTCAATGCTCCGTGGCTGGCTTTGTTGAGTAGCAGGTTTGAGTCCTGATGCCACTGAAGATCCGCCGTGGTGAAAAGTTTAGGCGGGTCATATCTGCTATGGTTGAAAGACCTCACGTTTGCGTGGTGGGAATGTTACGGGTGCTAGGCCAGATTTCGTTGTCATCATTTGAACGTGGTTCATACTACATTGCCAATAGTTCTTGTATTGATTTAGAGTGTGACGTTGATAAACACCCATTCACTCATTCTTAAACTTGATTAATTTATCTATTGCGCTTCTTTTGAAAAAGAAATAGTACGTATTAGAAGAGAACTTAATTACTTTATAAGAATATTTCTTCTTCTTAAGAATCAGAAAAACTTCACAAGAATATTACTTCGATATATGAATTAAAAAAAAACTTCATAGGAATGTTGTTTTTATTGTATTTTTCTTAATACTAATACGTTTTCTTTAATTTAAGAACAGAAAGGCATGCCATTAGAATTATTGCTTCATTTTTAAGGAAATTCATTTTCAAAAATCCCATCCTTAGAAGTTATAAGAAAATAAGATATGCACATATTTTTTACAATTAATATTTCAATGAATACTTTTTGAAACAATTAAATTCTTGAACATGGCAATATAAATTTAAATATTTTATTTAATTCACTTCAAGAAATTTAATTTATACTTATAAATACTTTTTGGTTTGAAGAACTTTGTCTTTTGAACTTCGAATAACAACTTCTACATTTCCCTTTAAAAACATCTTCATTTTCATTTTTTTTTGTTTTTATATGTTTTCTTTAATAAACTGTCCTTAAAGATAACAAATGTATAACTCTTGAATCTATTTTTATATTTATTTTTAGTCGGATTGGTGACTTGGAAGTAGCGTGACCGCCTCATAGAACTCAGGTGCGGTTTAACCGCAACCTGAGTTCTATCCAACGATAGATTTTTGGACGTTCTAATCCTACGATAGATTTTCTGGCTGTAATAATATTAGGTCACGCATGTCATATAATTATTTGGTATGTAAAAAAATGGGTAAAATTAAATCATGGGAATATTTAGCATCCAACAGGAGTTTGAATTGAAAAAAAAATTCAAGCGTAACAATTTGGTATCAAAAGCCTTCATTAGATGTTGCCACCAATGAAATAGCTTCTACTCTTCGGGACTTGCCGTGTCTTCAAATGGTTTGGCTGCCAAAATGTAGCCCATTTGAAATAAACACACACACACATATTTAGTTTACTATCCATTTTTATTAATATGATCAATGCTTATGGTACACATCCTGAAAAAAATATTTTATTCTTGATTAGTTGATTTTTACCAATTTTACTCAAATAAATAAGAGTAATTTGTATGAAAGGAATTATAATTACATCATTTTCCAAATTTTTTAAATTATTTTATGATAATAGTTATGAATACTGCTAATTATTGTAAAACCTCTATTCGAATAAAAATTTATTTGCAGCTTTATTCAATGTAAGAAAATCTTTAAAATATTCCGTTTCTTTAAAAATAAAAACTAATTTTACTGAAATGAGATAGTTACTGCTTTGATAAGAGAAAAAATTTATAAAAATATTGTCGATGGCGAGTAATTTAACATAAGGACAAAAATATTAACACATTTTTAAAAATTGGGAAAAGGAACTTTTAAATTTATAATTTTTTGTGATTTTCTTAAGAAATAAAAAAAAAAATTTTAAAAAAATTGCTGAAATATTTTGATAAAATAATATTAAATTCAAAGAGTTTCTTTCAAGGATAAATTTTCTGAAGAAAACTCCATCTTTTGAGAAATCTAATATTTATAAGTTTTTCTTCAAGTTCAGTAATAAAAAGCATATTTTCGAATCAATTCACATAGATAAAGATGAGCAAATAAGGACTCGTAGATTTTCAGCTGATAAAAAAAATTGTGTTTAAATTGTATTTTCATGAATAATGAAAAGATAATTTTTAATTCATATTTCCTTTGTTTACTTATTATAAATTAATAAAGCGCGCGAGGAATAGTATCACAAACACATGTATGAAATACAAATGAATGGAATGTTTAATTTATGCATCACATTAGAAAAATCCTGAAATGTCCTTGGATATAAAATTAAATATTTAAAATATTTTGTAAAAAGTTAAGAGTTGCTTATATTGTATTCTTCCTAAAAGAGATCGAAAAAGTATTTCTTTATTCTTTTTACAAAAAAAGTTATTAATTTATTTGAGTTATATGTAACAATCTTTTTTTCAATTGGTACTATTAGCTCACACTATCTACACATTTATTTATTTATTTATCTTAGTGGAATTTTCAATTGTTAATAAAATACATTTTAAAGCACTCAATTGAGCTGAAATTATATATACATGATTATTTTGGACGACAATACAATAATTTAATTATAATTAATAAAAATTAATTGATTAAAACTAATTATTTAAAGAATTACAAATACAACCACGTTGGCATCATTTTTGGCAACTTGTGTCAAAACTTGAAAAGTTTTTTTTTCTCACGTTATATTCAGCTGAACTGAAATTTTATATACACTATATTGTTTTGGATGACAATACGATACTTTAAAGATAATTAATAAAAAATGATTGCCGCTTAATGTTGTGATTCTGTCTTATGTATATGCATATTTATATTAATTTTAACTGTTTAATTAAAAGTAGCTAAAATAAAATTTTCTTTGTTGATATATATATATATATATATAAGGCAGGAATTGATGTAAAAACCTTTTTTTATATTACATTTTTTTTAAGTAATTCTTTAAAAAATTTTTAATCTTTTTTTCTAAACAGTAAATAAACGGGTTTTTTTTTCTAAAAAAAGAATTTTTAATACATTTTAGAAATATATTAGAAATATATTTTAATATATTAGAAACTTTTCACCACTTATGCATATCTGATCATATTAAAGATATTTCAGCTAAATATATGGGGAGGGGGATTTTTATCCCAAGAAAGTGGGTAAATATTATTTTAAATAAAAAAAAAAACTTTTTATCAGTTTTATTTCAGTTCAGTTAAATTTCTTTTTTTTTAAATAAGATGAATACAGCGCTTTTTAATTTTATCAAAATTCATTTCCAAAATATATTATGAAATTCAAAATATCAGTAAGAAATTGTTATAATGCATAGAAAATTAAAGACGTTTCTCCACTAAATTTGAAATTTTGAAATTACATCATAATAAATACAATCTATAAATCTAAAATATTTTAATCTATTAATTCTCTTTATCATTCATTGCTATAAAAACTCAGATAATGTTCAGTTACTTTGAAACATCTTTTTCTTTCAAAACGAATAAATCTTTTGAAACGTGCGTAAAACTATTTTACATTTTCTGATTTTCAGGGTGTAAATTATTCCAAAATTGAATTAATTACTTAGATTTGTCACGTATACTTTTAAACTTCTTTTGTACCCATATTTCAAAAGAAGTTTAAATCTTCAAGTTACTTCACTAAATTATGCACATCCTTACCTTTTAGAGTTTTCTGTCTTTTCGACTAATGCAGCCATTAATTTTATTTTTACATAGTTTTACATCGTGTTTTTTAAGTTTCTTAGAATCTTTCCAAGCATTAAAAAGTTAGAATTTTTATGGCAGTATATCAAATAAACAACGAATTCTTGAATGCATTACTTTGATTGCACTGGCAAACTATTTAATTTAAGTGAAGATTTGAGAGTTATAATATTTTTTTTAAAAAAAAAATCACGCCAAAATGCATCAAAAGAATTTTTTCCAACTTATAAGATTCGGGTTTTTCAGCCTGAACATTGAATTAACCTTCTTTACTATTCCACTTGAAGACTTCTCCTCTTTTTGCAAATTCATTTCTTTAAACTCCTCGAGGAAATAACTGTTTCTTTTTTCGTTATCCCTTCATATTTCATTAGTAAGATTAACGCTTATATTTCTTTTTTCATGCGGGAAATATTTCAATAAAATCATAGTTTCTGAATAAGGTAGGAATAAAACCCAAATATATAATTAATACACTCACTTCCAAAAGTTAATCACGAAGATGTAACATGCAACAAAATCAGCAAATACTGCTTTGATTGACACAAAATTTGGCAGTAAAGTACCATACATATTTATACATAAAGCAATATAAATAATTATATACAGAAATGAAAACAATATTAAATTCTTATAAGTTATCAAATAATGTCATACTGGAGAGACTTAAACATAATTATGTATAAAGTGAAAATAAACAGCATAAAATGAAAAAAGAACATTAATAGGGTATGTGATTCCCCCTCATCCGTATGCAAAGTGTACACCTTCTGACCATGCTTTCAATTAGGTGGTCAACTAAGGCAGGTGGTCAGATCGTCATTCTTCTTGTAGAGCAGTTTCCAGCTCAATAAGGGTGGCTAGAGGTGGGAAATGTAAAGATACAGCACGGCCAAGAGCATCCCAAAGAATTTCATTGGGATTAATATGCTGGCCACGCCATGCGCGCAATCCCTTCACTCTCCAGGTAGTCATCGACGATCTTCACTCTATGGGGACGTGTTATCGTCCATTAAAACAAAATTACGGTCAACTGCTGCAGCGTACAATCTCACAATGGGTTATAGGACTTCATCTCAATACCGGACAGTCGTCCTAGAACCTCGTTTAAAGATGGGCAGGTCGGTGCGGTATCCTAATGAAATCCCTGCCCACACTCGCCTCGGAATGCGTGATGTTCGGTGATGTTTTGGGGCTGATTGCGTGTTCCTTGTTTACGTCATATCCTTTTACGCTTGTCATCTTATTTGCTCCAGTGCAAATCTTGACTCATCAGTAAACATGACATTGCCTCAGTCAGACACAGTCCAATTGCTATGTTCCTGGCACCATTTGAATCATGCCTCTCTTGATTGGACGGATAGAGGAACACAAACTCGAGGTACCCGAACACACAGCCCATTCATATGTAATCTTCGACGTACAGAAGCTGCAGATATAGCCTTACCAATGGATGCTGTAACCATAGATGTCACACGTGTGGAGGTCGCTCTGCGATTCCGCTTGGCTACAATAGCAATATATCGATCTTCCGGGGTGTAGCCCTTGGGCGACCACCTAAAAGCCTTCGGACAACTGTCTGTGTGGTTTCGAATTGTTTCTATAATCGTTAAATTACAGAATGATGAACGTCGAAGAAAAGAACAACATCTGTGATCCACTGCCCTGCTTCAATGCGCCCCACAGCACGCCAGCACTCAGAATCTTCCATTCGTTTTCCGGAAGTCATAGAAACACATATGTCTTGAAACCAAATTGTACGAAAGTTTTAAACATCTTCTATCAGCACTTAAATCAACTTCTGTAACCCTTCATAAAGCTGGCTTCTTATAAGACTGCCCTTTTTGCATATTTCTTGACATGAAAACGCGATTGGCTGTTAGCTACCATTTTTGCATACTTCGATCCACCTCTGCAGCGAATTGCATCCTGTTCAATTCTGATTGGTTTGCGGAAATCAGCATTTTTCCTTTCCGTGCTTAACTTTTGGAAGTGAGTGTAATATTAGGCATAACATTTTGAATTAAGAAAAAAATTCTTAATTCTTTTTAAAATATCTGTGGTAGGGGAAATAAAAAAGTTATCGTGTCGAATTAAAAAAACATTAAAACCATTCAAAGAAATTTAAATAATATCAAAAGAAAAAATAACTACTGTGAAATACTTTTAATACAATAACGCCTAAGATGAAATATCGTTCAACACAAACTATTATGTATTTTCATGCATGTTTTTTGTGGGGTTGAAGAGGGTGAACCATTTTTCTGGGGGAAGGAAAACTGTGTGAGCCACCCATACGCAGTTTTCCCGCTTCTCTCCCACGCAGTCCTGTGGCCAAGGTAGCCGAGTGGTATAGGCATCGGATCGTGGCTGGCTTTGTCACGAGTTCGAGCCTAGTACCTCTAAAGACTCGCCGTGCAGGGGAGTGATGTACGCTAAATCTGTCGAGAGCTGAAGCGTCCTTCCGTTGGTGTGGCGTGGTAGTTAGGAGAGGGGGTGCCAGCTCAAATGTCAACCACGTCACTTGACCACGGTTCAAAATTACGTGGTCAATCGCCAAAAGCCCTTGTGTAGCTGAACAGTGCGACGTTAATATTCACTCACTCACTCACCATTCCTTCTACGTGGTCCACTGGCTGATCAAATGATGTGTGCTTTGGTCAGATGATTTTGCTGTGTGCAGTATCCGTAATGGTTTCTTCGTTTGTGCTAAATAAATGTTTTGTCCAGAAACCTGAGTGGATATAATTTCACAACAATAACTACATTTTTACTTCTTAACACGAGGGGAAAATCGCTTAACACGAAAAGATTTTTCATCTGGGAATGAACGAAATACGGAAAACACCAGCTGCGCTGGCGAGATTTAAGAAGGGTGTGGAATAAAGAAGAGGTAGTTTCACATGTTTCAAAGATAAGAGGCTAACTTGGCTTTCAAATACTATTGGATAGCTTGTGATACGATTCAGTTTTGTTTATTTAAGCGACTTTCATTGACCATCCCTATGAACACCACACAAGAACATCGCATCTTTCATCAGTTGGCCTTGGAAATCGGTGACGAGAATATCACAGTGTGAGTAAATATCAGTGTGTTTGGTTCGCATTTTCCTTCCTTTCCCTAATTTAGAAGAATTTTTTTACGAACATAATGGCAATTTATTTTACAAGGACAATTTTACGAGCATTCAAGGGGAAAAGCAAACTTCTATTTTGCTTAAAATGAAGATAAAGCTTCTTTAAGGTGTTGATCAAAAACAAAACACGAAAATTGAAATCTGTAAAGATTTAGGATTGCTAAATTTTGTAAAACACTTCATTATACATATTAAATTTTCATTGATTTTCCTTAAATAACTGCACATATACATCTGCAAATTATGTTCATTACAGTACTATGTAAATAAAATGTATTGTAGTAAACTTAATTTTGTTGAATTCATGTTTTTCCTTTTGAAATATTCTTTAACGCGAAAAAATTTTTCAGACTCCTCAGTTTCGTGCTAAGCGCGTTTCACTGTATATTAAAATCTAATATCTAAGTAATTTTTGATGTTTATGTTTTTTCAGATTCAGAATTTGTTGCAATATGGTTGAAGAATTTTCATAAGCATTGAACATAATCCTATCAAAAGAAAAGAAAAAATGTAGAGCTGCACGTAAAATGTTTTTAGATTCACTATATTAAATGTTTTTATAAATTATTAAAATAAAAAAATGGAGAACTTATAACATAAATTGAGAGAGAGAGTGAGAGAGAGTCTATGCATATACCAAAATCTTTTTTTAAATATGGTTTTAAGATTATTTCTCGTTTTGTATAGCTAAACATTAATACTTGAGAAAACAAAAGACATTGTAAGGCTCTTTACAATTTCATTTGAATTCGCATTTAAAAATACTAACCTGTAATACGAAGAAAAAACATAGCTATATTTTTTCATTCAAAAGCTAGTGTAAATTTATGTTTCGTAAATCGTAATTTCAACTGTTCTTATTGAATATGTTCTTCAAAAAAGAACTAAAACTAAAAAAAAAACGTTTTCTAATATTTATAGAGCACTAATTTTTTCTAGAGGTATAGGAACATTTTTACGTACGCTTGTGTTTTCTTTAGAAAAGCTTATCCTTCATTATTCTACAGAAAATTATGTGTTTGGAAAACTTACGAATTATATAATAACATACATAAAAGTAAAATAAAGAAAAGAACAAAAAATGCGTATGCGTATATATATATATATATATATATATATATATATATATATATATTCAAAAGTTAAAAAGCAATAGAAAATATGCTCAAATGCCTCTTCGTTGAAAATAATATCTTCAAAATTGTATTCCTTTTTATGAAATTAATTCTATTCAATTCCATTAGACAGAAATATGACTTATAATTACGGTGAATACTTACATTATTTTCTTCCTATAATTGTCGAGAAAGAAATTATTCCTTTTGTGTTATGAAGTGTAACGTTTGCCTTTTTTACACATTGGAATCTTGAAATATAGATATTTCTATTTTAAAGATATTTGTATTGGTTAGTATAATATAAAGTTAAAATCTACTAACCCATTTAGTTCTCTAAAAATATATCTCACATTGAAGAAAGTGCAATCTCTGTTTTATCAATAAAATTTCTTAAATTTTAAATACAACTTGTGGGTCGAAATATAATTTACGATGCAGTATACACCTTGTTCTTTTTAGAACCAATTTTTTTATTTATATTCTACTATATTTTTAGCCATTTTTGTAAAAAATAACTTTTTCACAAAAAATTGAATTGACAAACTGTAATTATCAAAATTCTCATTATTGTTATATATTTCTTTTTATATCGCACATTTTGTAAGGTGGGATGAAAATGTAAAATGTTTTTGGAAAACTTACTTTAATCGTTTTTTAACTAAAAACGTTTTTTAACTAACTCCTTCTTATATACTTGTTACAAGTATCTTAGTATTTATTAAGTATGTTACTGTACCAGCAGTAATGTTTTTAAATTTAAATTTGTTACAAATGAAGGATTTAAATATGATTGTTTCTAGTATACTGAAGTAAAAAAAACAGACAAGTCATTAAAAACACACAAACAAACAATTTGAGCATTTTGTAAACATGAAACTATAAATGAGTAAAAAATTAGATTCTTTTCAACTCTTTTTTTAAAAATCTATTTGCAGGGAAAAAAACTAGTTTAAGTTTTGATTACTAAGATAAAAGCTTTTGAAATGAAATGTACATAGAATGGCAGAATAAGTTTTTTTTTCTTCCTTAAAATATCCAAGCATTTTCTGTTTTGATGAATGAATTTCGTAGCAATTTATTATTTAAAGATATAAAATTTAATATTTGTGTCTCTTGTAGAGAAACGATTTAGTTTTAGTGTTAATAATTTAATTAAAGCTTTTGTGCACATTTTTGAAAACCACTGAAATGTAGGAAATTTGGATAATTTCGAATAAATAATCTCATGAAAATAAGAAGAACAATATAAGTGGAAGAAGCAAAGGCATATGTGAGTACAAAATGAATGGTCCTATTAATCTTCATTATCTCAGGATTTTTTTTATATAAAAGTTCTCGAATTTTTTTTATCTTCAGTATTACAATAATTTCATTTTAATTTATGATTCAAAGACCGAAAACTAATTTTCCTGATTATTTCTTGCAACGATATTATTTTGCTGTATCAGGTTTAATTTTTTCTACTTATTTAAGTGTTCTTTTTTTGGCTAAAACAGTATGAAATTCAAATACTGCGTATGAGGAGTCTCATTAGCAATTATTTTCTGATTTTATACAAATATCAGAATCAAGGTTTTTACTTACAAGTTTTATGAAGCAGAAAAATTTTAAAACATTTTTAAATTATAACCTTCATAAATAAAAGCAGTCTTCTTGTACATTAGTACATAAAAAATAAATTATCTTCCTGATCTTTTTACTATTTTAAATCTTTCATCCCTAATATTTATAAAAAATAGAGATTTATTTGCATATTAAAAAACAATTAACAGCATATAGTTACGTTGATCCAAGAACAAGGATTTTTTGCAAAGCAGTCACAAAGAAAAATAACAGTTCTTTAAGAGATGTGAATTTATTATAGGGAATACAATTCTTTAAATAAAGGATTCCGCTGCAATATTCACAAAGTAAATCTACGAAGGTCTTCACACCTTCAACAGCAATCCAACACAATTATCAGTGTTTAAAATACACGTATGTAAAAGATTTTCACAAGCACAACCGAGCTAATTAAAACAATGCTCACTAATCTCTGGTTGATTCCAGACTGACTTGTTGCGGCTAGCACCGCTCTTTTTATAAACCCGGACTTCCAGAAAAATCCGCACGCGACATAGAGCGTGAATTAGTTGAGCAATAAACTAATTTCTAGAAGATTCCAGAGGATCTTAAACTCACTAACAGGGTCGCCATTAAAGACAAATTGGCCGCCAACTCTTTCGTCAAAAATGATGCCAACTAGGCTGTATCGTCAAGATTTCAACAAGTTCTCATTGAATCGCCACCATAGCGTAAGGAACGGCTTGCTTGTGAATATTACAATTTTATTATGAAATATAACATAGAGTCATATAAATGCTTTACACATCCAAATACAAATTATTTACACTACTTACACAAAATTTGTAACAATATTATTACCTTTATAAAATATATTTTCGTAATAAAATTTTTTAGTTTTCTTTTTAAAACGAGATATGAATACAAGAAATTTTTACAATTGTTTATATATTGAAATAGATTTTAATTTCTTTCTTTAATAATTAAGTAAATAAGAGTTGTAAATTTGTACAAAAACTCTTTGAATTTATTTATTCGCAATTAAAAGAACATTATAAATTTATGTCCACATTTATTAACGTCAATATACTTTAAAAATTATTTCCAACAAAAAAGCCTGAGTTTAATAATTATATGAATTAATTTTTATACATTGTTTATTGAAAAAAAAATCAGTGCAATTAGGAAAATTCTTTACTCCCTTTTTGATAAAACCTAATCAAGAAAATATTTTTAAGAAATATCTTAGACGATTTAAATATTACTTTTAAAATTTTTATTGTAAATGAAATTATACTTTTTGAAATGAACGGCTGGGCTTAAATATATTTTAAAATAATAGAACTTATGTGGTTAGACCGATATTTTGCAAAGTAGGCAACTCTCAACAAATTTTATTTTTATTATTATTTAACCAAACTGAACACACAATATTTTCCATGAAAAGTTTTTAGATTGACTGAATATATAAATGAAATGTTTTAGCGGGTTTTTAGTCTTTTGTAATTTTATACAATCGCAGATGTTAAATTCCTTATTGGATGAATAGAAACATTTAAAACCTAGATTTAAAAAGAAACCATAATATCAAAAAATTGAAAAAAAAATACTCGAATTTTGTTTGACATCGAAAAACTCATTTTGCAATTAATTTATTTTTGTATTTTTCACAGATCAAGTCATATATTATGAATCTGACATTTGTTCTTGTGAAACTAAAGCTATTTTGGTATTATTTTGTTTTTACTTATTTTTAAATCGAGTGTTTGCGAAATATACATTATCCAAGTTAATATTTTTCAGTTAACTTAAGAATTTTAAAATTAAACTTTAAGTCGTGTAGTTACATTTATCACTTCCTTATTTTTAAGAGCTTCTACTCATATTTACTGAGGGTAAATTAAATTCTAAACCGACACTTCAACATGAGAATCAGTTTATGAAACAATTTGAATTACCATGGCTAATAATGATTCTAAATAATAATCTTCTAAAACGCTTGTCTATAGTTTTTGCATATTCTGACAGTGACTGGGATTCTGCTAAGAAAAAATTAAAATTAAATCTAGTATGACAGTAAATAAACAATAAACGACAAATGCTAAAATTCCTTGCAGTGTTTATGTAGGAAATCTGTTCAGTTTATGACCATATTTGAGTGCAAGAATTCTAAGAACTGACATTAAAAACACAAGGAAACAAATTCTTCTGATTTTAGAATCTTAATCTTTTGAGTTCTAAACTCAATTATTTTCTTTCCGTTTTCTCTTGAAGAATTTCTATTCTTTTTTATTAGTTTCAACTTTTTCTTAAATTTACTAGCTGAAATAACTGGCTTTTATTTAATTTTTTAGATCTTGTCTGCTAATTTAATCAACTATTTTAGTTTAGTGAATGAATTTCTTTGTTCAAAATACAGTTTTTGTTTGTGGATTTCATGTATATATTATTCCCAAAAAGATGAAGCAAAAAGTTCTGCAAAAATTTGAAAATCTATAAAATCATCTTAATTTTTTTAATTAATAACTATGCATAAGAGCATGGAAAAAATATATATACAACGCTAATTATTTTGGCATTAAAAATATTTTAATCAAGGGCAAATCTTTTTAAAAAGAAGGTAAGTCAAAAATATGTTTTAACTTGGAAAAAAAGTTTCCTCAATTTGAGGTTTTATGTACTTTTTGCAAGGTTTTTAACTAACATGTTGTGGCTATTCTGTCCTATTGAGAAAAACTAAAAGAAAAAATAAGTACACTAAGAATCATTAAAAGAGTATGTTTTAATTTTTTCTGTGGTTTCTTAAAAAATTATATGCACGCATGAATAACATGAATATTAAAAAAAATTATATATATATATATATCATTTGAATGACAAAATTTTTCGCTTATGATTTTGATAAAACAAAACTTGCTTATTTTCTTAAAAAAAAATTCTCATTTTTGAATAAAAGTTTTATTAAACTATATGAAACTAAAGAAATCTGAATATTTTTTTTTATTCTTCGCAAGAATAGCCATAAAAGCACTTCATAAAACGAGTGTTTTGATAGAAATTCAAAAAATAACTTTATTTCAAAAATTTTTATTGCATAAATTTTCGTGAAATAAATAACGTTCAAAATTTTAAAGATCTCTTTTTAAGCTAAGTTTCTTCAGAAAAAATAGTTATTGCTTTGAATTCAGTAATTTTCACATTTGTACTTACTCATCATAAACAAATAATGGTTGGTGCATTTTCTCTTCGTTTTACATTATTGATATGATGTGATTGATTGATATTTTAACTGTGGAAACAATTGTGAATAAAAGTGACATTTAAGAGAGCGCTTCGTAAGCAATAAAATATATTAATAGCTACTAGTTTCTTATAAATAGAAATGTATATATTCTGGTAGTATATAATAAATTTATTGGAGTTCCGTAAGTCCTAGATTTTTTTTTCAAAATCGTAAAATATCGAGCCTTTTAGATTTTCAACAATTCCAAATTGTAGGAGCCCGTCTAGCGGGAGCAAGTGGAATCGAAACATCCAAACTCTTAAGCGTTTCTAAAAGTGTGGTGCCTAAGTTCATGAGAGCATACACATAGTGTGACAGGATATGCTCGGCAAAGCAAAATAAGAGATGGACAGAAAATCTTACTGAAAGAGACCGAAGGGTATTGAAGTGGATTGTATTGTCCGAAAAGCGAACAACTGCAGCAAAAATAACCACAGAGCTGAATTAGCGTCACACACGTAACATTTACGACAGCCCAGCAATTCCCAAGTCACTTGTCTCGGATGTTATTGCCAAACTTCGTCTACAGTGATGTCACACCCACAACACCTAGTCGATTAACAAATGGAAGGAAGTAATATGGTCTAACGAATCGTTTTTCACACTTTTCTCTACAAGAAGACGGGTGCTCCTTTAGATGACCCCATGTACAAGCGTATAATCGTGATTATCGCTTCCCAACTGTCAAGCATGGAGGTGGATCTGTAATGATATGGGCATCCGTGTCGGGGTTTTCTGCTTGACTAATCGTGGAAGAAATCGTTTGCTAGAAAGCCGCGCTTTTTTGTTGCCTGAAAGGAAGGATCACTAGATAGTAATATAGAGAAATTTTAACTGATCAGATCCATCCTATGATTCAAACATTGTTTTCTGCGGGATAAGGAATTTTTAAGGATGATAATAGACCTATATATATATATATATATATATATATATATCTATGCTGCGGAACTTGTAATTACGATTTTATGAACATAAGGATAGAGTTAAACATTTACTGCACAGTTACCCTAACTCAGTATATTTTAGAGTGCTCAACATGAAATCGATATCCCCCACCGGCAACACTTCACCCAAAACTTTCACAATAACTCTGTAAAGAATGGCACAATATTCCCTTGAATATTATTCAGCACTTGTATGAATCGCTTCCTAGGCGAATCTAAGCTGTATTACATGCCAAAAGGATTCTTCACCATACTGATAAGTTATTCTTTAGGAATACAAAAAGTTTCTATCATTTTAATATCCAACTGTAAATCTCTCATCTAGTAGTTTTGCAACAGTTATTTTACGAAACGGATTTTTTTTCTGCGGATGAAGGAAGTTTTTAATGATCGTAATCTACTACTTTTTTTACAAGACCATTTTTTTAGTGTTATTGCGAAGAAAAAACAAACACACATCTTTTGACGCTCATCAATACTTAATTTGTAGAAAGCTGGATTGTACATCATGAAAAATAAATATTTTTAAGGCATTAATATTTAAAGGTATTTTGTTACATTTTCAGAAAAGTTCCTGAATGTTAAACTGTGTTTATCGTGCTTGAATTAAGCATGTGGAGATATCTTAATTTTTTCTGTAAAAGTATATTGTACAACTCCACTATGTTAAGAGAATGAGCAACAATATTGCCAATAAAACTTATTTACTATTCTGTATTCTAATCTCATTAAAATAAAACTTAGAAATCAGCAGATGATTTGAGTAGAGCCACTACACAGAGTTAGCAAACAGATTTATATTCAATGTATTACATTCAGCCATCTCCAGTTATATTACTTGAGGTCAATTTTACAAACGCTGTCGCAGTACTTCTCCCCCCTCGAAAACTTCTTTAATAGCTGCTGCAACTCTATCAAACACATAGCTTTTGTGTCATCACTAAGAAGATATCATGTGTTCTTCATGAAGAAATATACCGTAAGCTATTTGAAATGCAACAATGCCTTTAATACGCGCTCTATAATAAATGAAACATACAGTACATTATAATGTGTTTGTTGTATCGAATGTATAAATAATGAAGTAATGAAATTGAGCATGTCAAAATGCGCACGGTGTTATGGTTTAAGAATGTAGCTTTATAAAAAAATGTTATTTTTTCGGTTGGAATGTTGTATCGGCCATTTATCCCACAAAGTTTTTTATCACCAAATCGTAGGGTTTCAACTCCAAAACACAACACGCAAAAACGCGCCAAATTGGCAATTTTTTAAAAGTTGGTGGGCTTGTGACCGTTTCGATAATTTTAACATTTTTTCATTTAAAAAATGATATGTAAGAGAAGAGGAAGAAATGGAACATGAATAAAAAGCAGATTTATATAAAAAAAAACTTAAATAGTTAAATTCAAAGCTCTTAATTTATTTTGTAATATTAACCACCAAGCCGGTTTTAACACACACACACATCAATCACTATTCTCAAGTATTCCAATTACTTTAAGACTCAACAGTTATTCTTTGAGACCTTATACATCTTGATATCACTTGCTGAATATCTTCTTCAAAAATTGTATTACCTTCCTTTCGTTGCTATTTTATTTGTTTTGAAACAACGTACTTGTAACACCCCAATGGTTATAAAGTATAAACACAAACACACACACACAATCATTTGATGATTAGTCTTCATTTGAGTATTTCTGATAAATCTGATAAAACAATTATCTGATAAAAATCAGAAATATTCATTCAGATTTTCTCATAAAAAATTATTGCAGATCACGAAATCAATCAGTCCTACTTCCTGTTTTCCCACAGAATTTTTTTTTTATTTCTAATGGGCTGCAGATAGGTGTTTTACCATTGCAGACCTAGTACATACCCCGGAAGATGGTATCTCTTTTTAGTTTAAGCAGCATCGAATAAAAATTAATTGCTTTAAAAACTTTTTATGACTGTATTAATGTTCCCAAAATAGCTGAATAAGAGTATAAAATAATCATCAAATAATTGGTTTAAATGTCATTCACGTGATAAATTATGCCACTTTAGTTTGAGAGGGCAATACATTACTACGAGATGGTCTTTATAAAGAGTCTTAATTTCTCTAAAACTATTAAGTCCTTTTCCAATAACCTAAAGGGAATACTGTAAGATACTCAATATGTTTTTTGATTGATATGTTTTTTTTAAATTTCTAATGGGCTGCGGATTGGTGATTTACCATTGCAGACCTAGTACATTACCTGAAGCTGGTATCTATTTTTAGTGTGCATCCTATTGGCTGATACTAATCGCCACAGGGAATTTTGGCACCCAGTTTCCTCCACAGAGGGAGGTACCTGAGCTCTGACGTTACGAACTTGTACTAGGATTTAATTTGCCTAAATCATACAAGTCAAACAAGTAATCTAAAGGTTTTTACATGCCGTATAATCATACGTCATGGCCGCTGTCAATTTTCTGTCTCATAAAAATCCACTGACTTGGACCAAGGTCAAACCTGCAACCTTGGGTGCAGAAGCTCAGCGTCAAACCAATCCCGCCACCCAGCCGGCGTTCTCTGGAATTCTAATCCAGTTTGTTCTAGTATCAATATATTATGTTAAAAATTATCATTATATTATGTTATGTTGGTTGTTTTTATTGCCTCATAGCACGCCATTAAAATATACCATTGCGGAATTTTGCTATAAGAATAAAATTCTAAGTATAATTATGAATTGTATTCAGTAATGATTATATTATGGCTGTATATATTATATAGGTAAATGATGGAGTTGATTACCTCTATTACAGCGGTCCTTAAACTGTGGTCATTGGACCACTGGTGGTCCGAAGCACCTTTCTAAGGGTTCCACAGAGTCTCTAATGTAGCGTTGAGATTTTTTCTTTTACAGATTTTGAAAGGCTTCTTGGGAAATTGAAAGAAGTGCCTGACTAGACTAGATTACTAAATAATCCCCAATGAAAAAACTCTATTAGAACTTGTATTTTGATCAAGAATGTTAAGTTGGAGAGGGATGTTCACAAACCTCGGTAGTCTATGATGTCACACTGATACATAAAGGGAGGGGGAGGCGCAGGATCAAAATTTAATGAAATACTGCTCTAAATGAATCTATAAAACTCATGGCTAATTCCTAATAAGACTCTTTATATCAAAATATTAGAAAATAGAAAGCATTTGCCTGTGAAATAAGTTAGTTAAGGCTGTCTTCGGTAAAAGAATGAGAGCTCTAACTAAACGCGAAGCACATTTTCAACACAGAAAAATATCCCAATTTCCATGGAAATTTGCAATATTATAACTCGTACCTCTTTTAACAATAGTGTGTTTTTAAAAATTTCAAAAAATTCCTTTAATACCTTTTTTTTTTTGCTTTATTACGTGAAGGTAAATCTCATTTAACATTATGGTATAGGATAAAAAACGCGAAACACATTTTATACCAGAAAAAATGAATCAACTCGGTTGAAAATGGGAAGTATGATAAAAAATGCTGCTTTCTAAAGGATAGTGTAGCCATAATATCATATTAATTTTTCATTTTTTTTTATCTGAAAAAATGTTCCGAATTTGGGTCCTATTATTTAACATTGACCGAAAAAAGCCTTAAGGTTATGAAAATATAAGCAGAGTTTAGTTCTACAAAACCCCAAGTAGGAACTTTTATTTAAATCATGCTTTATATTTATAACTATTGTCACACAGAGAAAAGTAGTACTTACAAAAGAACAACAAAGTTAAAAACCAAAATAAATAAATAAATAAATAAATTTCGAAAGAAAATTAAAGAATAAAAATCAAAATAATAAGTATCTGAAACAGAAAATATTCTTGGATGAATTTTCTTAGATATTCTATTAAATGATTTTGTTTTTTAAGCTCTATACGTTGAATTTACCTTAAAACATATTTTTATTCATTGGAAATAAATATTCTTCTTTAAAATATTTCTCCTTTTCTTTATATTAAGAGTACAATAATTTGCTTACCATTGTTAACAATAACTGTAAAAATAAATAACTTTATAACTGCAGTTAATTAACAAATAGTTTCTTCCTTAAACAGTTACAAAAAACTGTAAAATAAATTATTCCGTATACCATAATGAGTAAATTTTATTTTTAACTACTTCCTGCGAAAAAAGAGGTAAGAAAATTTTTGTAACTTTTTGTGCGTGTAAAGAGCCTAATTAAAATTTCTAAAAGACCATTTTTTACACTCCAATTTAGAAATTACAATAAAAGTTGAAGTACATTATAAAAGGTAATTTGACAATACTATTTCATGTTCTTTATGCGCTACATTTGAAATTATTGTAATGATACAATATTATTTGGAATTTATTCCAACTTTGTATCCGTGTTAAGACTTCATTGCTAAATAAATCAAACGAATCGAAGTTATGCCAAATAAAGATTAAGGTGGAAAAAAGAAAATTGCGGTTGCCTAGGAAATTATTTTTATGGAGATATGAGGTACGGTAATTTTTGTGATATCAGATTATATTCTTTAAATGAATAATAAAGGAATTTAATTAATTTTTTATTCCATCAGTTATTCAATGGTGTAAATAATTTATTCCGAGATCACAATAAAATGAGTAATTTTAAATTAAGAAAACCATTAAGGATTCTTTCAAAATTCTGAAATATGTTGCATATCTTTCAATAATGAATTCGTCTTTAATTTGAAACCCAGTTTCAAAGCTAATTTTTAAAGTTGTAACCCTTAAAATACTTAAGGTAACTGACTACGATCGGGACTGTTATTCTGAAAAACCTACAAATGAATAATCTATTTGATATTTAGTGCAAAAATGTATATATATATATAACTCCCACTATTATCATTTTAATTAACTCTTTTAATAATATTTAATATCAAACTTTAATTCTTTGGTTCAAAACTAACACCCTAATCTTAATCGTAATTAAATAGTATCAGAAATCTGTTTCCCGCCCATTCATAGTACTTATTTAAAAAAAGTCATGCGTTCTTCACTGCCGGTTATAAAAAGCGAGATTTTCTGTGCTCGCTTTCTTTGTCTTTGAGTTCGTCATATGAAATGTCGCTACTGCTTGTCGCTTCTCTTATATATGTCTGTTTTCGTGATCTTACCAATTAGATGTGAAATATAAAGGTGATTTACCATCTACGTTATATGTGTGTAAATAAACAAGAGGAAAATTAATTCTGAAGATATATTTCCTGAGACCTGATATGCCGAAATTACTATATATATTAAAATGTTTGAACTGTATAATTTAGAGGTGGATTCATTCATATTTTAAATATATCAGAGTAGGGAACTTTTAACAAAAAACACTGGTTATTTCATACAATTGATAGTAGCAATGAAAACAAAGTGAATTTTCAAAATTCTTTGTTCAGGCTTGTTAAGTTCATATTATGCGAGGTGTGACACACACAAAAAAAGAGATTGGTTTAATAAATCTTTGTACGTAAAGAATCAGTTCTTCGCGACACTATCACCTTCAAAGTAGTTCCATTCAGTATTCACGCACTTCTGCATTCGGTACTGCCATTGATGGTAACGGTTCTGGAACGAGGTTTTTAGAAGGCCCTTCAAGAGATTCTCAGTTTTTGCCTGAACCTCTTCATTAAGGAAAAATGGGTTCCCTTTAAGCAAGTCTCCACTGTAGGAAATAGAAAAAAATTGCACGTGGGCAAATCAGGTGAATAAGGAGGATGCTCCAACACATTAATGTTTTTTTTCTGGTCTGAAACTACATCACAGATAGAGCCGTGTGCGCAGGGGCATTGTCTTGATGGAACAGCCATTCATCTCTCTCCAATTCTTGCCTTTTTTAACCTTAACTTTGTCATGAAGTCTCTTTACTACTACGCTGTAGTAGTATTGATTAACATTCTGACCACTGATATGAGGAAGAACCCACTCATATCGCAAATTCTACCAATGATATGGTCTGTAATATCTGATCTTGGTGCCAATTACGTTCATCCTCTTCCACACTGTCCTTCCCTGAAAACCGATTATGCCAATAAAACACTTGTGTACGAGTTAGTTTCATCTTCTTAACCTTCTGTTAGTATCTGAAATGTTTTCATGGCTGATTTCTTAAATTCATGTGAAACCAGAAGGTGATTCGATACTTTCCTGCAGAATGCAGTGCACGTGCTCATTCAATGACGCAGTACTCCCGACTGGCGCGATTGACTAAGGCGAAACTTGATAGAAATGCGTAGGCCAGTGGTTCTCTAACTTTCACTACTGGCGACCCAATTTCTAATCATAATTTTTATTGCGCTCCCCCCTAAAAATAATAATGTATTGAATGCAATAATAATGCACTTTGGCGCTAAAGATACAATACGATCGCAACTATAAACCGTACAAATTAACAAGATAAGTATTAAATTTTGTATATGTTACTTTTAAGTAATATATATATTTCTTTTTTTTTTACTTTTTAGTTAGATTCACTATAAAAGCGTGTTTTTAGTTTGTTTTAAAACTATAATTTATTTTATAATTATTTTTACTATACACGACAAAAATCCCAATTCCAGTGAATAATTTAGTTAAGAGAAAATATACTTCCCTACTTTCAAGGACTTTTCAATTTTTCTTTGAAAATTTGAGAAAAAATCCAATAAAACTAAAGAAAATTTTCCAAATGTGCGTGTCCTTAATAAAGGACATAAATCACAAACACTTTTCGCTAACAACACAGGAACGTTATTTGACAGCAAAACTGTCATATTTTTTTCAAGTTTTTATAGTTTTGCTGTTTTTTGATTATCTACAAATAGCATTTTGAACTTTTTTCTTCCTTGTGTCTTTTTGATAAGGCGAAGTGCTACATTATGACTTCATAGTTTTCTTCATAGATATCTTTAAGCAGCATTTGAAAATTTCAAATCAACTCAAATGTTTCATGTCTAACGCTTTTCTTATATTTACTTTCGCTATCTTGATTAATATGCATTATTTCAGTAGGTTCTTCAATTGCTTGATCAGTTTCAAGTTCCCTCAATAGAGAGATCACAGATGCCCATTTTTTTAATATTCTGCTTATTTTCATTTATAAACCATAATAAGTCGTACAACACAGCAATCAAAACCACAAAATTGTTCATGGGGAAAGTGTAGCATGTTCTAAAATTAATTCTGTAAAACGTTTTTAATAATGCATTATATGTTTCAGAATACTCATAAAAATAAATCTTGGCGAAATAATTCTTTAAAGTGCTCAATATGTTTATCCATATATCCTAAAACTCTTTCACATGGAAAAAGGTGAAACAGAAATATATTATATATATTTACAATTTCCCTAAAAAAAAGAACGGATATAACCATAATAGTAAGTTCGAAGGTCAGATAAAGTAATATTTTAGGTTAAAACAAACGTAAAAAAAATCTCTCATCGTGGGACTACAGTAAAGCAAATGAAATATTTTGTTAATTCGGTTATATGATCAAAGATGGCTAATGAGAGTTTGAAGAGGAATCTTTTATTTTTGATGATGACCAGATGACAAAAAGAAATTATATCAGTGATAATGTGTATTTTTTATTATGTCAGAAAGCATTTTGTTTAACTTCATTCCAAAAAATTATTTTTTTAAACCTTTTATTTTCAATATTCTTGCGCCCCCTAGGGATTTGAGAAACACTGACGTAGGATGAAGTCACCAAACAGTTGTTGCCAACTCTTTTCTATTTTTCAAGTTACAGACTTGGTATCGTTTTTTTTTTTTGTCACATCTTGTATAAACAAAATATTATTACGATATAATCCTTTTCATAAAAGGAGATAGTTCAAAACTACGTCATAATTTCTTCATTTTCACCAAAAAATTGCAAAATATTCTTTTTTATTTTAGTATTATTCACATTTAATATGTGTATTCCAATTCAAATGTCACTAAATATCCAAAAATTATTCATTTATATGCTTTTGCAAAGGCACAATTTCAACATAATCAGTCACCTAATTCAAAGTTCTATGTTTATAAGAAAATAATTTATTTTTAATTATTAAAAAATTCAAACTCAGTGGCCCAACATCCCATAAGGGCCAGAGCCTAATTTGCCCATCCCAGTATAAGTGACCATTGGGCGCTGAGGTGCATCAGCAGATGCCCGATCCGGTGGTCAGTCTGAAGCGAGACTCCCAGTGTTTAAGTTCCCAAGCGAGTTGGGTACTCCTTTATCGATCCACTACAGTAGGAATGAAGGACTGAGTTGACCTTGTCTAGCCTGGGAATAGAACCCGGAAATACGCTATCACTCTGGGCTTTATTTTAAGTTATTGCCATGCAGACATATTATACATAATTTTCGAGACAGAACTAAACATTTTTAAACAAATGTAAGTTAATATCGGTTTCAACGAACTATAAACTTACAGTTTTCAAAATTTCAAAATCTTTTATCCCAATCTCTTAATCTTATCATACATTGAGTAAGTGCATATATATATCCGATATCATATTAATCAAATTTTCTGTATTCTTAAATTTAGAATTTTTTTCTTTTTAAGAGACCTTCAACAGAGAGAAGTTTTATATTTTTTCTAGTGTTACAATGGATATACCCATTTAAATTAACAATAAAATTTAAAACTTAAGATAAAATGCAAATTGAATAAAGAACCACCCTTTAGAAGTCCGCCTCATTACATGATATTTGCATAATTTAAATACGAATTTGAGTGTAGAGCTATTCATACATTAAAAATACAAGCAAAAAAATTCCTTTTGCGTTTAAAATATTCCCCTTTATGACTGCAAATTGAATTATTTATTTTTCTTTAAGGCTTTTTAGTATTTATTTTGATTTTTTTATCTCTAAACTTTTTCTTCCAAGAGTTTGCGAATTTAATGACACTATATTTATTTATTATTTTTTTATTTACTAACTAGATAAGGTATTTTAGTTCATTTGCTGAAAAAATTATTTTTTAACAGAAATAGTTATTGGTTAAAGTATTTGTTGTAGTTAGAAGATGTAAACAGAATTTTAAAAGTGAAGATTTTAGATGAACTCGGCTCCAATTTGAAAATAATTTTCCTTAAATATTTTCCAAAAATTTTATGAAATTTCTTAGAAAACGTTTGGTTTACAATTGTCCTTAAAAACTTATAAAAAAAACACAAAATTAATACTTTTTGTTGTAAAAAATTAACTTTTATTTAAAAAAATTGGTTAAAAAGTCGTTAATTTAGTTAATTGCGCTGAAACGGTAATTAAGATTTAATGGTCTATTAACGCATAAAGTTTCAGTGGCATAATTTTTTTTATTCATGTAGTGGAAAAAAATATAAAGAAGCTTTTAACAGCGAAAAAGACGTTTTTGCCCTAAAATAAGAAAAAAAAAGAGGATTTTTCCAAACATATTTCTACATTTGGGGTTTTACAGTAAAATAAAAAATTAATCATTTTCCTAAATAAAACTCTTATAATAATTAAAGATGTTAAGATTAAATATGATACCCCAGAGTTTTTAAAAGAATTCTTGGATAACATCATGATTTTTAACAAGAAATTGTGATAAAAAATTGTTTTAATGAAATCCCATTAGTAAAGATTTACATTAAATTATATCATTAGGAAATTACAACTGTTCTCTGTGAATTGAGTTCCTCAAAAATAATGGTAACAGAACTGGACAAATTTTTGTATATGAACTTTTTCACAAAAATGTCATTACTTTTTGCTATGACATAATACATATCTTAACTGTATGCGAATTTATTATTAAGGAATTAAAAAATAATAAAAACGTACATTTCTTTAAAATCTTTAAAAAATCCATCAAAAACTTTAATGAAATTATTTAAAAAATAAAATAAATATGGGTGATTTTTTTAGATAAACTTGAAAAAAAATTATAGCAAACTCATGTATCCAGAGAGAGAGAGAGAAGTTAAAAGAATTTTCATTTAAGAAAAGAGGATTAAAATATAAATACATAATTTCCTTTATCTTTTTGTTTAAAGATAAAGAGAATAAAAAATTGATTATATGCATACCATAAAAGTGTAAAGGAAAGTCATAGTTAGTATTTAGAGAATATTAAAATAATTGAAAATCAAATACAATAAAGTAACATATATGCCTTTTACTAAGAAATTAAATTATAACAAGCAAATAAAAATAATGAACAACATAAAAATATATAAATGGGTTTAATACATCACAATATTTTTCTAGCTATAACTTTACTTAGGAAACATATCTTTAAAACACTGTGGTTTATATCTAAAACAATAAGCTCTAGGCTGCAATACATTTTTTTTTCAAAATTAACTTGCTTTTATGCAATTTGTTTCTACATTTCTTCCTCCCCTAAAAAACACATCTTAAAATTAATTTCACAATTTTAAACGAAAATGACAAAATTGTTTTCACTGCTAATACAAATATTTCTAAATATTTAAAAAAATAATTAATGGATTGATAACTCTCATTCATATTTCGGTAAATGAATTTTAAATGGATTTCTTTCGCATGAGCATTGTTTTTGCCACCCATTATAAAAAATCAATAAAAATTTTAAATTTCCTAAAATTCCACGGAAAATAGTTTCTGAGTTTTCTGAGTTATGATGTTTAAGATGATTCTCTAAAATAGTACTCAATCAATTAATAATATAGAACATTCTATTTAATGCTTGTAAAAATCATTTATTGTTATCTTAAGTAATTATTTTCTAATTTCGGAAACAACACAGGTGAAAATTAATATAGATAAAATTTGTTACGCGTAATGCAGTTACGAGAAAAACAGTAAACAATTAAATGACACAATTTATATTTATTTAGATTGTCTAGGGTTAGTGACTCGCCAAGATCAAAATGTCATGTTTTGTTGCCCAATAGTCCATTAAAAATTTAAAGTCTAAATTGCTATTGAAAAATTGAACAGTGTAATATAGTGGTTTACAGTTCAATATATCAATCCATTTATCTCGCAATTGGAAAACTGAAAAGAAAAATTACCAAACATTCGTTTTAATTTTGAAATACCATGAATTTAGAATTTTTACACGTACTTAAAGTAAAATAATCGAAGCAGACAAAAGTAAAGACTTATTTCAAAAGTTTTCTGCATGAATAAATAAAATAAATTATTAGATTTTTCCGAAATGTACAAATAATGATAAATGACATAGCAGTTGAATTTATTAAAACTTTAAATGCGGATACTTTATGAGTTATTGGCTATGATACTCGTACCCACTTCCTGTTTGTGCAATAAGAATTTTAAATGTATTTTAACAGTGTCCTATTTCTTAACTTACAGTACATCTTTAAAATAGAAATACCGTATTCATTTGAATCTAAGTCGCCCCCAAATTCACATGTTTTTGATAAAAATATAAAAAAAATAGTGCAAATGGTTTATTGTAATATCCGATATTAAAGAATTTTTTTAAATTGTGAGTAATTATTTATTTTACTAGTATTAAAAACTTTTAAATTCATACATGAATCTGCATTTGCTATAACAATCAGTATCAAGTTCAATTTCCTTTATTCAACGCATTTTAAAGCGATTCTAAGCCGCACTAATATTAGAAAATGAAGTGGGATTAATTTCGAATAAATACGATACATGCAAATTTATGTAAGAAATAAAACTGATGAACATAAAAATAAATTATAATTCATCATTCAAACTGATGTATTACCTGAAATAGTTTTACCTGCTTTCAAAAATATCAAAGTTTATTTATTAGGATCTTTGAATTGAATGAAAATTGATTCAATAAAATAAATCACATAAATAATTATAAGCCTTTAAAGATATCTAAATTTAATATGCAATTAGGAACAAGCATTCAAAGTTTGTTTCTGATTAAAAACTATTGCGTGGAGGATTTGATTTAATTCCAGAAACCGAGATAAAAATTTTAAAGTAAGAAAAAGAAACTGAGGTATATTCTTTGGAATTATTGTCGAAAATCACATTAAATATTTTTTACTCAAAGTATTCGAATATAGTAATACTGATGATGAATATTCATGTACAAAGGATCAATGCAAATTTTTACTGACACATATTTCATATTTAGCAAAAGCATGAATCAAATATTAAGAGCATATATTAATTATGTTTCATGCATAAATGTCCTTTTTGCTTAGCTAAGAAGAAGAATTTTCCATTTTCTCATTATAAATGGCCAGAAAAAGAAATATAAAACTCCCTGCTGTAAGAAAAATGGTTACCTCGTAAATTAAAAGTAATTCAAATTCATTGTAATGTAAAATCCTGAGAACGAAAAGTAAAGTATTACATTTACATTCAAATTCATTAATCCAGGATTCATTCTCCAAATCTTTTGAAACTTCCATGTGTTTTCCATCTCATAAATTATCTGCACATTTATCATGACACACACCTACAAAGATTCTTATCTTAGTTTCTTGAAGCTTAGTTTTTCAATTTTGATTATTTTGGAGTTTGAATATATATATAGTTTAAATCTCTACAAACAAGATATAAACTTTCACATCAATCACATTCGAAAATAACACAGAGACAGTAAAGAGAACATACAATGAAGGACACTAGTTTAAAAATTATAAAATGGATGCTGCAGTATTATGAACATTGCTGACTTAGGACAGCTAATATATAAAATTATTTATATAAATTGGGATTGAGCTTGTTTTTTGGCCAGCCAACCTTTCCCCCTTTATGTAAATAATACTGAGCAAAAACCTATTGAAAGTAATGAATAGAAATATTTAAATCCATTACAAAATAGAGTTAACCTACCTAGAAATTGTTCTTGAAAATGCAGAGCCCGCTCTAAATCTGAGTGCAATAAATAAGTAATTGCCAGATTCTGGACCCTAATGCAGATTCAAAGCATTATTGAATGGCTGAAATGTAGCACTTAACAAAAGTATAAAAAGAATAGAAACTAAAATTAATAAAAGAGTTACAAAAAACAATACCTTTAGTGACACTAGAGTATATATGAATTAAATAATAATAAGTAATTATAACTAATAATAGAACATGTAGGTAACTATAACTATGAAATGTGTAAATTTATAATATTAAACTATAATTAATCTAAGAATTTTTAATCCTTACAATTTTGAATAGCTTTATTCATATAACTATTAATAAAATGAATATATATATATATATATATATATATATATATATATACATATATATATATACATATATATATACATACATATATATATATATATACACACATACATATATATATACATATATATATACATATATATATAAACATATATATATATACATATATATATGCATATATTTATATATACATATAGTTTTTAATAATTATTCCAGGAAAATAGAATAAATGATGGTACCATAGTTTCATGTTGATTAGATATGAGAAAAATTATTTTTATTCATATTTACAAGACAATTGGAAAACAGCTCACTATCCGGATGAATGAATATCCTTAAGTAGTATTCATACATTTTTCAAATTATTGTTTTTGGCATTCATAAATGAACTAATCAGACACTATTACTAGCTGTAGATAAATCATATTATGAATCTCCTGATCAAAAAAGAGTTTTTCTTCATTCGTTACAATGAAATATTTATATTACTTTATGCATATAAATATTATGATTTTATTAATAATTTATTATTTACTATTAAATTTCTAATTTTCAAAGCATTTTTAAAATGTATGCTGGATTGATAATTTACAATAAAGCCGCTTCTAAATATTTGGACTGTTGTGTTTCCCTTTATTCAAAACTCATCAAAAGATATCGTCATTCAATAAAGTTCTTGCGAAAATTCTGAGAAGAATCTTATAATTCTTAAGGACGCAAACATTCTTGTCTTTCATTTTTTTTCATGGCCAAACTGGAAAATTTGGAAATGAATTTCTGATTTATTGGTTAAGTCAGTGATTCTCAAACTTTCAATATTTGCGACCCAATTTTCATTCATAATTTTCATTGTGCCTCCTCCTCCATTCAATAATAATGCAGGGAATGTAATAGTAATGTATTTTGACACTAAACAAATACGCAATAGATGTTTTAAGTAAGTTATTTTTAAGTAACAGGATAAGTATTATGTTAATTGAAACAGATTGTAAAATAACTTTTAATTAAAGAAGGTGACAAGGTTACCAAGTACCTGGGTACCTTGATATTTATTTGCTCTCAGCTGCCGAAGAAAAATATTTACAAATTTCACATCAAGTGTCAAAATCAAAAGGCAATTAGTAATAAATCACCCTTTGAATTTTGGGTATGGGTGGACGATGGATTTTCTGCACTGAAAACAAAAGTGTTTTGTATACTAATTCCATTTCAAACTGTTGCAATTATTAAACTTGTTCTTAATTTAGTATCGATAAATTAATTATCAAGTACATTGTGCAGTTATGATACATTTATAAGTATATTACATCAGTGTAACTGTGCATTTATTATTATTGCAGCATGCATTTTGTTTTGCATTCTTTCAGAGAATTAATAATTTTTTAAATAACCTTTCATTCTAGACTTTTCCATATGTTCGAGCCCCCCTTTCCGTAAGATTATCATGCCCCACTGTTTAAGAGTCGCTAGGTTAAGGCCTCAAACCAAGTGCGGATTGAAATATCAGTTAATATTCCAAAATCGTTTTAAGTTTTTTAATCGTTGTCTCTCATGCAATCAGATCAATCACTTTTCAATCATTTCAGATCAATCAATTTTTGGACCATTTTGCAAAGATTGTCTTGGGTTCAGTTTTTTACAAATTACAAAACCTTACCGGTGATTATCATTTTAAGGTGTATCTCAACAGATTTAACATGTGCCTTGACAAGTTTTGTGACTGCAAAGTGCAGCTGGGGAGCAAAGTGTTGAACATCTTATCCCTTATTGATCAAAATTTAAGAAAGGAAGAAAATGCCTGAGTGTTTTTGTGTTGATTAAACTTCATGCTCTTAAAACCAATTAGGCTCTAAATATTTTCAACTTGTTTCAAGTAAAGCATCATTTACATTATTTAAAAATCTATTGAATTTAATTTGTAATTTTATAACTTTTTTATTTTGGTTTTATTATGTAATTGTTAATTCTGGAATGTACTTGTTTGTTATTGTAGTTTATTTGTTTTTTAATTTCATTTGTTTCGTAACTTTTGTGTTTTGTTGTTTTTCATTCATTTTATTTATCTTATTTTGTATGTTTAGCCTTCATCTGTAAGCTTCGTGTGATACTTGTGGTGCATGAGAATTATTTTATATCTCTTCAATAGAAAGAATGCATTTTGTTTTATCTATTTAAATACATAAGTAAATAGTGAAATGAAAAAAAAATTAAACTTCCATTAACAATTATTTTCAACAATTCTGATTCATAATCAGTTTCATAAAATTTCATGAAGACAAGAACATATTTATTAATAAATGCTTATTAGAACTAATACTTACTAAGATACTTAATTTACATACAATACTGATACATCTGTTTTAAACACAATATTTTTTTCGTACACCTGGACGAACAGTGTATAAAACGTTTGCAGCCAAATATTTTATATTTAGGAAAACCGGAATCTTATTACAAAGATGCTTGTGTGTGCGTGCGTGCGCACGCCTTTTTGGGGTTCATGAATAAATTTCATTTTTGCTTAGCTAAAACTTGACTGTTTCACGTGTTTTGTATTTACATACATATTTTCTTTGCACAAATATAGTATATATTATATACATTTTTTGTATACATGGAAAAATATTGCATCATTGTATGTATTATTTTTACGCTCTTATACAAAAAAGTGACATTAGAATTTGCATTATACAATGAAAAAAATTACATTTCATTGACCATGAATCACATTTTACTTTATGTGATTGAACAATTTTTCATATTTTCTTACTCAAAGAGATTTGCATAATACCGTTTGGTAAAAGACTTAGTTTCAACCCAAAAAGAGCCTTCATTTCCTGAAATGGAACATTCCTTCACAATGGAGTGAGAAGTTTTTAAATCTTCTCCACGCCATTCAAAACAAATCTTCTCAGTGCCAGTGGTTTATTCAATCAAGTGTAAATGTCACACCGGTTCTATAAATGCCAAGATTCCCATCTATTTCCATACACGTTAATGGCGCAAAGCTTGTGTTGAATTTATCTGCATTTATATTGCTGTATCGTAAATATTTACTAGACTGACTGTTTGGCGTTTTAAAGTAAATTTATCCGTGCCATATTGTTACCTAACAGAAATATTTAAAATATTGTTACTTGTGCTTGTACAATACAATATTTATTAAATACCTAAATTTAAACCTCTTTTTGTGAAAAAAATACTTAGTTTTAAAAAGATTGCTACGAAGGGTGTCCGAAAACCAAGTCCTTTTTTGGCATAAAAAATTTTTTTTTTTTCAAAACAATTTTTTGTTTACATGAATGATCATGTTGAAACTATTTTTCTACGTAGTTACCACTATTGTTCAAGAATTTTTTTTTTTTTTGGGAAATTATCTTGTATTTAACCTATTTAAATAAAGGTGCTGTCAGTGAACAGTTTTTGAAACTTGTAGAAATTCATTACAAAGCAATCTTATTGTGAACCGTCTCTTTACACGAATTTGTTCATGCATTATTTCCACCAAACCACTATTGGCAACAGATGCCCCCCTACCCCACTTTGAGCTTCGTCATGAAAATTGGTGACCTTATCATAGAATTGACAAACGCAACTTCTTACCATTTCATCACTCTCATTAAGTTTTCACCTTACATTTCTACAAGTTGACGATGAATTCCAACTAGTTTAACATTCCTTATGTGGATTACAGATTACAAAATGGACTACAGAACGCAGTCAGTGGTATCGGCAGTCATTTTAAGCATTTTGAACCTTCACAAGTTTAAAAACAATTCAACCTGACTGTAATGGTGTCACTGGACTGACAGTCAACAAGAGACACGTGTGCAAAAAAGTTGGTACAAAGCTATCATTAAGATTACGGTATAATGAAACGATACGTAGTTTCCGAACAAGGCTGGTACTTGCAATCTTAAAACTCAGGCAGTAAAATTTTCACTGGAACAAAGAGGATTGGCAAATCTTCTAATATAAAAGCTATCCGAAACATATTAAGACATAATAATTGGCAAGTAGCTTGAAAAATCATTAATTAGTGAAGCAAGTTGAAAGGCTTGATGACCATTTGCTGAAACCTTACTGAAATAGCCTCCAGAGTTTTTGAAATCGGTTTCTGTTTGTAGATGAGGGCAAATATGATGTTTTTGGAAGTGATAGAATTTATGATTAGAATGTTTTTAGGAAGTGACAGAATAATAAGGCGGGGGCCATTAGTGAACTTGAAATGAAAATATTTCTTCTTCTATAAAACTCAATGATGATTACCAAGTAGTCTGGTAATGTATGAGAACAGCCGGCGTTGAAAATCTGAAGTAAAAATATGGCCAAATCACTTATTGTAAATATATTGAAACAAAATGGTTTTAAATCAGCATATTATTAAATTTCAAACTTTGCAAGGATAATGACGGAAATCTAGAGATCATACGGGAAAAGTATGGTCTTTGTTCAACTACCTATATGTAATTGAAACATATACAGATGGAATGAATTCGAACGTCAATTCCTTCGATAATATTTGAGATCATTCGAAAAAATCGTGTCCTGAAGTTTAAAATTAACGACAAAAAATGAGCTTCGGGAAAGAATCTTCAAAAAATGGGAGGGGGGAGACAGGGATATTGGAAAATTTCTGTTGAAATCTTGCCTAAAACGATGAATGAAATCACGAAACGTAAAAGAGAATCAACACTATATTAAGGAATATTTACATAATTTTTATAAGAAAAAAAGTTTGGTTTGCATGTATTAGTACCTTATAATCCCTACTTTCAATTATGCAACAAAGTGTGTAGTCTAAAAATTATTTCACACTTCCTTAAATTAAGTTTTGTGCCTTCATTCAGTCATCAAGTACGACAGGGAAAAATCCTTTTGTTATAACTAAACAGTTATGTATTTTTTTTTTCAAAAATGATTAAAAGTTTGATTTATAATAATACTTTTTGAGCCATTTCCATAAAATGTAAGAACTAGTCTTAATTATTTTTCTTTTACAAATTTGTCGATACGAGTCTAAATCAATCACAGGAAAAAGTAATGAATAGAAATTAATCTTTTACAAGTCTTTGGCATTGCTTTCAATAAACTAGAAACGTATTTATCAGATACAATTGAAATTAATAGATGCTGTGACAACTGAACTTAACTGGCTGTTATTGTAAGATAAATGAAAAAAAAATTCTTTTTAATTGAGTTTCTTTCTCGTTACAAGAATCAGTCTGAACTCTTTTAATTGAAAATTTTCAATCATGCATCAAAAACTTTTTCAATTCACTTAACTTATTTCTTGAACAATTTTTCACAAACTCATTTCCATTTAAATTAGATCAATTTAAAAAAAAAAAATTGCATATTTTTTTTCAAACTGTTTTCCAATTACGAAGATTGAAATTTATATTAGATATTGAATAATGTATTTTATCTCAGATAGTTTTTGTCGTTAAGTCGTATTTCCAAGCTTCATTTAGTATTGAAAAAATTTTAGAACTCGAGGAAAAATCTTGATGCATACAGATTGCTTGAAATTTAATCAAAAGTTTAAGATTCATATATATATATATATATATATATATATATATATATATATATGCAAGAAAATTAAATTCTGAAAATTCTTCCACCGTTTTACATCTTATCAGGAAATAAATATTATAATAAAGATAATACAAACTAATTATCAAAATTCAGGAATCTCCTGACTGAATGTAATGTAACCTGTTTAAAATACCAAATTTGGAATCAGGAAAAAAAGTTGGGAGAGTGAGTAAGTGAAAGAGAGAAAAAAAATGCTTTTAAAATTACAAATCAAATGAAATTCAATGGTTAAATCGAATCAGACAGCATTCCAAAAAAGCTTTTAATTTTAAAGGTTTATATAAATATTTAGATATAATTTAAATTATACTTAAATGAAAGATGTTTATTTGCTTTCATGTATTCAAATAATAAAATGCATGTAATTTTATTTCAATACCGTTTGGAAATTTACAGATTTTGCTATCGATATTACTTTGAAAACGTTGAATGAGCAATATAATCGCCAAGTGCTTAAGTTTTCAATCTGCGTTTCAACTAATATGGTTGGGAGTCTTAGCTATTTATATGTATTACTTGTGATCCATTTCGATTATTTCACTAATAATATGTGCGGAATTAATATTTGATCGAAAAAGAATTTTATTTTTCATTTACTACATAAATTTCATTAAAAACGCTAGTAAAATAATTTTAAAAACACATTTCATTGCTACCATAAACTACTTTTGAGCTGACTAGATTAGAGTTACAATGCTATAAATTTATTCACTAGAAGCGGTATATTGCCAAAGAAAAGCAAAAATTGATAATATTAAACACATTTGAAAAAACGAAATTTTTCATACAAGACGCCTTCTTTACAAAAGCTTAGTTTATGATTTTAA
Source organism: Trichonephila clavipes (assembly GCA_019973935.1). Taxonomy (NCBI): domain Eukaryota; kingdom Metazoa; phylum Arthropoda; class Arachnida; order Araneae; family Nephilidae; genus Trichonephila; species Trichonephila clavipes. Next base: position 695,203 of record BMAU01003938.1, on the reverse strand, counting down.
ATGATAGTTATCTGTATAGTAGGAATCATTATGCTAATAATAATTATTATTATTGTTTCAATACAACATCATGGAGGGTTTTATTACAGCACTATTTGTGATAAATGCCTGAGGTAATAATAATCTTCAACAGATAAGTAAGCCTAGCTGCCGAAAATTTGCAAATTTTTTGTTTCTCATACGTATCAATCCTACTAGGTAGTTCCTTAGAATATTAAACTGAAATTTCATAAATAAGTGTCTTCAGAGACCCTCTTAAGAAATAGTCAAGGTTCGATAAATCTGATGATCGTGGTAGACATCAGATTGGTCTATCACATTCAATTGATTTCATGCTGAAAATAGCTTCCAAGTAATTGAGGACATAAATTGTACAATAGAGAATACCAGCATTTGTAAAGTTATCCATTACAGCTAAAGATACATTAATGTATGGCTTTTTTATACAAGTATTAGATAATGGGTGATGATTCACCTACACACATATCCATACCACTAACATTGTCAACCACGTCATTTAAGTTGTTAAGTTGGCAAATATTGTTACTGGTAATAATTCTGAGAATGAATTGTAAATATATCTGTAAATACCAATATGTGACGATGTTGAATGTATCAAAATGCCTTTTTCTGTGCTATCTGATTTCCGTTTGTGTATTTCTCCACGCGTCATTTCCAGTCAGAAATTCATTGACAAAAAAATAAATGTTTATTGAACAACTCTAGTTCTCGAAGTATGCCCAAGAACTTTATAATCACCCTGTGAGGGACGAATGTTTCAATTTCCAAGATGCAAAGAAATTCTAAAGAAATAATCATATTCAGCGACTCCACAGCTGCAATTCAAATGATTCAAAGAAGGAGACTCAGTGCTTGTCATGGACATACACAATGCTCTGCACAAAATTCTCATGTAAAATAAGAAGGTACCCGTCTATGTTGGAATTGACGAAAACGAGACCTCTGATGTCTTAGTTAAAGAAGCAAGAAAACTAAACAATGACAAAACTGTAAAATTTGAATACCAAATTTCTGAACTACCCATTACAAATAGGAGTTTAGTGAATACCGTTATCAGACTCAGAACAAGCCACTTTAGAAAGATAAAAATCCACAAAGATGGAAGAACGCACCTGCAATGTAGAAACTGCATTGTCACAGAACTGTAAATACCTGTTCTCTTGTCCTACCATTCTGGCAATTTTGCAACGAATTAGTGACTGTCCTCAGGACGATCTGTATTTTGACCAATGTCTGGACATTGCTAATGTTATATATTTGATCTTTAGTCCCATCAGAAAATAACTTTCCATTTCCACTAACACGACGCCCAACCTGTCATTAAAATGTTAATAATTTAAATTAGGTAACAGCAAATTCCTATCAACCCAATTCTGATCGACTCGTAATGTGTCGGGATGTAATATTCATCGACTTAACGTGTAGAAAAAAATCTTTAAAATAATTTATTACTCAATTAATTGAAAATGTTTTAATTATAAAAACCTGTATTTTTATAATTCCGATTTCTTTTGAAATTTTATTATTTTGAAAAGCATGTAGGTACACTGTTAGTTTCAAAAGAAAGTAGTGGAACAGGATACATTATAAGAAATATAACTACAATCTTATCATCAAATAGACTATAGTAATACAAAACACACGGCTTAGAAAGAAAGGTAAAACTGTAAAACAATAGTACGAACGAATGCGAGATAAAATTCCACGAAGAAAAAACCTTAAAATAGAATTTTTAAAATAATACAATAGAAAACCCCGATCGAAAGTAATCAAATCTTGAAAACTTGTACATAGATACAGGTAACATTTCCTCTTTTATTGGAATTTATTTCACATCAGGATATCTTTTTAAAAGCCATTCACTCAAAGAAAGCGTAGAAGATAACGTTGAAAAGTTCTAAAGTCTGAATAATATATTGCCTGTATTTCCCCGGTTTTTTAGCTCTAAAAATACACGAGAATTTGACGTAGAAGCTGTTTACTGACTTGATAAATACGTCAATGCTTTCGAATGTTTTTGCTACGAATTTATTATCCATCAACAGTTTTGATCCCTCGTGAATTGTTGACACTTTGAGAGCTTGTTTGGAAGTTTTTACTGCTTTAAAAGAGAATAGACAATCCTGTTCGTAGATACTGCACTCTTTTTTTGTGGATGAATCCTTATAAAAATGGCTACTGAAGCTGTATTTTTCAAACAGTTTTGTCTATAATGAGATAAATATATGTTAACAAAAATGCAAACATAAGATTTTTTTAAAAAATTTTTATAGTGCTTTAGTGGGTATATATATTAAAGATAATTACCGGGAAATCTTTATTACATTGAGAGAAAATAACATTTTAAAGATAGGTGGTATTTTTACCTAATCACTGATTCTTATTTCATTAAAAATGATAAAAAGTATCAAAAGCATAATGACTGTACTTTAATCAGGTTTCATTATTAAAGTTTTAACAAATGGTATAGAGTTTCGACTATGAAAATATTACTATTTCATTATACGATTAATTACTTGAGAAAGGACAAATAATGTCATGCATATTTTAGTTTTTAAAATATATTATTAAATTTATAAAAAAACATTACATTAAAACGATTAGTAGGCAACCATTATTTGTTCTTATTTTATGCCACAATGAAATAGTTGAATATATATGTTTCAGACAATTTCATGTTCTTTACCTACATGTTAAACTTTAGAATAGTCATCATGAATGCAGAAGATACTTCAATCGAAATGTTTTGAATAATTTCATTTTTATATTGATGGTTAAAAATCTCGCCTGTGTGCTCAATATATTTAATTTGTTGTTTTCTCTCACAAACAATTATTTTTTAATAATACTAGGAATTGAAGGAGAAGGGTCCGTCTGAAATCGGACCAAACCCAACTATTCAAATTACACAATTCTTCAAACACATTGCTGAAATTGTAAAACTGTAATTTACATGTATACTGAAGTTCCACTGAGTTAGGGATAGCAAGGGCTAAGCAAATTGTGTAGCGCTGCGCTTATTTATGTGCAATAAGGGTGCTGTGGTCACTGCATATATAGCGCTTACTGTGGTTATTCTGAATTAGTTGTTAGAATCGCCAATATGGGTAAACTGCCTGATTTAGACGCCTCTATCACGGACAAATTATTAGTGCGCGATGCATGGGCCATTTATCTTCCGAAATCGTCAAACAGCTATGGTTTTCAAGGTCGACATTGTCAAGAGTATACCAAGTGAGAGACGGCTCAGGCGTATTGTACGTATCCAGCGAAGCCAAACGTTAGCTTACATTATCACCCAGTTGAATGACGATGCCAGTCGTACAGTCAACGGACTGTGCAACGCTCGCTTCACCGGATGGGTTTCGGGAGCCGTCGACCTACAAGAGTACCAATGATCAATGCTCTCCATCGGACTGCACGTCTTGCCTGGGCTAGACAGCACAGAGACTGGAGTGTAAAGGACTGGAAACGAGTAGCATGGAATGATGAGTCTCGATTCCGACTACTTAAAGTCGACGGGAGGCTGAGAATATAGCGTCAGGCTCATGGAGCCATGGATCCTACATGCTGTTGGGACTGTACAAAAGCAGGAGGGCTTAGTCACGGTCTGGGGTGTTTTTTTTAAAGCTGTTTGGGAACTTAAGTGCGTGTACCAACCTCCCTCAATGCTATTTGGTACATAGAATTGCTGGGGGATCACCTCCATCTATTTATTCTGTTCTGTTATCTGCATAGCAATGGAGTTTTCTAGCAAGACAACTGTACCTTTCACTAGTCCTGGTTAGCTACTGGCTGGTTGGATGAGCATTCTGCTGACTTTTCTATCATAAATTAGCCACCTAGAAGCCCAAACTTAAATCCTATTGAGCTTCTTTGCAATGTTTTGGAACAAGAAGTGAAAAGCCAATAGACAGCACCAACGAACCTTTTTGATATATGGACAGTTTTAGCCAATATTTGGCAAGTCATTCCCACAGAACGTCGTTTTCAGAAGCTTATTGAAGCTATACTTCGTCGTGTGTCAGCCATTACCAAGGCTAGAGAAGGCCCTACTCGTTACTAGGTAGATATCTCTAATTAAGTGGCACTTCAGGGTTTTATATACTTCTATTTATTTGTTCTTTTTATCGCAAAATTCGTTCTTGGAGCTCCTCTCCAGTTTCAAAACTGAAGCTACATCATCTAACACTTTATTGATAAAGTCTTCCGATTTTGATTAACCTGAAGCTGTTACAGCTTCCTGTAAAGTTATGTATTTAGTTCCGTTGATTGTTAATAACTCTTGGTATGAGACACCGCCTTTCTTCTCACGCATCGATTCCCATCCAGGCACACGTTGGAATATTTTTCTGCGAGAGCTTGCAATAATCTACTAGAACAAACTTGTTGGTGACATTATAATAAATGAAGCCCATATTTCCCAATTCAGCGCGCACGACACTTACGAAATCGAGGCTGTCAACTCGACGAAATATCTTGAACGTTGGCATTATCACTATAGTACGTAATCAATTTATTAAGCATCCCAAAAAAACTTTTTTTATAGAGAGAGAGAGAGAAAAGATTTAATTGATATTCATTACTATTTTAAAGAGCAATTAAATAATGTATTATTTTCAAGAAAAACAATTCCTAGGTGCAAGTATTTTACTTACTAAAATGAAGTATTTATCTTAAGAGTTTATATAAACGACTAACTGGTACATCCGCTTTTCGCTCTGGAGAATTGAAAAATGAAAAAATAAAGATTGAAGTATAAAGAAGTTTTTAATGATTTAATTTTAAGTAGATGGCAAATTATAAAGAAACAGATTTTTGCATAGTCCTGATCAACAAAAGTATTTTTTTCTAAATTTTAAGTCTGCAGATCCCACAGCTGAAAAAGGGATTTTTTTATTTTCAACGTCACCGTAACCCCCTTATGGGTCGACATTTGAAAACTCCTTTCTAATTTGATCTCTGCAAAAGTAGAGTGTTTTACAAATTTCGAGGATGTAGGGGTTTAGTAGTTCACAAAAGGAATCTTTTTAATGCAAAACACTCTCTTGTAAAACCCCCCGGGAGTCGATTTTCGCAAGCCCTACTTAGCAAATCTATAGTCCATGAAAGGAACATGCCTGCTAAATTTCGTTTGCGCGTCTAATAGTTCACAAATGGAATATTTATTTTAACGCTCTCTTAACCTTTCACAATATCCCTCTGGAGTCGACTTTCATAAAAACCCTAATTAAAAATCTCTATTTTTCAAAAGGAACATGTCACCTTAAATTCAAGTCTGATCTAATAGTTCTAAAACGAGAATAATTGTCTTTAACGCCACTTTAAACCCTCACAACCCACTTGAGAGGGGGGGGGACAATTTTCCTAAATACATCTTTTGTTCTCTAGTCTAAGAAAGAAACATACTGCCAAATTTCAAATATATAGCTCTGTAGTTTAAAAACCTGAATATTTATCCATAATGACACTTAACCCCTCACAATCCTCCTTGGGTGAAGATTTTCTCAAAATTCTTTCTTAGTGGATCTCTACTTCATGAAAGGAACATCCCGGCTGAATTTGGTCTAATTGTTCAAAAATTGACTATTTATCTAAATGTATGATGCCCCTTTAACCTAACACAACCCTTTTGGGGTCTTTGTTTGTAGAACCTCTGTTGTAGCTGATCTGTATGCCAAGAATGAACATACCTGTAAAATTTCAAGTCTATTGGTCTAATAGTTCGAAAACGGGACAATCTTTTATCTACAACACAACTTTCGCAATGCCCTTGGAGATCAATTTTCGTTAAAACATCTTTTTCAGCGGTTCTCTATTTCATGGAAGGAATATATATTAGCCAAAATTCAAATCTGTACGTTTAATACTTCAAAACCGGAATATTTATAACGGCACAAACCCTCACAATCCTTTGGTTGTTGTTTTTCGCAAAACTCTTTCTTAACGATCTCTACTTCATGAAAGGAACGTGATTTAAATTTCAATTCTGTATGTCTAATAGTTCAAAAACTGGAATATTTATCTGTACGACCACTTAAGACCCCTCTCAACTCTTTTGGGGTCTAATTTTGCAAAACTTTTTCATAGAGGATTTCAACCCTTTTTTTTTTCATTTTTAATGGCCCTTTAACACTTCGAACCACATCCTTAGAGGACTACTTTTGCAAAACATATTTTGTAGCGGTTCTGTACTCTATGAAAAGATTATGCAGCCAGATTTGATACATATAAGTCTAAAGGTACAAAAATGAGAATAATTATCTATAATGGCACTTAACCACTCACGATCCGTCTTGGAGTTTGATTTTCGCAAAACCCTTTCATAAAGGATCGCTTTATCATGAACAGAACACGCCTACAAAAAATGTCTTATCTATAAGGTCTAATAGTTCTGGAGGTATAGGGATTGAGTGACTGAATGAGTGAATGAGTGAGTAGGTGAATCGCTTTTCTCCTTTGCATTTATATATAGATTACTTGTATAAAAAATGCAGTATTATGTGTGTACCTGACTTTAATTCCATTAATATCTTTAAAGTTCTTAAATCTAATTTATGCACTATAACAATGCTAATTTTACGAGCTTCGTGAATTTTTCTTCACTCCTTTTTACATACTTTTTATATAAAGGTGAATGTTCTCTCATTTTATGTATTTTGTTTAAACTGGAATAATATTGCACTTAAATATGCATAATAATGCCATACAACAACATTAACATTTTATTGAAGTTGAAGAAAGTGAAATATTTTTCGATGTCTGACTGTTTCCAGCAGAATGATTTTACTGATTGAAATATTAGATTGAAAACGGGCATAATTTGGGAAAAATTTCAGATAATTTGGAATGCGTCACATAAGTTAGAAAAGTTTATTGAATTGATTAGTTAAATATAAAAACTGAAGGCATTTTTTCATTTTCTATGTTTCATTTGCATTACAATATGTATTATTATAATGTATACATTATCAAATTGACACAATGGAAGAAAACAAGACGCCAATACTTTAATAATATATCAGAGTTACAATGATTGTAACAAAAGATAACACGGGAAAAGAACAATAAAATACTAAGAAAATAATAAATGACATAAAAATTTATGTCGCATTTATTTACGCGTCATAGTAATAATACAAAAATAATTTTCATTTTCCAGAGCAAAAGAAATAGATTAATACTAAAATGAGCAAAAGAGTATAAATTAAAATAATTTTTTTTTACAAAACATACACAAATATTAACCTTAATTGAGTTCAATTTAAACTATCTTCAGAGTCTCTAAAATTAATCCTAACAATTACGGAAAAAGAATACTCAAAGTAAAACTTTGATTTTTTTGCATCATTTTTCTTAAGATTTCGTGAAAGTTTTCAATATATTCATTTCTAATAACAAAATATTTTTATTTTTATAAAAATTAAAATAGTGTTGTTATTTTCGTACAATTCATAAAGAAAATAACAAAAAAAAACAACCTTTTTTGTTCTCAGATGATTTTGTCGGACATTAATAACATTTATTTCAATTCTTATGCTTGGAATATAGATAAGTAACTTTAAGATTTTCTACAGTATTATGTAATTTTTTTTAGCGTAAAGTTTGTAATTATGCAATTGTGTCAGATGCAATGTGCAATTTTTTTATTATTATTTTATGTACACTTACTTTTATGTGTATTTATTTTTTTCTTATTTTTATGTGTTTGAGATACTTGTTTACTTCAAAATTCATTTATTTTTATTCTATGTATATTCAAAATTAGAAGACATTAAATTCGTTTAAGTAGTAATATTTTAACTTTGAAATCCATAATATTTTTTAAAATTTTCTGATTGTATGTATGTACAGTTTTTTTAATAAACAGGAAAAAAAATAATGAGTCTTCAAGAATTTCGATGAAGACACATTTCTGAAATAATAATTGATTATGCCACTGGATGAAAAAATTATGCTGCTATAAATTAATTTCAGTATTAAGGTATCCGACTACATTAAGAACCGTGACTTTAAAAAGCACGCAAATGGATAATTTTCATGATATTTAGTGTCACTTAGATTAGAATACACGTATAAATTGTTTTAAAGATATTTTAACAAAAAAAAGTATTTAAATACAATATTTCCACAAAAAACTAACTTAGAATAACCTTTTTTCAAAATGCTCTCCTGTTGTGAAAAATGCTTCCATTATAATAATATTTTACCTCAGACCTCTGTACAGAGGCTCGCAACTATGATTTTTGAAAAATTAACATTATTTTGAGAGTTGCAACCAATTGAAGTAATTTATCGGCGTTTTTTTTCTTAAAATTTCCCCCCTCTGTTGTCGAAAAACATAGATAAACACACTTCTAAGCTATATATTTCAAAATTCTAGTTGATCCTCTGTACAGAGGTCTGAGATATATACAGGCAAAATATTATTATAATAGAAGCATTTTTCACAAAAGGCAGAATATTTTGAAAATGGGTCATTCTATGTTCATTTTTTGTCAAAATATTATACTTAAATAATTTTTTATTATAATACTATTCTTAAAATAACTATGTATACATTTTCTAATCTAAGTGACATTAAATATCATAAATATTATCCATTTACACGCTTTTCCAAAATCACGGTACCGAACATAGTCGGATACCTTTATAAAGACCCACTTTTTTCTAAAAAATAACACTAATTACAACTATTTCATTAAATTGAATGAATTAAAAATTCAAGACATCTTGTACCTGTTTCTTTTCATACTAGTGTCCAAAATTAAGTACACTGAAACACGCTTAAGAAGAAATATCGGTTAACACGAAATAATGCAACAGCCTCGACAAACTGCTATGTATTTCCATACATTTTTTCTCTTAATACCAAACAAATATCTCTTGAAACGAAAATAATTCCCTTCTAGGAACAAAAAAATATGGAAAATACCAAATTCTCAATGAAATGTTTGTGAGTTTCTGTATTGCTGATTGTCCTACTGTATCAGGGAGAGAATTCGATGCAGTAGATGATAATAATGTGTGTATATCACCAATTATGGCGTACAATGATATTTTAAAGTTTGTTCAAAGCTCAACAAATATCTTGGATGCCGATTCCGTCAATGAACAGGAAATGAATAATGCAGCATCATCCGAAATAAGAAACATCTTGAAAAAAAATATACGCAGCTATTTAGACGCACATTACAATGGAAAAATGAATAAAAAGCGGACGTCATCGAACAACTTGTTTACAGTTAGATGCTAAAAAAGGCAATGCAAAGAAAATATCAGATTACAATCTAAAAACTCACTAAATGTTTTGTTTTTCAAAGAACTTCAAAATTTTCTATTAAATTTCGTTAGGCTCTTCTGAATGTTTTGTTTCATTGATTTATATTAAATACATGCATATATATACATTCATGTAAATAAAATGTACTCTACTAAACTTAATTTTGTTGAATATATGGTTTTTTTTTTGCAATATTCTTTAACACGAAAAATTATTACAATCCACTCAGTTTTGAATTAAATGTTTTTTTCTGTGTACTTGTATAAAAAAATGCTATATCTGGAATAAAACACTAAATGAAATGCAAGAGAATTTACTACACGTATTCATCAAATTAAGAGGCAGAGAATAATAAAAACCACAACAAAAAACACGTTAGATGTAGAACGACATCCAAATGAAAACAAAGAACAACATCCAACACTAGTCATAACAGTATATATCAAAAAGCTGGATTAGTTTGAATTATAAGGGGTGTGGTTACCTCAGACAGCTTTAATGGTAATGAAGGTGTGGATCGGTGACTGTGGCAGCAAGTTTTATTCTTCCAAAAAAAAACGATTCTAACGCCTGAAGTGTTTTGAGAGAGAGTTAATGTCATGCAATGGCCCTTTGTGGAAGAACAAAAAGTAGTTTGTTGGATTGCGGTTCTGTTAACTCGAAGGCCTCGTTATATGGGAAAAAGGTTCTCTGAGAGATCAGACATTATCATATGTAAGGACAAGACACAAATGCTCAAACTCCAATTAAAATTATTTCTGAATTGTACTGTTTTTCAGACTTTTGCTATCTTTTCTTGTTTTTCATGCGTTCATTCACTTGCTTGTTTTAAGCGATTTTAATGTACATCACTTAGCAGAACTAAATTTAATGGTGCAGATAAGTTCTATAAGATTTTTCATATTCAGTAAACCTGAATAATCTTATTCAAAATGCTTTATTCCTAACGAAACTTTGCAAATTATTCTGGTATGAAATCTTCGCTGATGTTTACTTACAAAAATTAAATTTTTTAAAGAAACACCCTGTCTGTAATTATTTCATAAGTTCCAATTTCCCTTCGAGAATTCCCTTAACTCAATCAGAAAGATTAAAAAATTCCAAATGATTTATTAACCACTACGTGGAACATAAACCTATTTCTCAACTTTAATCTACAACGTCGCATCCTACTCGTATCTTCTACAGGGAATTGAATCCTCTTGAAGCATGAACTGCATGGGCCTGTTGCTAGCCCAGCATCGTTCTTCTAGATGAGGCCTGGGGGTTAATTGAAAATGTCGCTGATGAAGATGACCACAGGGGAATAGAGAGTGGATAGTTTAATTAGGCTTCAGAAATCCAGTGCCGAATAGGGAGCGAGATTTACTCTACTTGATATCAATGACGGGCTTTTATTCCTTCGTTGATTTGGTTGGTTGAAGTGAGTGTTGCTGAGAGTTTAGTGGCATATTTCTGGTCATGTAGCTTCCTCTAATGAGTGTATTTTGTTTTAATCATAAAATATTTGGTTTATTAAATTTCTTTCGGACGTCATTTGAGTACTTACTAAAGATCTTCAAGTAGTGAAGTAATTTATGGTAAAGTAAGAAAGGAAGTATATATATATATTACCGCTAAAATGGGAAATCTATTATTTAAGAGAATATCTAGGTATTTCATAAAATAACTAGATAAGTCAGTTAAAGTATATAAAAATATTGAACTCAAGATTCAACTAGGTATTCTATAGAACAATTATTACATGATCGTTCAAGTAGGAAATACGTCACTCAAAGGCTCTTAACCAATTCTGGCTGTTTTTAGTCAGTTTTGAACCACTTATAACAACTTTGGAATGATGCTTGTGGGTGTCTGTACCCTTCATAGCGTTGCTTTTAAACGTAGAATTTAGGTGGGGAGAAGTTATGTTAGCGTTTTAATTTTGAGATTATTAACAAATATTTTTGCAACCTGTTTTCAAGAAATTACTTTTTCAGTAATGGGAGACCAACCTGTGAATAAGAAAGATTTAATGCAAGACAGATTTGAATCTTTATATTCCTTAAAGTATGAAAAGTATCTATTATTTAAAGTAGGAGATTGTTCATCTATTATATATTTTAACTGACTTGTCTAGTTATTTCAAGAACTATTATTTATTCTATAAGATAACTGAAGTATGCACTTTAACGGTAACATATATAATATTTTCCCTGAAATACTGCATATAAATTTGATATAGATACTCATTAGTGTTGATGTCTAGAAATAACAAATAGTTAAATTATAACTTAAACTGTTAATTTTACGGCTCTCTAAACCATATCATGGTTACATATTTCATTATTTTACGCATACAGAGTAGCCTATTAAAAGCCTATTATCGCAAAATTCTTTGAAAAATTACAAAAGAATAAATAGAAAAAAAGGAAAAATTTTACAGATACTGAAATACGTAATTTCGAGTTTTTAAGATGTTTTATAAATGACTTATCCGTTACTTGCTTATGTCAGATCAGATATAAAATAAGAACGTTGCTGAGGTTATAAACAAAAAGGAAAAAGATATTTCGCTGGAACAAAATCCTGTCAAATAATGTAAGCCTAATTAAGTCTTTTATTTACATCCTAATTAGGTAACAAATAATTGATCCTGTACTTAACAATTTATTGCATAAGACTACTTTTTTGCATTGATTTCCTTCATAATCTTGCCGATGAATTTTAAATAATTATATTATAAAGGAAATGTGCTGTGGGTTTTTGTGATTACTCAGCTTTAGAATACAAACTACGCAACGTTAGGCTTAACATTTTATGTTAAAAATTCATTATCTACTAAACAATTTAGAAAATTCTACCGTGGCTTAAGGACACTAAATGATACGCATGTAGATATTTCGCCTAAAAAGAATAAATAGTTTGATTTAGATTGAGGAAACTTTGCTACATGAATATGTGCGTTAACCAGGCTTTTGACATTTCATAATAGGTTGACAAAAAGAATAAAAAGGAATATTTGTTGTGTTTGTATCAATCAAAATTTATTTGTTACATTTTTAAGGACAAATATAAGGTTTCCGGCTGAGTGGCGCAGTTGGTTTGTCACTGGCCTTGTTCACCAAAGGTTGTGGATTTAACACCGGCCTAAGTAGGTAAATTTTCAAGATGCAGAAAATCGACAGTATCCGTGTTGTATGATTATGCGACATGTTAAAGATTTCTAGAGTGCCCGTTTGGCTTGGATTTACTTGACAAAATCAAAATTGTTCCATTTCGCAATGTCAGAGCTTCCTCTGGGCAGAAAACTAGGAATCAAAATTTAATTGCGGTGAGTATTCCACCTACATTGTGCCACACTTAAAAGTGATACCAGCTCCCAGGAAATGAACTAGGACAGCAATGGAAATACCAATCCGAAGCCCAATTGAAAACCCAAATTTAAGGAATGTTAAAATTAATCAAATCAAATGAAATTATAAAAAGATAAATAAATGAAGTGTGTGAACTGTGGATTCTTTAATTATTTAAAAATAGCATAAAATGCCATATTTCCATTCAAGTATAATTCTGAAGAAACTATTTTTTACCAGTGCATCTTTTAATCTATGAAATTGGAATTATTACCATTTTTTTTTCATTGAATATTTTTGGAGACAGAAATGTATTCCACTATTATAATTTCTTCTTTTGTTCATTTTTCCCAAATTAATTTTTATATTTTAGATTGGATTATTATTATATTACGTCTGCTTTTTATATATAGTAATAACTTATGATAAAAAATATTTTTTTAATTGGAATGACCTTTAATTATATATAAATAAGATTTTAATGTTTAGTCTATTAAAATCATTTGCAATTTTTTCAATGCTTAGTAAAGAAAAAGAAAGAGTTAAGGGCTGGTTAAGCCTGATTTAGCTCAGACAGAAGTTGTCCTCAGCCTGATATGCTTAATGGGTTTGCATGCATTGCAGTCTTTTATAATGTATTTTCGCCTTTATTGCAGAAAGAGTGCATGTTTATTTGTATATGTTTCAATCATGCATTCTTCATTATTTGTACGATATAGTATTTTCAATTTCTGTAAGTCTTTTACAGCATATATGAAAAAATTAAGTAATTCTGAAAATTTCAAAAAATATATAAGTTATTCATTTAAATCAGCAGAAAAGAATTCAAAAACTCAGTATCTAAAATCATAACACCAAAAAAACTAATTTAGGTCAAAGTTTATAAGAAATTTACTTATTTTTTTTAATTTGCTTTCTAAACTGATTAAAATGAAAGTAGTTATTAAAAAATATAGTTGGTTGATTTTATAGCAATGCCTTAAAATCTTTGAATACGAAGCGAACATTACAATTCCTAAGTTTTTTCAGGAAAGTTATATGTGGAAATAATTTAGAGTTGATTTTGCATTACAATATTGGAATTTAAAATTGTGGATAAAAAATTTACCCAGATCTAATAGATTTCTGAAATGCACATGTTGCTCAACAGAAAAAAGAATGGACATTTTGTTAACATGTTGCATGATATAAGAGGAGTGAAATTGTATTTTATTTTAAAAGAAGTTGTATTGTAACGAAGTAAATTAAATCACTCAAACTATAAATTTTTAAGAGACAAAAAAAGTGCATTTCGTTTATTACTTTTCATTTCTTTTTCTTAATTCAAACTTTCTTAAAGACTAAAATGTATTTAAGGCTAAAGCTAAAACAACTGCGGACTTGTGTGTGTGTGTTTACTGTTTACTCCAACTCTTTTCACAGCAAAAATGAAACGTTGAAAAAACAAGTATACAATCTAAGAAGTTGCTGTACTTGAAGGAGATTTGCAAAATCCGCTTCTTTCAGCTTATATCCAATCTTTTATTATTTTTTTTCATTCTTCCAACGCACGAAATAATACATCTCCCCTTCACAAAGCAATCGATCATCATTCATTCGATATTTTAAAGAATTCGAAACAAAGAGAAAGCCCTCCACCATCCTTATTTCTACTGAATTTGTGGAGGGTGTTTGCAAAATCCTGCTATGCGCTTGATTTTAGCGGCGCATCGCCTGAGGCCACTCTTTCAGAAGAATAAACTTCGTTCTTCAATTTTTTCCCTCCATTTGTTTTTGGGTTTGACCCGAAGCTCTGTTTAGGAGAAATGTCTTGTATTTTAGAATGAAGTGGTATTATTCTATTTATTTTTTTTATTTTGTCTTTTTCGACCAATGAGGGGATAGATCTGTAGTTCCCGATCGATCTGTAGAACATAGGTGGCTTAATTTTTCTGACTAAGACGATTTGATGTTAAAAATAATGTAATAAGGTATATAAAAAATCTAATATATATATGAATAAGGTATGTAATAGGTTTTGGAGACAGCCAATATGTCGAAGAAGTTGAAGATGGTGAATGTTTTTCTATTATTTCTAAGTATTTTTGGCTGATAAGGAAAAAGGAAAACGGATTTGATCAATATACAGTGAGCAGCACCTAATTTTAAATAAAAATGGATGCGGAATGGTACTAAATTAAATAGGAAGCAAGTGTAGTTAAAACAAAATAAAGAAAATAGATTGGATTTCACGTCTTTCCCCTCAAGATGTTGACAACCAGTACAGTGAAAATATTTAAGAAGAATGATTTGAATGAATGTGATTCTAATAATTTTTGTAATATAGTTTTGCTGATTGAACAAATGCATCCAGTGAGTTTGTTACAATAAAGAGTCCAACAAATATCTGGTTTAATTGTAGAAAGGGAAAAGTAAACAATATATATATATATATATATATATATATGAAAGAAATTTGTATAATATATCAAAAACAAAAAACAAAATAGATAATGAACATAACAAGAAGTAACGTAATAAAAATATAAAAGCTAAACATGAAGATTGAATTTATAGAAAAATACAAAAAAGGAACTACAAGAAATAGAACCTAGCGAGTCAGAAAGTAATTTCGGTCTTTCGACCGAATAAGAGGGTATATATATATTTATTTGCCATAAAGTATATGTTCACAAAAATGTTTGGATGCTGGATGTCATCAATTAGTATTTTGCTGCCTGGTTTTTTACAGTGATTTCGAACAGTATGGATAGGTACAAGAATTCGGAACTTGTAGATGAGTACGAGAGGATCAAAATGGTGTATATGGTGGTAGGGTTGATTTAACGAATGAACTGTTTACCTCATGTAGGATGCTGTTTAGGTGAACCTCTAATGTCTTGAATTTCTTGTTTTAATTTCTAACAATATGCATAGCTTTACAAATTTGAAACTTACAGATATCTAACTAACGTAAGGTGCTGTATGAATGGAAAATGTAGATCTGACAAAAAATATACAATGTAAAAATAATATGTGCATAAAAGCATAGGTAATCCATGCATAGACAATTATGGGTGTGTTGATAGTCCTACTTTTGAGCATCTAATTACAGAAGTACTACTAAATAAAACTTTTATTATAACTAATTTAAATCTTCTTTTATTACACATTGCTAGAGAAGTTTTAGCGAGTAGAGCTTAAAAGCAGCAACGTGGCCGCGGCAGCCGAGTGGTATAGGTATCGGATCATGTCTTCCCTCGTCACGATTTCGAGTCTAGTACCACTAAAGACCTGCCGTGTAGGGCAGAGATGCACGTTAAATCTGTTGAGAGCTGAAAAGTCCTCCCGTTGGTGTGGTGTGGTGTGGTAGTTAGGAGAGGGGGATGCCAGCTCATGTGCCGTCCACGTCACTTGACCATGATTCAAAATCGCGTGGCCCGTCGCCAAAAGCCCTCGTGTAGCTGAACAGTGCGAGGTTAATCAATCAATCATTAAAAGCAGCAACACAGGAAGAATAGTTTATAACTAAAAAAAGAGTTTTATTCCGATTCTTTATCATTCTTTATAATTTTAAGGTTAGATTTCCCCAAAAAAACCTTGTTTACCCAATTTATTTGTGATTATCAAAGTTACAAGTAATAAAGTGAAGTATCATAGCTACAAGTAATATAAATCAAAAGGTACAAATTCAAAACTTATTTAAATGAGCATAACAGTAATTTTTTGTGTTTATTTGATTTAATTAACGTCACACTATTCAGCAACTCAAGGCAACGGATCTCATAATTTGGAGCTGCGGTCAAGTTACGCGGACGATACCTGAGTCGGCATCTCCTCTCTGAACTTCCACAACACACCTTCTGAAGAAATCCTGAGTCTCAACAGATTGAGTGTGCTTCGGCCCCTTTATATTGCGTTTCTTCAGTGGTAGGTTTTTAATACGTCACTCGACAATGCCTACCACAAGCTCGTTACCATGAACATGCAGCTACCGCGACCAAGTAACTTTTGGGAAATGATATAAAAACTATGAACGATATATTAAAAAGAACTAAAAGAGTAGATGGTATTGTTTGCTTTGAGTCTTTTTTGACACATTTTAATTAATTATTTTTAAGTATACTAATGAGAACACAAAGTCTTCAAAAATTGAATCGGCTTTTAATACAATCATTCTTTGATTTAAAATCATATTATCCAGAAATTATGCTGAAATAAAAAGGGATGAAACTCAAAATGTTATTTATTTCTATGTTTTTCTCGGCCTTAACCCGAATGATTATCATTTAATGAAAAAATTATATGGATTATTTAAGGGTAGATACATCTTCTGTTAAAAGTGCTTATATTAAAAACAGAACCTTTACGAACTGATGATATGATAAAAGCTCACTCTATTTCATCAGACATCGAAATAAATTGTTCATGCATTTAATAATTTAATTTACTTGCAATAAAATTTTTCTGACTCGTTTCTTTGAAATTTAAAATGCGTAAGAGTAAAAAATCAAGTAAGAAATAAAGAATGAATTTGAAAAGATTGCTATATCAGTTAGGTCTCTTGTGAAATGTGAATATGTGATACTAATTCTCAAGGTTTTATTGTCCTTAAAGTAAAGCTAATAAATGTATTACAATTTTATTAATGTAGTAATGAGAATTGTTTTTCGAGTATTTAAAATATCATTGTGCACCATGAGTGTCCATTTACGAGGAATATACGATTTTAAACTTAAAAATAATTCAAAAACCAATTAAAATATTTTTCTCTCAATTCACAGCATGTTTATTCAATGAGAGTAATGAACTAAATTATGATTATGTAATTCTGAAACAAAAAAATTATATTGCTCAAAATAATTCAAGCGTTATTCAAATACGAGTAATTTCCTTATTTTTTTACAGTAATTGATAGACATTTAAAAATATTTTTTGTCTGAATGCAAATACACAAGACTGTTAAAAGTCTTACGCTAATTTTTACAAAACAATCTCAACCAATTCCCTTCTGCAATGAAAAACATCAATTTTCAAAACCATACTTCAACGAAATTGTAACCAGCGTCATCTGTCGGTGAGTTAAAGAACTTTTAAGGTAACGCATCGTTTCCCTAATAGCAATTAATTACCTCCCTTCGTAACTTCGTCAAACACAAAGTGGAAGTAGTGATTAAATATTCAAAATATGAGAAGATTCTTCGCGAAATTTCCTAGTTTCAGTGATTGGAGATATTCAGATTTCCCAAGATATCCCAAGTATATCTAAGTGGCTTTCTGCTTTCGAGAGAGATGAAAGCGGATTGTATTTCAGTAATTTAGGAGTGACTTTGTTCACGGAATAGATATCTGTTCATAAACGAGGTAGTTCATCCATTATTTAATCGATGTAGAGGCAGAATAATTAGGTTTTGTTTTGAAATTATCAATGATGTATCGTGAAATTTTAAAGATATGATTCTAGAAAAAATGAACTTCAAAGTAGGTTTAGAGTATTGAAAAGCTTGTTTTGTTTAATACAAATCGAAAATACTGTTTAAAGTTTTATATGATATTATAAGAACCATCCTCTTCCCCTTAGTTGTTTATTATGATTATATTTATAAAAGAAATTTTTGTATTACAATTCTCTGATACAGCATTTCTCAAACTGTGGGGCGCGCCCCCGGGAGGGGGTGCGTGAGCATATCGAAAATTTAAGGTTTAAAAATTAATTTACCGGAATGAAGTAAACAAAATACTTTCTGACATAATAAAAAATACACATTTACAATGATATAATTTATATGTATCATCTGGCGATATTACATCTAACATAAAAGCTTTCACTTCGATACATTCATTAGCTATCTGATCCTAAATAAAAAACACAACATTTTGTTTAATTTGCTGTAATCCCACGTGATGAGAGATTTATTTATTTCTTTTTAAACCTAAAATACTATTTCAGAGAAAAGACAAAACCCAGACCCAGAGAAATATTCTAGGACGATAAAAAATTAATTTGTTTGACCTTCAAACTTACGGGTATGGTTAGTTTGTTCCTTTTTTATGTCCTTATTTTTCATTTAGGGAAGTTGTAAATAGTGCGCTTTTTCTCATACGAAAGAGTTATGTAAAAATTTGAGAAAGCACAGAAGCAGTAATCAGTATACTTTAATGTTTCAGTGCTACACAAGGTAATTAAGAGCAAGTATAATAAATATTAGTTACTTCCATGGGCATGTCTTGCAGAGCAAAGTTTTTCAAATGAAGGCTTACGATTGGAAATTGACACTCTGAGTTCTTTTTCTATGTTCTGATGAGATCTATATTTTGTCTTCAAAGCAGCCGCTGCATTTTGTAATCTATTCCAATTTAAAAATTAAGGAAAGAAAAAAAAAGAATTCTCTTATTACTTCAAAGAAATTTACTTAAAATATATATTACTTAAAAGTAACATACAAAACTTAATATAAAGGGTGTTTTTCAGAGGTATAGAACTTTAAATTGCAATAAAACAACGATGTATTATTCGATTGACATGAATATTTTTTATTCGAAAGATAATCTTGTGGCATTACATTATAAATATGATTTCTGGCATAGGACTGCCACGGCTGGCTCGGATGTAGTCCAATCTGGACGTCCAATTTTCGATGACTTTTTCCAACATTTGTGGCCGTATATCGGCAATAACACGGAGAATGTTGTCTTCCAAATGGAAAAGCGTTTGTGGCTTATCCGCATAGACCAATGACTTTACATAGCCCCACAGAAAATAGTCTAGCGGTGTTAAATCACAAGATCTTGGAGGCCAATTCACAGGTCCAAAACGTGAAATTAGGTGGTCACCAAACGTGTCTTTCAATAAATCGATTGTGGCGTGCACTGTGTGACATGTTGCGCCGTCTTGTTGGAATCACAGCTCCTAGACATCATGATTGTTCAATTCAGGAATGAAAAAGTTAGTAATCATGGCTCTATACCGATCACTATTGACTGTAACGTTGTGGCCTTCATCGTTTTTGAAGAAGTACGGACCAATGATTCCACCAGCCCATAAAGCGCACCAAACAGTCAGTTTTTCTGGATGTAACGGTGTTTCGACATACATTTGTGGATTAGCTTCACTCCAAATGCGGCAGTTTTGTTTGTTGACGTAGCCATTCAACCAGAAGTGCGCTCCATCGCTAAACAAAATTCGCTTATGAAAATCGGGAACAACGGCAATCTCGTTTTGGGCCCATTCAACGAATCTACGCCTTGCTTGATCATATTTAAAATGTAATGCCACAAGAGTATCTTTCGAAAAAAAAATAATTTATGTCAATCGAATAATACATCGTTATTTAATTGCAATTTAAAGTTCTATACCTCTATAAAAATACCCTTTACTTAACTTATTGATTTGTACGGTTTATAATTAAGATCCTATTATAGCTTTAGCATCAAAATGCATTATTATTGCATTTAATACATTATTATTGTATAAGGGGGCGCGATGAAAATTATGATTGAAAAGGTGGTCACCAGTATTGAAAGTTTGAGAAGCACTACTCTGATATTATGATAGTTTAAGTCAGAAATAAGATTTGTGTGATTGAAAAAGATGGATATAAAGTGATACTAGGCCTTGGCGTGATATGTTATAATATACTTATGGATTAAAACTCATCTTATTGAACGAAACAAAAGAAGTACAAATACATTTCCTTTTAACTGTTAGTTAAATATAGTACCAAATCCACCTGAGTATTTTCATATTTTAGATAAAACACATAACTATTTTGGGTCACAATTTTTTTTTAACATATGACGCTGCTCAAACTTTTTATATCGTGACAGTGGTCACCTTAGGAATTTGACTAATGAGAATGTTTGATAACATCACACTATAAAGCAACATATTGGCGATGGATCTTGCAATTTTGAGCCATAGTCCAGCGCCGAGAATTTCACCCGAACTTAACAATGATGCAAAGATCTTGTTATTGAATATAAACAGCTTTAAATATCTTATACCTGAAAAGCAACAGTTATTACACATATCACTTTATGATCACACAAAGTGTGACACACACACACACACAAAACGAGACTAGTCCTATAAATCATTTTTGTACAGAATCGGTTTTCCATGGCAGCATGCTTCTGCACTCGATGCTGCCATTGCTAGTAACAGTTCTGGAACGAGGTTTTTGGAAGTTCCTTTAGGATAATTTCCATTTTTACCTGAACTTCTTCAATTGAGGTAAAATTGGTTCCCTTTCAGCAAGATTTACTTTTAGGAACAAAAAGAAAAGTCTCATGGTGCCAAAGCAGGTGAAAAAGGAAGATGCCTTATCACCATAATGTTTTCGCTGATATGAAACTTCTTGACAGATAGGGCCATGTGAGCGGATGCATTGTGTAAATACAACAGCGAATCATCTTTCTCCATTTCTGGCTTTTTTCGTAATTTTATATGAAGTTTTTTTACTACTTCAAAGTAGTAGTGTTGATTAGCAGTCTGACCACTGATGTGAGTAGAAAACCACTCATATCACGAATTTTGGCTATGTTTTGGCTTACAATTGCTGTCCTTAGGCGCTCAATGGGTTCATCATCTTCCACACTGATCATTCACCCTGAAGACCTCTTATACTATTGAAATACATGAACACCATACTTAGTTTCATCTTCATAAGCTTCGGTAATTATTTGAAATGTTAACGTGGCATATTTCTTAAGTTTCACAAGAAACTTGATGTTGATTCAACATTTTTTCGGCAGAATGCAGTTGCAAGTGTTCACTCATTGACGCATTATTCCCCAAATGGCGCGATTGATTAAGGTGAAACTGGCTACATTAATAGAAGAGATATGTGGGATGATGTCAGTAAAACAGTTGTTGTCAATTCCACCCTTTTTTCAAGCTACACACTTAGTCTCGTTTTTTTGTGTCACACCTGGTATAGCACACACATTACACACAACAAAAAAGAAGAGGAATAAACACTACTGATGGATTGCTATTGATAAAAAAGGGAACATAATCTATGCGCTCATATCCAATTCATTTATTAAAGTTTCAAAACATAGTTTAAAGAGTTATTTTTATTTATAGCGATACAACCGTAAGATTCTCAATCTCTCCATTAGTCAATAGAAACTTTTAAATCAATGCTGCATTTTTCAAGACATTATCATTTTTATCATTTGATTCTGTTTCATTACAGACTTTTTGCTATTTCGATATTTTTATTTTATGATTCTGTTACTATTTGAGTCTTTGTAAAGCTTCTGAATATTTTATCTTTCTTAAATAATTAATTCATTCTCTCTCGTTCAATTAATTGTTTTGTCTCCATTTAAACCATTGGATTCTTTAAAAGATACAATGAATAATGTCTCTTTTCAAATGTTTGGCATTCTTTTAGTTTCTGTTACTGTTTTAATTTATGAATTTTGGTTAAAGTATCGATACCGTTAGAATGCTTAAGGTCGATAGGTTATTTCTGCTATTTTAGTTAATATCAGTTTTATAATATCTGCTCCAAAAATACATCAATTCACAATCTAAATAATTTCAAACTCTTTGTAGAATGCGTTTTTTTCCCTTAAAAATTTAACTTTAAAATTCTATTCGAGTTGTAAGAGCCTGCATCATTTTGCTAAACAATGGTTTATACAAGAGAAAATAAAACGCTTTATTGTGAATCTCCCAAACAGTTCGATTTTTATGTACAATATAAACATATCTGTTGGCTATAAATAAAATTTTAATGCTGAAATATACTGAATATTGAAAACTATTTTAAATAATCTAATGTTATTTATGTAAAATAAAACGCATAATACAATTAATATTTCGTATGTAATCTAAAATAATAGGCAGTATATGAATCTTTATGAACTGCATTCATATAAAATCGCATCGAATTCCCAAATGACATCCTTCCATTACATCATTTTCTAAAAATAATTTGTATCACTCGAAAGGGTAAACATTTTAATATTTGTTTTAAGCCTTTAAGCTGTCAAATTTTTGCCTAAAATGTTCTAAAAAAGACACATTTTTTAAAATTTCTTTTACTAAGCAAAAAAAGGAAAAATTATTTTAATTTCCAATTTTAAAATTGTCTCGCTATTTTTTTATTTTTTTAATTGTTGAACACAAAACCCCTAAAAGTTTGTTTTTTATAAGTACACTCTACATGCTATGAAGAATGTTTCATGTATCTTATTAAGGAATCTCTCTCAAACTTTTTTACAAAAAAAAAATTCATGTTCGTATCCCCTTTTCAAATGGTTATGGATTTTGTGTGTGTGCTTTTATATATGAACACACAATTTGAAGCATGGTGTAATACTAAATCTTATAATGAAAGGGGGACAGAAATAATAAGGCATTTTTTGGATTATATTTCCATTTTCGTTTTTTCAAGTCAAAAATTGCACATTGCCTTGCCCTGTCATTTATCGAATATTTTCAAGAATCTAAATTCCTGTTTTCAATGAAAAATTCCAGCCTTCACTACAAAGAAAATCCCGGTTGTGAAGTAAATTATATCAGTCCCATGGTCAAGTGCATCTCTTATAAACACTAGCACTAAAAATATCACTATAAGAATTAAAAATTTTTGCAAACCTATGATAGGAAGAAGCAACTATCAGTGCCTGTACGATTTATTAGCAAACCAGTTAAAATCTTTTTCTTATTTTAGAGAAATAGGAATATTATCGTCACGCCTTAAAAATTAAGATCTAGAGAATACTTTCTATTATTATTATATATATATATATATACTTATTACTTAAAGATATTATAAAACTGTCAAAATTTTTCAGAAAGTTTAGTTTTATAAATGTTAAAAGATATATATATATATATATATATATATATATATACAGATGGGTGACAAAAAATAATACGAACACCCGTGAAAAAGGCATGGCCCATTTCAAAGACGCAGAAGGCGCATGTCAGTTAGCGTTGCAGTCCGCCGCCTAGCGGATTCGAAAGGTAAAGTATCAGTCGTTCAACAGCTGCGATAGATGTTGCACGCGTCAATTGTAATTTCTGAAAAACGCAATAATGACGGACCTGTCAGAGTTCGAAAAAGGTACGATTGTTGGAATGAGGTGCGTTGGTTACTCGGTGACGGAAACAGCCATTTATATATATATATATTTGAGGCGTGCAAGGAGTACTGTATCTGCCGTTGTGACAGCATACAAGAAATGCGGGAATGTGACGTCTGGCAAACACAACAGTGGACGGAAAAGAAAGCTTACCGACAGGGATAAAAGAGTCTTAACCCGCATAGTGGTCCGAAAGCGCAAGAAATCGCTATCCCAGATAACGTCTGAGGTGAATAGTCATCTTCCTAACCCTCTTTCAGAAAGAACCGTCCAAAGGGAACTTCATGCTTCGAACTTGTATGGAAGAGTTGGAATTCGTAAATCTCATTGGTAACAGCACTTCGTGCTTTACAGCGACGCCAGTGGTGTAGAACACACAGACAGTGGACCCCACAACAGTGGCAACAAGTCATCTTGTCGGATGAATCGACGTTCACCCTACTCCAAACCACCGGACGCGTTTATGTGTGGAGAATGCCCAAAGAAGCATTTGCTCCTGAATTCATTGTGCCGACTGTTAAGCATGGAGGTGGTTCCCTTATGGTATGGGGGGGGCGATATCTTGGCGTGGTCTTGGGCCGCTTGTTACTCTGCATGGCAAGGTTAAAGCTGCCCACTATGTCAATATCCTGGGGGATCAGGTGCATCCATTTGTCCGGACATCATTTCCCGGAGAATGCCCATTTTATCAAGACGACAACGCTCTTATCCACACTGCTAAAATCGTGCAAGAATGGTTTGCAGAGCATGAGGGAGAAGTAGGTCATCTTGATTGGCCCTCTCAGTCACCTGATTTAAATATTATTGAACATTTGTGGGGATATTTGGAGTCAAAACTACTTGCTCGATTCCCTCCACCTTCTACGATTTCGGCATTAGAGACCGCTCTCCACGAAGAATGGCTTCATATTCCATTACAAGTTGTTCATGACCTCTATGCGTCCATCCCACGTCGCATACAGTCTGTAATTCAGTCAAAGGGGGGGGGGTCCAACTCCCTGTTAATAAAGCTTTTCTCCTCTTTCACAGGTGTTCGTATTATTTTGACACCCATCTGTATATATATATATATATATATATATATATATATATATATATATATATATGTGTGTGTGTGTGTGTGTGTGTGTGTGTGTGTGTCACACTAGGTTTCAAAATCGCGTCTCAACAAACCGAGACGCGTGTTCTCAATCATTATCACTCGGTTACCGAGGCCACAAGGGGATTGGAGTGACTGTTCCATCTTTTTATTTATAATTTATTTTGTATGTATGCTATTATTCTCCTCTGAAGTAATTTAACTACCATAAAATCCGGCGTATAATATGCACATTTAACACAAAAAATAAGATCAAAGTTTACGGGTGCGTGTTACATGCCGGGTATAAAAATGAGAGCTTTAAAAATAATAATAAAAGAAAATGAGCATATAGAAAAGGATTAAAACTTCTTCATAGATCAGAATACTGTTTCTTTGAAAGAAACAACACTCCTGATGAGCTTAAAGCAGTGGCGTAACGTACACCTCCAAATTGGGGGGTAGGACTCTAAGAGGTGAGCCCAAAGTCAGACTGACGCCAATTACGTATTTGTTATTTAACCAATTGGTGCCCAAAATCTAACTTTGCAGGAGGTCCCTAATACTCTTCGTTACGTCACTGGCTTAAAGGGTTATAGTTCTAGAAGTACACTACTTTTTTCTTAAACCTTGGAATAATACCTCGAATAAATGACTTCAAAACATGAGCATTGCACTCTTACATTTCATGTTTCTGGTGGAAAAAGGGGTGTGCGTTATACGGTGAATATACCTAAACATTAAATTTTGCATCTTGAAAGTAAAAGTGTGCGTTATAAGGCGGATTTTACTGTATATCTTGCATAATATTTACTATGTTTTATTTCTTAAAGTGTATTTTACTTCAAGAAAGCTAAGGTTTATTATTATCTATTTCATTAATTGATAAATTTGAAAATTTGCCTAAATAACTAAAATGACTTTTTTAGTGTTTAAGTTGTAAGTTACAATGTAACGAGAGAAATATAAAAATACATAATATTCAAAATTTAATTTGCTCTCACTAGATTCTCACTTTCTTTTACGAACGGTTAATATATGTTTCTCAACATGGTCAATGCATCCATTCACGCACAAAACGTACATTTAACCACAACTAATGCAAACTAATCAAGGAAACATATATAATGTATTCAAAACACTTATTTTTAAGTCCTGATCAAAAAGGCTCAAAATACCATCATAATAATAACCACTTCCTTAATGAAATCTGATAGTTTTATTTATTGATATTTACTCAGAATATCAGTCTTTTCTAATGAATGAAAATACAAGAATATCTCATTTGGAGAACTAACTCCAGTTTTAATGAGAAACAAAGGCATCTTTAGAAATGATCTCAAAGAAGTAATGAGTTAGTTTTGTGAAATAGTTAAAAATACTCTCGATAGCAGTGTACTTCAAAGAGATCCTTAAAGGAAAACATATTTACGATGTTGATTCGATGGATGTGTAGGATTAATGAAACATTTTTCTCAAAGTAACTTTTAAATATAGCACCGTAATTAGTAAGGAAATGTGTATATGAAAATTTAGAATAGTAACTAAGTGGGGTTTCGTTGATTGGATTTTGCAACAGTTAAAATGTATGTATGTTTGTATAAAACAGCCCATTAAATGAGTGTGCTATTTAAAATACATGGAATAAAGTGCTTTTATAAAATGCATGTTTAGCAATCCGCGAGGCGTACGTACTGCATCTGTCAGATGTATCGCCTCATACTTACGTTTGAAGATGATTTAATGATTTTAATGGTGAGATTTAACGTTAAAATATACTTGAAATATATATTAAATAATATTTAAAATATAATTAGAAATTTAAATATTTAAAAGAAAAAAATCAAAAAGATAATGGTTAGTTTTCACTGTGTCACCACTGTTTACATTATAAGATGACTAGTTGAGATGTCTTCACAAATCACCTTACAGTGTTTAAGGGGGGGGGGACATGGATTTTTCGTATAATACATAACAAAATGCTACCATTCTTTTCTTGATGTCCTGAAAAGAGGGAACAGTACTTTCTATTCCAAGTTCCTAGTGATGTTTCTTTTGGTTTAACGTCTTGATTGAGGTGCTGTGTATATCAGATATTTCTTCAATCATAAGTCAAAACGAACGGGCATGTGAATGTTATGCTTAAACCGTCTTCGTTGGTGCATTTTCAAAAGTTCGTGATCTGGTTTTCAGAAACATATGTGTGAGGATCGGAGTTATTTTGATTCCCATATAGATATTTGGGATTTTATTCCAGCTACATTGAGGATTCAATAAAATGCAGTCACTGACAAAGGCCCGTAGCAGATGCATCTCCACTACCAATAAAAGTAACCTATCATATAGAAGCTACAAAATATTTACTTAAAATTATGTTTGTATAAAATTGAAAAGTATACTATTTTACAAGAAAAAAAATTAAATTATCGAAGTAGCACAGAGTCATAAAAACTGACGTTGTTGGGCGCGCTGCATTTGTCAGATTCAATGGCCCTTGATGCCCAAAATATGAAGAAATCCCCCTCGTGTTTGACAATGAATCCTAAAGAGAGAGGCAAAAGGCAGATAGATGAATTAAGAGTGTGTTCCAACTCACGGTGTGGACGCAAGACCAAAACTATTTTTATTATGCATCTGAGCAATTCGCTCATCTAACGGAGGGTTAAAAAATATGTTGTTTTGTTATTCTTAAAAAAACATATTTATAAAAACCAATGAAACATAAATTTTTCTTATGTTAATTATTTCAGTTAAGGGGTAATATAAAAATGGTTCAAGAGAAATTAAACAATGTCAAAAAAATAAATACTTCGCGATTACTTAAATTATAGAAACAGTCTTAGAAATGTCCTTTTAAACTCAGGTAAATAAATTTCAGTCGAAATATATATATTAATCTGATTTATATTCATTAATTTTGAAAGAAAATTTTGAAATATATGGATGAGAAATCACATAATTTTGAATGATTAAATTCAGGTAATGGAAATGATAACACAATACATAAAAGACTTTTTAAATTTAGATTAGTTTTTATATGAACTCTAAAGTGGGGACTCACAGAATTTGTAGAGGTATCATCTACATAAGCCAGTAACAGCCTTCGGGCAGACATAATCACTTTTGCCCAGTGGTATGTTAAGTGCTTACGAATCTATAGGTCGCGGGCTCTGTCCCTTGGGTATGTACCCCCACATTAGTGACTTAAACACTGAACTAAGAAAAAGGCATCCTTCTTATCTGTCGTGGCACCATCTACATTCAACAAGAGCAAGTAAAGTCGTGAGATCCACTTGACGCAGCAACAAAAGCCATAAGTCTCATATGACGCAGCAACCAAAGTCGTCAGATTCACTTGACACCTTACCACCAACAACATGCTCGCCTTATCACAAACCTCGTTAGCTTGCCTATCCACCGACCTACTTTTGGGGAGTGTGTTGCGGTATCATCTACATAAACCAGTAACAGCCTCCGGAGATATGTGATTACTTTTGTCTAGCGGTATGTCACGTGCTTACGAATCCATAAGTCGCGTTTTCTGTCCCTCGGATATGAACCTCCATACATTTAAATAATTTTTTCTAAGCAAATAAATTGGAAAAATACTTTTAAAAATTCTACTTCTGAAAATAAAATACCTTAGTAGAAAACTTAGGAAATGTTTCGTGTAAGGAATCATTTTGTTTTGCAGTCAACTTTGTTACGATTTCTTATAATCACAAATACTTTATGGAACTTAAGCTTACGAACAAATCGTGTACAGAACAACAAGAACAATTGTACATTTAAAAAAAAAGCAGTAAGGCGTTGTTTATTTTATCTGTTGACTGGAGGAATACTTCATTTCTCAAAAATGTTTCGAATAATGAAATGCTGCCATTTTTTTCTGCTATTACTATATTCTAGTGGAAATCATATATTTGTGTTATTTTTCTAACTCAATACATTCATATTTATGAATTCGATATTTCCATCACAACTTTTATAAAATGATAGGCAATATCTAATTATGAATGCCTGCTTTTTTAAAGAACATTCCTGCTTGGGAT
The DNA here is from genome assembly GCA_019973935.1 of Trichonephila clavipes. Classification (NCBI taxonomy): domain Eukaryota; kingdom Metazoa; phylum Arthropoda; class Arachnida; order Araneae; family Nephilidae; genus Trichonephila; species Trichonephila clavipes. Next base: position 666,349 of record BMAU01003938.1, on the reverse strand, counting down.
ATGTTTTTTGAAACAAAAATCAAATTAGCATGAATATGAGTAGGTAAATAATATCTTAAATTTCTTGAAAATAAAAAAAAATATTCCAGATATTTGATTTTTTTATAAATTTTTGTGCAAACGATTAACTTTACAATAAGATTATTTTAGTGCAGTTACACTGAAGAAGCATAAAAAATAAGGTATTCCAAATAAGAAATGCATGCCCATTGTTTAAAAGGAAAAAGAATGTGCACAAATTAATTATTTTAATTCGTCAAATAGTTCAAATTAAAAAGTAAGGGAATTAAAATACAATTAATATTATTTTTTATTCGAGAACTCCATTCTTAATCTTAATATTACTTCCTTTTCTAATTATGAACCTAAATGAGGGAAATCAATATTTTCCCTCATAACAAATATGGAACTATCTACACCAGTGGTTCCGAAACTTTTTAAACCATTGACTATTTTTTATTGTCAAAATTTGCCCACATACCCCTTTTTGAATTCCAAACTTTCCCAAAGACCCCAAGTAAAAAGATACATAAGTGCTTAATATAAAAATTACAAATTTTAAAGAACATTTTGTTTAATAATTATTTATTGAAAATATAACTTTTGTTTAAAATAAAATTCTAAAAAAAAATTAAGAGCTAAGTTGAACTTGATGAGATGTTATAAATGTATGTGGCATGCAGCCAAAAGCAATCTTCGCGCGCAGGCGCAGCTAACTAAAACACGAACTGAAACTAAAAAACTTGGAAGAGAGAAAACAGCAGAGAGAACGCGAGAGGTGCGCGAGCAGGCGTTACCTTCTGCATATCATTGTCAAACTTATCTACCTTTTTAATTAATTTTTGTTTAACGTTAAATAAACCATAAGAAAGACAAAAGTCTTGGACCCCTTGTTGTCTCCCACAAATTATGGGGGCTCAGCCGGGATCGATAAAATTTCGATTTTGAACCAAAGTCTGGACAATGAACAACAGCGTCCGTGAAGGAGACGCTCAGCCATTTTTCGGAAACTTCGTTCAACCTGTGTAGAGGTTTGAACTCAGCATGAATACTCCGCCTGTGTAGAAGGCCGGGATTGAAAAAAATTTCGATTTTGATCAAAGTTTGAAACGTGAACAAAAGCCGTCCGTGGAGGAGACGCGCCGCCATTTTTCGAAAACTTCGTTCAACCTGTGTAGAGGTTTGAACTCAGCATGAAAATTCCGCCTGTGTAGAGGTTGTAACCCATCGTCGAAAATTCCGCCTGTGTAGAGGTTGGAAATACCACAAACACCTGCGAAGAGGTGTCAATTCGAACAATTTCAAGAACTATTTTTCATCTAACGATATAACCTGCGAAGAGGTGAAATCACAGTGGAATCGAAGCTTTTTTTCAATTATTGGATACATCGTACGTGCGAGCAACAAGGGAGCCAGAAAAAAAAAGGTAGGATCTTTCCATATTTTTCTAAAATGTACAAAAACGCTCTTAAAGAGGATCTCATAAGAGTTGTTGAGGATCTAGACGGTACTGTGGAGAGTACTGACACTATAGTTAAACTAAAGACTAAAATTGAGAACAGTAGTACATTTGAAAGTGATCCAGATTCCGTTAAAACTTTAATTCAAAACTGTATAGATGAGAGAGTATCGCGAAACGAAAGAGAGGTAACTTTAGAAAAACAGAAAATTGAGCTCGCGAAACTTCAGTTAACAAAATTAGAAAAAGAAGTCGAACTTCAAACGGCTAAAAATAAAGCATTAAGTTTAAATCCTGCAGCTAAAGTCGAAGAGAAACAGTTCGAAACTAACATAGAAAATATGATAACAAGTATTAAAACTTTTATCTCTTCCTGTTCCCACCAGATCTGAAAATTTTAATCTGTTGTTCCAATCATTAGAACGCGCATTTTTAACCAAGAAAATAAATGACGAATATAAATCTGAAATTTTAATAAATCTTCTGGGCGAAAGAGCTCATAACGTCTTACTGTATATTAAAGAAGAGGAATTAAATGACTATGAAAAACTAAAATCTATAGTACTCAGAGAATTCCAATTAACCCCTCGCGAGTGTTTAAACTCATTTAAAAATGCTGTAAAATCATCAGGCGAGACATACATCCAATTTGCTGCAAGATTGACGGCAAACTTCCAATATTATTGTTCGTTAAGAAAAGTTAATTCCTTTGAATCTCTATGTGATCTTATAATTTCTGATAAATTATTTGAAACTTTAAATAAGGAAACTGCAACTCATATTGGCATTCGAGAAGCAGAAGATTGGTTTAGGCCTATTGATTTAGCTAAAGAGTGTGATATTTATATTTCATCTAGAAGCGGATCACATAAAGAAATTCCTATTACTTATGGATGTACCCAAGACCCCTTTAAAAATAGATCACAAAACTTTAAACCAAAGATTAAAGAGAACTATCCCCAATATCTTGAAAGAGAAAATAAAAATTGCTTTATATGCGGTGATTCATCTCATTGCGCAAGAGACTGTGAGAAGCGTTTTAAACCTAAAGAATCTAACGACCACATCCATAAGAGAATAAACGTAAATACTTTGAAAATCGAGAGTGAAAAACAAAATAGCGATGAATTCGAACAATTTCAATATGTAAACATTTTTGTGGAAAATCAGCCCGTAACAGCCTTGATCGATTCAGGTTGCCAGATCCCAGTTTTAAATTCCTCACTAATTAGAGTGCACAAACCTTCCGAAGAGATCATAACATTAAGTTCATGTTTTGGCGAACAGCGAATGGTAGAAGTTAAACCGATAAATCTTTCTCTTAATCAACACTCACCCAGCTTAAGTGTTCGAACGGCAATATCACCGACCTTGACCAAAAGAATTATTATACATCCCAGTGTATATTCTGAAATAAAGGAACTAGGCCACGCAAAGAGCGATGTTTTATTGAATGAAAGTGAATCCTCTTTAGGTTCTCATGCTTATGCTTATCCTAATGTTGTTTCTGTTTCAAATGTGATAGAAAACTCTAGTTATGATTTGTCACATGTTAAAAACTTTAATACTAGAAATGATTTGAGTTCTCTAATTAAGGATTATAAATGTAATAAAATTAAGAGTACTAAGTTAAAAATGAATATTAAATTGCAAAATGATATTCCTGTGTGTCAGACAGCCAGACGTTTATCTTGTTCTGAGAAATTACAGGTAAACAATCAAATTGATGATTGGTTACGACAAGGTATTATAAAAGAGAGTGTTTTTGATTATTGTTCACCTATAGTATTGTGTAAGAAAGCCAATGGCGCCATGAAAACGAGTTCCGTGGAATTTATCTCCCGATCTCCTACCCCTTCACCTATGAAGAGTAAACATCAACGGTTTGTGTTGCTCCGAAGGATCTTTCAGCCCTGGCAGTGGAAACGAAGGAAAAAGAGAAATCGTTTTGAACAGACGTCCAGAACTCTACAGAGGAAAATATCGATGCGTTCAACCAAAGATCAACTTGTTAAAAAAGACGTTCTTATGCCTGTGAAACAATGTTTTCCTGTGGAATCTTCCGGATGTCGAAGAGATGCCTTCACATGATGGAGAAACTGTCTAGTTCAGAAAAATTATGATATGTTTAATCTTTGTATATTTGTCGTATAGTCCTTGTCTGTTCTGGTTTTTTTTTATGTTTCAGATTCTCCTCTGGTCTCCATGGAAAGGAAAAAAGGAATGCGTACCGCTGCGGACAGCGTACAGTCAGGATAGCCGTTGTGGCATGCAGCCAAAAGCAATCTTCGCGCGCAGGCGCAGCTAACTAAAACACGAACTGAAACTAAAAAACTTGGAAGAGAGAAAACAGCAGAGAGAACGCGAGAGGTGCGCGAGCAGGCGTTACCTTCTGCGTATCATTGTCAAACTTATCTACCTTTTTAATTAATTTTTGTTTAACGTTAAATAAACCATAAGAAAGACAAAAGTCTTGGACCCCTTGTTGTCTCCCACATGTATTTATGTCCGTCTCAATGTTAGTGAGTTGCAACCGGAAATCCCCACCAGCACTAGTTTTTAGTCGATTTCTTTTTTTGTATGAGTTGAGGTTTTTTACGACACTGAATGCACGTTATACCAAATTGAAATACGAGAAGGCAGTCAACAACTTCTGTGCAATAACCCCATAATGCAGGATATAAAATTGGAATCGGTTTGTATGGTGTGTGTTGTATCCTTGTTCAAACATTGGTTTAAGTCCCTCATTTGTGTATATTTCTATAAGATGCTCCTGTAGAAATATAGATACACTTGTTTTGGGAAACTGAGTTAGTCAATGCGCAAAAGGATTCAACACCAAGTCGGGAATATCCAAGTGAATTATTGTTATTTTTTAAAATTTCCATAAAAATAAAAATGAATCAATTTTTTTATTTATTTTATTCTAAATCTTGCGCGAAACCCCTGACATTATTCAGGGACCCCCAAATAAATTTTAATTTTCCACGTACCCCCTGAATAATACCGGGTACTCCCAAGAGTCCGTAAGGACCATTTTGGGAACCACAGATCTACACAAAGCCCTCAAAAGAGAGCTTTAACCAACTCTTTAATGCAAAGTTTCTCAAACTGGGGGGCGTGACAAATCTACAAGGTGGGTACAACCAGATTGAAAAGTCGAGAACAAAAGATTATTTTAAAAAATATATCAATTTACTGCAAGTAAATAAACAAAATAGATTTTGACGTAATAAAAAAAATAATATACACATTTACACTGATATATTGCACTTATAAATATATCCGTGTTACACAATGTATTTTATAATTAATTTAACAATACTAAGTTAAAAACAAGTTTATTAAATACCAGTGACACCATGGGCTTGTCGTGTATCTTAATAATTATTGTATGGTTTATAATTAAACCTTAACTGCTGATCAAAAGTTTCACAATTCGCTTCAGAATGCCAACCGTTTTCCACGTAGGCAAGTGTACGCGATGCATTGGGAGGGGGGCGAATAAAGAAGCAAAAATAATAATAAATAAGTAAATCATTGACAAACTTTGTCAAGGTCCTTTTATTGCATTCCAAAGTCTTCGGAATAATTTTACGGATAGTAGTGCGGATCATACTTCGGAAAGACGTATATATACGTCTGGGCAAATAAACGCTTTGCTTTGCGAGACGTTTATATACACGAGGAGGGGAGGGGGCTGCTGAAGAGGTTAAACTCGTTTCGTAGTTTTAGCGTCAAAGTATAGTATTATTGAATTCAGTACATTGCTATTGCATGAGGGGGGGGCAGTGCAATCAAAATTATGATAGGATTTTGGGTCGCGAATATTGCAACTTTGAGAAGTACTTCCTTAATGAGAGTGAAAAAATTAATTTTTATTTAAAAAATATTACACATAATTATAGTTGAAAAATGTGTCTTAAATTACAATATAAAATGGACAAAACAAAGTATTTCATTTTTCGGTGAAAAATCAATACATCATAATATTATTGCCGGTGAAATCTTGTAAAACTATTGCAAAATAACAATTGGGAAGTTTGACAAATATTTTGCAAACAAGCAAGGGGTAGTAAAAAATGCTTAAGAAATATATATTATGCAAAAAAATAGGCAAAAGGATTCCAAAATTTGTTAAAGAGGACAAATATAAAATAACTCTAATCACAATAATTGATAAGCTTTGGCATAAAAGCTTAAGAATTATTTAAGGAAATGGAAGTTCGTTGTTTTAGAAAAAAAAAGTATACTTAAGACTAAATAATTTAAGTCACTTATTTTAAAAAAAGAAAGTATAAAGTAAGAAAATTCTTAGAGATAATAAAAGGCATAAAATATAAGTTCGTACTTTTAAACCAGATAGTATCAAACAAATTGTTCAAATTCAGAATTAAAAGTATATTTAAAAGTAAATTCAGAATAAAATATATATAAGAAATAATTTAAGAATTTTTATAAAAAAAATGAAACTAGAAAATATGTAATTTCTAAGAAAAAATGAAAAGGCGAAAAATATAACTTGTTTCTTTAAAACCAGATATTATCAAACAAATTGCTTAAGAGGACTTGGTACCCCAAAAATTTATGACCGACCTTTCGTTTTTTTTTATTTAATCTCATTCTTTACATTATTATCGTCCGATTGATATATCATTTGTGCAAGTTAGAAGTTGAATAAAACTTCATTTGAAAACAAACTAGGCAATTCGGCCACACCCCCTTTTTAGAAAGAAAAGCTAAAAAAAAAAGCTTTATGATAAAAAAATCTATTTTATAAAGAAAAATAAAAACTATAAAAAAGAATGTGTAACATATATAGAGCAGAATATTTTCGAGGCAATACAATAATGTGTTTTTTCTCCTTTGTGAAATGTGAGCATGTAAATTTTTTGAATTAAGGCATTTTATATTAATTACATAACTTCAGTTCCTATTCCTGATATGTTTTTCCATACAAATGTAATACTTCAATATTATGTGAAGAAAAAAAAGTAAACATTCTGTCGTGACATAAAAAAAATTTTTTTAACAGTTTTCTTGAATTTTCTTGTGCAATTAATACCTTCATTTATAAAAGTGTATGGGGAAATATTTTCAAGAAAATATATAACTAATATCTTAAACTGGTATTTTAAGTTTATTAAAGCTTATTATATATTTTTTTCGGAATTATAAACTTTAAAGTGGTTTTTCTCAGTTTGTATTTTTTGAAACATTAGTGCATTAGTTTGGAGCAAAATGCTACTCCTTCCACAACTATTTACCAATCATTTCCATTTTTTGCTGTGTGTTGCATATAAAGCATGTAACAAAATCAGGGATTCATTTTGCTGTAAACTGAATACTTTTTTTAAAAGAAATTTAAATGTAAGTGATATTGGCTTTTTTTCGTTGATTTTTAGCATGCATATCAACATTTTTTTTTCTTCTGAAAAACGAATTAGGTTATTGTAAAATAGATCCCTAAAGTTGCTCATAATATCCATAAGAATATTACAAAAAAAAATTCAGGTAAAAAAATTCATAATTACAGAAGGAGTAGGATTTTAAAATTTTCCAAATTTTCTTCAAAAAATTTAAAAAATTTAAAGTATGGATAATATGTGAAAAATTTTATCTCGTATCATTTTCTTGAATAGAAACACTATATAAAATTCTAAAAATATAATTTTTAAATTCATAAAGAAAGAAAGTACCTCAAAGGGTACCAAGTCCTCTTAAAATAAAAAAAGAGATTTAAAAACCTATTTTGTTGCCAAATAAATTCTGAAAAACAGGAACTGAATATAACTATTTCCATAAAATTATTTTTTCGTACATGTTTTAATATTTAACAGTCTCAACAATAATTTGTCTACAACGAATTAATTCCAAAATTCAAACAGGCGCTTATTGTTGTCCTCGAAATTTCACCGAAATATCTTTTTAAAATTCTAAGTACTTCAACATTCAATTAAGAGAGAATTTATAAAAATCATTCTCTTGTTTCTCTATTGATTATTATGTACTTAGTTGCTTATGGAAAAACAGACAAATTTGCTAAGACTTAATTCCCAATAGCTACAATCAATCAAAACAAAGAATCCCACAGTACTAATTAAAGGGATGTGCTTGCTTCGTGTCATTTTTGCTTTCAAAAACTCATAATGAAGCAATTAATAAAAATAAAACACAGATGGAGCCGTAAATAAAGGAAAAATGTATCGATCGACAATGTGCTGTACCATAAAAGTGCAGTTAGTTAATTGCTATGTAATTATCATGTTTGGGAAAAGAATTGCGTAAACAAAAAAGCTTTCAGACATCTTTTCAAGTAGGATGGTAATTGTAATGTGGAAATAGTTTACTTCTTTTTAAGTCTTCTGAATAGTGCTCTTCATAATACTTTCTTAAATGCAGTGCATGTCAGTTTATCGATAAAATTGAGTTGTAGTTTATGAAAAGTGTTTACTACGTTTACGCTTATTTAAATCGAAAGAAATTACTGGGGATATTTTTATTTGAAAACACTGTGTTTTATAATAAATAAAATTCTGCCTTTTACAGCAAGTGGAATAGAAAGAAATTAAGGTATTTATATATAATTATAAATTATTCTGCAAAATTAAAGCCTTGGGAAAAAAACATTTTCATGTTGTTTTTTTTAAATAATTTCAAGAAATTATTTATATTGTGTTTATGAAGTACGGAAGTGCATTATTGAATCGTTAAAATATAACAAATCACAGTTTTTAGTCACTAAAATTTAAGAGTTTTAGATTTTAAGGCACTGCCTACCTTCGGACCCAATTTTCTTATAGAAACAAATTTTTGAAACAAATTGAGTGTTTTTAGGAAGAAAAGTGAAAAAAAATATGTAAATACATAAAAAATTTTAAATAAATATTGAATGCTTAGAAAAATTGGCTGTTTTCAAGGATATTTTACCAAATTTTTACTAAAACGGGTAACACTGTATAAAAATTTCTGATACAACTATCAAAATTTTCTTTACATGCAATATACATATTACGGATCTCTTCAAAATGAACCAAAATCTAAGAGAAATATTAAAATACAAAAAAACTTACAGACAATGATGCATAATAATATGAAAATTTTGATATTTTTTAAGTTTTTTCGTTATAAAAACTACCTTAAATGAAAAAATATTTAACCTACAACAAAACTTATAATCCACTTTATGAAAAATAGTATAATAAACATTTCCATAAAATTTCAAAACGTTATCTGGTTTGGTTCTTAAGATATCATGTATCTGGTAAAGGTTTTTTTTTCGAAAACATAATTTTGAGAAAAACTCATTTAAAGTTTTATCTCACTGCCCTTTTGCATAGAGTGATGTTTTTTAAAATCACTATAGCTTTATTTCTTTCGCGTAAAGTAAAAAGGAAATTTGTTTTGGAAAGAAAAATATTCAAATTATAAGATTTTAAAATTTTAAAAAATGCCATTTGTAGACGAAAAACGACATTTTCAAGTTAGGCATTCACCTTAAATGTGGATAATACAGTATTGGTAAATTAAGAGGTGTACTTTTTAAAATAAAATTTATAGTGATTTATTTTATTACATACATAGTGTACAGTAAACATTGAATGCTTTCTGACAATATGGGTATCAATTCAGTGTTTTTCTGACTAAAATAAAATAATACCGGATTATATACCAAATTTTATACGATTCTGTATAGAAGTGTTGCACATATAAATCCGGTATTTTTGTTCAAGTTCTTTGTTTCATTATCTGACAAGATCATTTCACATATCATAGCTTAATCTTTTTTTTTTAAATAATTGACTTTTCGTAGTTTAAAAATTAGCTTTGATGTCTAGAATAAGTTGAATTATCTAGATTCTAATACTACCAGTTTTTAAAAAAAATAGAAGTACACAATATATATACTAAGAAACCTTCTAATTCCGATCCAAAGTTTAATTTATTAGGCCTTAATAAATCAGTCAACCAAAAAATCGTAGAATGGTAAAAAATTAGGGAAAAAATATTTATAGTATTTTTGCTAGTAAGATAAATGAATTGTTCCATAAAAATGTTTAAAAATTATTTCGGAAAGAGTACTTCAAAGCGTATCAGTATTTTCATTTTTCCTTATTTTTGTTAGAAAAATTTAAGTTTTAAATTTTTTTAAGTCAAACTTTCTTTTCTCTACAGAATTTCCCTTTTTTCACATTCCTTTTTAAAAATTAATTAGCTCATATTTTTTTTCTGAACGGTAAATTCGTTCCTCGAAAAACCGTGCAAAATGTCATGACTTGTCCAGCAAAAAGAAAAATGTATTCTACTTTTTCAAGAATCTTGTAAGATGAAATGGAGAACTTAAAATGGCATGCACGAAAATAATTAAACTGAAATGTAGAACTGTGTGAAAAATCGAAATTCTGAGTATGCAACTAAGTAAGTATTCAGATATCATTAGATATTTTTAGGTTGCATTTTTTCTACATTTGATACATTGCTAAGAAATGATTCTTCAGATTTATACACCAAGTGTGCGATCCTCATTTATTAAGTTAGGATTTCATTGAAAGATGTTTGCCTCATTTAGCAGTTATGGTAATGGGGATCATGAGATCTACATTTAATAAGTCAATTTAACTATCTTCATGTAAGCGATTGTCAGTCAATAATTGCTCGAATACCTGTTCAGTTTTCCTATTCTCAAAACCTTCTCCATCAGTTTCATGTGTCAAAGCTATAATTTCATAAAACACTTTCGATTACTGTTATATCTGTCTCGCATTATTAACACATTCTGGTTAAACTACTTTCCAACTTTTTAACTTTTAATGTAGGTATTCATATCTGCCATATGACCAAAAAGGCATTTGTTATATTCAATCTTTAGATCAAAAAGTTTCCTTCTTATTCATGAACTCTATTTTGTTCATTTCATTTGTATTTGTATTTGTATTTTTAATATAATAAAGTTTAAACATAACGCGTACTTAACTCAAGAACTAAAGGAATAGATTTATAGATGTTGTAGAACGTATTGTAAGAAGCCATTTTTATATATTGATGTAGAGGTGGAAATGATGCATTTAAATGCCACATAAAAATGTCTACGTGGCTATAACTGAGTAATTTATACTCCTGAAAGAAATAATTTTGCTTAGTTACAGCATCGTAGACAATAGCATGTTCACTGAGTACTTTCCGTCATTGCCTAAAATTGTATCTGTAATTATAGTAAACGTGGAAAGATGAATTAAATTATTACTGATAAAATATCAAACACAAATAGTTATTGTGACTGCTTACAAGCTAAAAATATTTAGTATCTTTGAATTTAATCTTTGCTGATGAATGACTATGAATTACTCTCTACAAACATACTAATGGTAGAAATGAATTCAAACATGTAGATATGTAAATAATTTGTAGTTAAAACGGAGCGTTATTTGTAATACTTTAGATACTATGTATCTCTTTTTGAAATATTTTTTTTACGATAATGGAAATACCCCATTAAGTATCATCGCCGTTTTCAGAGACTACACAGTGCTATTTCTGCATATTTCCTACGGCCGTACGCAACATATCACAAGGTGATTCCGCAATATTTGTGATATGTGTACTAACAATGGTTTCGTGTGATCCTTGGAACGATTTTAGTTGCAACACCTGCCATCACCTCTCCTGACACAAAAATATGTCCGCTACCAGGGTGATTTAACATTGAATGCGTTTCTTCGAACTTCTTAATAAACTCTTTCAGAACATTAAACGATAAAGCCCTCTTACGTAACTTCTGTCAGGTTCTAAACCAGAGGTTCCCAAACATTTTTGTCTCATAGACCCCTCGCAATGTTTTCTGGTTTGTGGTAGAACCCCTGCTTACATAACATTGAATTTTTGCAAATTTTTCAATTTAAATGTCTTTTTGACAGCTGGTATAGAACAACTTTAAAAAAATTTAAATATATATGTATAGTAAATGTTTAAATATAAAGTGATTAAAATTTAAGAAACACATGTTAATTAATTAAATAAATTAATGATTTAATATATAAAACAACTGAACCGCAAACAAATGATTTGATTGGGAGGGATGAATCTGGTGTTTCAGTAACAATTTTTCAACATTTGGTACCAATCTTGTCTGGTTTAACTCCAAAACTCCTTGGTGAGTAGTGCCCAGTGTTTTTTGTTTCTCTCTCTCTCTCTCTCTCTTAGAATAACAACCACGCTGAAACTCTTTCTCATTAGGAAAAGCAATTAAAAACTTTCTCAAGATATTTCATAATTCGGGATAATTAACAGGCATAGCACTGTGATCCTTTTTTTAATAAAATATATTCTGCCACCTGGTAACTGAAAATTAAATTCATTAAATTTAGTAAGGTAAATTAGGTAAAATCTGGTTTTCACTTGATATAATTTTCTTTTAAAATTAAAGTCACGATCTGGTTTAATGTGAGCCACTATCGTAGACCCCCATTCACATCTCATGAATCCCCAAATTATTTTGTTGCTGACGTGGACCTCTTGTAATTCGCCATAGATACTTAGGGGTCTTTATAGACCACTTTGGGAATCACTGTTCTAAACTCACTAAAATCTGTGTGATTAAGGTAGTACAGCCTTACCAATAATGCGCATTCTGCTAACGTGATGCGCGCATTTTCTTGAACTGACTCATTTCAGTTACGAATAATCCTTCGAACTGACTACATGTTTTATTGTACAAATTACTGAGCGATTGTCGCATATGGAAGCATAAATTTGAATTTTGCTTTCATACCCATGTTAAATGTTGATTCTCAATTTGGTAAGCGCAATATAGCCATATACCCATATCGGTGATTCTCGGGACTACAATCTGATCTCCATTTTATGAACCTCTCTACTTTACGAACTATTTCCTGGAACCAAGCATATAAAGTATATTGAAAATGAATCTCTATTTTTAGAATTTTCCCCATAGTGAACTTTTGTTTCGGAAAAAATTTAGCGAATTCTTTAAATATAGATCCAACTGTAATTTTCTTAAACGGAATCTTAATTTTCATATAATTATTATTATCAATGCCAATTTTTGTACCGATGCAGTTGTTAGATCAAACTCCCGGTGGCTCTGATCAGTTTTATAAAAAAAGTTTTATGTGTGTGTAAAAACTCAGCTATAATGAACAACTTTTTATTTCTTTATTGAAAACTCATATTTATTTTAAATAAAAAAATAAATAATTAAAATAACATAATGTATTCATAAAAACATCCTGTTATTTTAATAGAAAATCTGTAATGATTGAACATCATTTTTCAACAAATTTAGTATCCATCTTATAAACACAATTTTGCATAAATTAAAGTAAGTAAAGAAAAACTAGGAATTTGAACAATTATGGTACATTAAATCATTCATATTATAATCATATACAGCGGGCAACATCAGACATGGAGAAATTTTTATTTCTTTTCCAAAGAAAACACCAAACGACAAGCACGAGAGATTTATTCGAATGAATGTTGTTCTAGAACTACATGTAACTCCCTTGCCACCTATGAAACAAAGAGTATCTCATTTTTTTCCTCTAGGGGACATTACAGTGAGGTTCGATTAATGGCGCAACAGTTCCATTACTCCATACAGAGTTCTTTGAAAAAAAAATAAGTAAAATAAAACACCAGTTCACGACTACCTATAACGTGACATTTACAAAGCCACTGATAAGGTTAGTAATCTTAACCAGAGATCTATCACAGCTCAAAATAAACGAGGTTTTTCAGCCGAAATAGCTTGATATCACAAGTGGTTTTTTTGTATAAACAGAGAGTTATTTATCTGATATCAGTAATAGGGGTAGCTACACATTATTTATGAATGCTCTCGTTTAGCTTGGTGTAAAATTATAAGCAAGAAATCATTAATTTAAATATTTCAATGGCACTTGAACTATCTACAGATCTCTGAGGTTAATTAGCGGCAACTCGGTGTGCATTTCCAGTAAGGCGTTAATACAGAATTACGAATTGAAGCTGTGATACCCCGCTCGCTGGGGGTATCATCTTGTCACCATCCACGCGAACTATGTTTGAGGGAATGAAGGATTGACCTCTAAATTCTGCCATAATAAAATAAATATATATTATGATCTTAATTTATATTCAATAAAACAATACAAGTCTAGGAGGCTTATGATCAGGAGTGATGCGACGTAAATCGTAATTCTGATAAACAGCGCGTTTAACCACTGAATCTATATTAATAAATTATTTCCTAACTAAATATAATCCACTCTAGTCTTAAAGCTTAATCAAACTGTCTTACCGCTATTTCCTTGGCGAATAGTTACAGTCCTTATAGCGTCAGTATATTCTTCGATCCGACTCGCTCCGGCCAAGGGGTTACTCTTCCGGTCTCGAACCTACTTATTACTCAGCTTCACTGGCACTACTAGGCCGACTCATAGAATAGACTAAGACTCTTCTCCCAGGATTTCACCTAGAGCTTTACTTAGCGCTGAAAGCGAATGCTAACGTTCCAATATACAAAATTCCTAATCTGCATAGCCACGCTCTTTTCTTGGGTTGGTTGGAAAGAATTACCATTCCGGCCCCAAATATATCCCAAGAGGATTATTAGAAGTACCGATAAAACCCTGTCACGAGGCATTTTCAAAAAAATGCTGTAATATCACAATAAAACTATGTAATCTAAAGAAGTTGTCCTAATAATACTTTTACATGGACTTCTAAAGCTTATTATGTACAGACTTTTGGTACGAAATACTAAAAACAAAATTATATTTATTTTATTAGAAAATATATAATTGAAGTAAGTAATATTACTGGACTATTTTCGTGTATCTTCAAAGCAAAAAAAGGGGGCTGAAGGTAATTTACATACATTTATTATTTATGTAACATTAAAGATATTTATATTCATTCATTAATCTCCTATCTAGTATAATGGCTTGTACCGCTGACTACTGTACAATAGAGCATGGATTCGAATTCAGGAGAAGGTTTTTCATTTGTAAATGTTTAGTTTCTGTGCGGCATATAGACACTTTAATATTCGTTTAATTGCAAGTCCTATCGAAAGGTTGATGGAAGGGGAAGAGAGGCAGGAAGTCTCTGATCCCTCCCTTTGAAAATTGGGTGTAACCGAGCTAAGTTGTAGTATCCCCTGTATGGTGCGCAAAGCTACGTATAACAACGGACTTAAAAGTACCCCCCTAATTATGCTGAATTTCGTGAGCCTCTATCTAACATCGTCAATCAGATGGCATCAAAAACACCATAACTTTCCTTTATTAGTTACTAGCTGTATGGCTCGGCTTTGAACGAGCTTTATCTTTCCCTCATGACGCCAGCAATTATGTATATGTGTTCGTACGCGCGCAATGTGAGTGATTTCTAAAATTATTTCGTTAAATTTCCCTTTTTCGAAATTTGTTCCATATATTTTCGATTTAAGAGACAGGTTTTTCCCCTCTCACTAGCCCGGCATAACACGGGTTTTTTTTAGTGTAAAATCATTGTTCCCTCTTCCCCTCCCTTCACAGATAAGATTTTGCTTCAAATTTCGATGTATGACTTTTAAAACACAATATTGCATTAGTTAAAAAATTATTAATGTGAAGCAATAAAAAGAAAACCATTCTAATTCTAAGAGTAAAACAAAAAACTTTCATCATTTTTTTAATAATAGTTAGTTTCTAGGAAACAAAAATAATGTAATAAATTTCAGATTTTCATGAATCAATCAATAGTTACGTATAGTTAGCTTAAAAATGTCACTGAAATGTACTTTTATCCAAAATAATAGACGATGTACTTTTTAACTAACAAATAATTAATTTTGTAATGATGTAATAGAAATAATTCTTTTAAACACACACACACACACACACATATATATATATATATATATATATATATATATATATATATATATATTTAAATCTATTTATAATTAAATAAATAAAAAAAAAAAAATTACAGATAGCTATTGAAGGATTGCTTTTTTAATGCTTGAATAAACATATATATATATATATATAAGAGTTATAAAAAATATATATGGGAGAGAAGCGTAGATATATATTTACATGTACTGAAAAAAAAACATTTTGATATTTTATTTTTATTTCATAGTTTTTCCTTCCACTGTCATTGTTACAAGTTTTGTGTAAATAATTTATATCAGGAAGTGTAATACATTAATATTACTTTTTGTTGAATTTATTTTGATAAAATCTTGTCATCACCTCTCCCTTCGAAATCTAGTTTTATCATGAAGTAAGAAATAATAGTGATTACACTGATGAGCGGAATAAATTAAAAGCGAGAGCGCACTGAGGCAGGCCGTAGACAAAACAAAAGGGATAAAAAAGGTAGATGAATGCTGTCACGGTCTTTTTTGCAAATGGCAGAATTTTTTCCTACTTTCTTGACAATTGTCGTTATATTTTGAAAACTTCACACAATATCTTTATAAATTATAGCCAATGTGTTATTCTGATTTATAAGCTATATTATTGTACAGTTTCATTAAAATCCGTTCAGTTATTTTTTGCGTGAAATGCGACCAAACATCCTCACATACTTTGGCGTTTATATTATATATTAGGATATAGCATTAAGGATATTTATATTTATTTGTTATTCACACACACATATGAGCAAAGATTTTATACCATTTATGATACATATTATAGCCAAAGGCAGTAGCGCACACAGGAATTTTTCAACGGGGTGGGGGGTCCGATGTCGAAAGTTCACCATCCTTGTGTCATGCTCCTTTTGATTTTGTCGATTTTCGGGATCAAAACATAGTAAAAAACTAATTTTTATTAAACAATTAGCATTAATTAATAAAATTAATCATTAATAACAAGTAATTAATTAAATTTTACGGAAAAAATCAAGAGATTTGGGGGTCCGGACCCCAGGACCCCCCCCCTTTTATGCGCCACTGGTCATAGGCGATATTTTTAATGTCAATAATGTGTCAACGATTCATATAATGTAAATTATGCTAATATATATTTCACTTACACTCTATATCATAAGAGATAAACGCTTCAAATTTCCTTGTCTGTCTCTTTATCCAGACATAATTATGTCTCTTAACATAATATAATATATTTAAAAATGTATTCTAAAAAATCTTAAATAAGCTTTCAACTCAATACGTCTTCTATTCGTTCATACAAAAGAACAGAAAAAAAAATAAATTGAACATAAAAGATGAAAGGAAACACTTTTTTTTTTTAACGGAAAGAAAATGTCTTAAAAAGAACTTAAGTCAGGGTTTTAAAAAAAAGGAAAATTTTCCATCCAAGTTAATTAGTTTAATTAGTGTAATTACATTGCAGTCTATTTTTAGCAACCCATTATACTCGACAACTCATTCCATTTAAAAGATTTCAGTTTTGAAACTGGAGCTCAAAAAATGAAAATTTAAGATCCCTTAAAATTTTTAAAGGAGGAAAAATCCATCTTTTTTGCAAAAAATATAGTTTTGAGTTGTAAAAAATCCATTTTTCTATTACCAAATAAAAATGCTTATTTAAAGATCTTTCAATTATGTTTCATATAAAAATATTTTATATGAATGAAAATAAAAAAATTATTATTATTCGAAATTCTGTAAACTTTTATTTTTTTAATTTTTGCTGGATTCAAAACTTTGATTTACATTTTACCTTTAATGTTACCAAAGCTATGCATCATTAAGTATTTAAATTATAACCTCTCAATTGATAGCTAAGAATGTATTTAAAAACCATATTCATTACTTGATAAGATCATTATAAGAATGCTTTATTAATAAAGATATTACTAATTACAACAAAGCTAGCGTGCTTCAAAATATTTTATTGTACTTTTAAATCACAAAAAAGCATAATTAGTATTATTTATGGTGAAATTTGATATAAATAAACTTATTCAATAACAATAAATGTTTTTAAAACATAAAATTTAATTAAAAATCATATATCTTGACAAAATTAAAAATGGTAATTCGAAGATACTATTACTAAAAATATTAATAATGGATGTTTCAGATCTTGCAGAGTTAGAAAATGTGGCTTCATGACATAACAACTAATAGAATGTTAATGTATCTTTAATTCTTTGTTTATTATGGTGTTGATAGCGTATACAAATTTTAAATGAGTATTAAATGTAATCATTCCAAATGAATTTGTTTTTATTCTTAGATATTTTAACATTTTATAAATAAATTTTTCATATTTTTAAGTAAATCTAATGGCACACCAAATGCTGGACCAGTACAGGGATAAATAATGAAGGAATACAATCTCTCGCCACGGTGTCACCAGATTCGAATACAGCCATCATGGTGTTGTAGGCTCAATCCTAAGACAATGTGGAACTCTATGTTTGGCCTGATCTACTTTTAACATAAAATAGCCGGCTCGATGTCTCTGAGGTAGCGTACCCACCTCGTAAACTCAAGCGGGTTCGACCCGACCGAAGTCGATAGGGTATCTGGATGTGCGTGTGATGTGATGCGCACATATTTTATATGATTATGTGGTATGTAAAAGATTCTTCGAGGACCAATTTCACTCTGGCACTCTCGGCATATTTAAAATCTGATGAGAGCTTGAAATGAATAAATGTAAGCGTTAAAATTTTTGCTGTGGGAGCTACTACTAGATGACGCCAACATTGAAATGGTTCTCCACTCAGAGACTCGCCGTGTCTGCAAAGGCCTATTTGCCAAAATAAAGTCGATTTCATTAAAAAAAATTAATAATGTAGTTTTGCAGCAGAGCATACTTCTGTAGTATAGAGTCACATGCAATCTCTCTCAATAATTTACGGCTTGTTGGAATCCCCCTCTGCTACAGGAAACGTCAAACATTACCGGCTAAAACAGATCATTGTGTATATCACCCTATTTCTCGTGCTGCCACATAATACATTATTGCGTTGCGCAAAGCATGCCTGGCCACACGCTTGAGAATGTGAAAAGGCTTAAGAAATCCTGAACTGTCCTTCCGGTACCAACTGATTTCCTATTCACGTCATTGCGGCTTTATTTCGTCCAACAAATTTACCGATATTTCAATATAATCTACTATATTTATAAGCCACAGTTCTTCCTCTGTCTAACCCAGAAATTTGTTCGTTTGGTTTTCGACCACTTTTTCAATTCCTACTATTAGCTCACCTCTCTATATATTTATTTATTTATCTTGGTGAAATTTTCAATCGTTAATAAAATGCATTCAATTGAGCTGAAAATTTATATACATGATTATTTTGAATGACAATACGGTATTTTAATCATAATTAATAAAAATAAATTGATTAAACCTAATTATTTTAAGAATTACAAATACACAGTCACGCTGGCATCATTTTTGGCGACTTCTGTGTCAAAACTTGAAATGGGTTTTTCTCACATTTTAAAGCACTTATTTGAGCTAAAATTTTCCATATACTATGGTTTTGAGTAAAAATACGATAATTTAATTATAATTAATTAAAATTGACTGAAACGAATTATTTAAAGAATTAGAGTACGGTCACGTTGTTTTTTGTTTTTTTTTAGCGACTTGGGTTAAAATTTTAAAATATTTTACTTTACTTTAATGATAATTAACAAAAATTAATTACCACTTAATGTTGTGATTCTGTCCTATGTATATACATATTTATATTAATTGTAACTATTTTATAATAAGTAGCTAAAATAAAATTCTCCTTTGTTTGTTTTAAGTAGGAATTGACTTGAATTTTTTTTATATTATTAGTTTTTTAATTTTGAAGCCTTCTAATATTTAAAAACACAAAGAATATACAATATTGCACATAAAAACATTCCGTGTAGCATTTTGTGATTTGCATGCATACTGCAAAGTTAATCAGAGACTACGGAAGCCATGTGGACATGGTCACAAAATCGTGGCTGGACATCTTGAGTCACGGGTTTAAGTCTTCATGCGAAAGAAGCCATAATGCAACGGTTTTTAAACTTTCGATCACCGGAGCTTCGTTTTATATATCAGTCTGACGTCGTGGACCCCCTCCAAGATTTTGAACACCTTTCCATGACTCCCAACCTATTGCTGAGTGATTAACAACAGATTCCTCAATTATCATAAGATGTTCTCTGCTAGTTGTACAGACTTTTTAACACTTTTTTATATTTTTATAAGAAAACAGTAAACATCTAATTTAAAGTAGTACGTTGTAATAATGGCTATGTAGTTGCAAACAAAAAAATTCCATTTATATTGTTGATCGAAATATGTATTCTAGTAGACATTTTTCTTTGGGGGCAATTAAGTCATCTAGTAACGAATGGCACATTTTTTGCATTTTTCGACGAGGAGTTTCAGTATCTGTAAAAAAGGGAAATCTGAACAAAAATGATCCCTCATCCAGGACCCCCCAGAAAAGCACTGAGGACCCCAGGGGTACGTGTACCACAGTTTAATATAGACCGACCTAGCGTCTAGAGAGAATGATACACGTTAAATCTTTCTTGGCTGGAACTCTTAACATTAGTATTGTGGGGAAGTTAGGAGAGTGGGGTTCGACTCAGGTGTTATCCTGCTCACTTTACCGAGGTATAAAATTACGAGGTTCGTTGCCAATAATGCAATGCCATTAAACACTAACACAATGCTATTCGTTTGCATTTCTTATCGAGGTGTAAGACTTCCGGCTACGTTCCGAACCGTGATTTTGCAAAAGCGTATAAATGGATAATATTCAGGACATTTAGAGTCACTTAGGTTAGAAAATGTATATAAAATTGTTTTAAGAATATTATTACAATAAAAAATTATTTGAGTACTTTATTTTGACAAAAAATGAACATAGAATGACGAATTTTTAAAACAATTTCCTTTTATGAAAAATGCTTCTATTATAATAATATTTCGCCTGTATATAGCCCAGACTTTTGTACAGAGGCTGAACTAGAATTTTTGAAATATACAACTTAGAAGTGGAATTATCCATATTTTACTTCAACAGAGGGGAGAAATTTTAAGTAAAAAGCAACAATAATTATTTCAGTTGGTCGTAACCCTCAAAATAATGTGAATTTTTCAAAAATCCTAGTTCAGACTCTCTGGAGAAGTCATTACTTTATATAAACTGAAAGGTATTCGCCCGTGGGTGATGCCTTATTTCTAAGTTATCTTCGTGACGTAGTGGTGTGGGAGTGAATGAAGAACCAGGCGTTGCCATGATGTCAAAATGTCTCTATTGAGATCTCAACTTAAACACTAACAATGATAATATTTATATTATACTTAGCGGATCAGAGGTGCAAAAACACACAATACGTATTACCGAATAAGCGCGACTTTAATCACTATCTCCCGTCTATTCCTAATCTCGACATATACACAGTCCTAATAGATAGCAGAATTGTCCTACCTTAATCTCTTGTTTAACCGCAATCCTCTCGGATCCTAAATATCTTTTGTTTATCTCGCGTGGAATAGTATCCACATTGACTTGATCGCTCTGTCACGAATAGCTTCACACTCAATGACGGCTTTCTTCTCTTCCTTTAGTTCACGCGCTTAAACGCAGTCTACCATAATCACTTCCCATTAGGCCATACGCTTACGTTAAACTTCTGCTATTTAAAATGTTTCCCATTTGCATATTCACGCTTCACTTCGGGATTTGGTTGGAAAGAATTTGCTTTTTTCAGCCCCAAGGAACTCAAGAGGAGTTTTTAGGGGGAAACGCGATGAGCCCGTCACAAAACAAAGTATTGTTATTATAGAAACATTTTTTATATTAGGAGAACGTTTTGAAAAAGATTATTCTAGGTTATATTATTCAAAGTTAATTTTTTGCCATATTGTACTTAAATAATTTTTTTATCGTAATGTCCGTAAAACAATTTTATATCTGTATTCTAATCTAAGTGACACTAAATATCATGAAAATTATCTATTTATACTCTTTTTTTAAATCACGTAGTCGGATATCTTAAGTGTGGAACCAATTCTACGCCTAATGAATGCTTCTTTCAAAGTATAGCATTTTGGATTATATATTTAGTATGTAAAGAGAGAGAACGCTATTCTTTTCCCTAGTGCAAATAATTTATTTTTGAGTCGAATTTTTAATTAAAATAGAGATATATATTCATGAGAGAAAAGTTTGTTTAGTTTTGGATCACTTTAATTTTTTTTTTGCACTACCACTTGAAAACAGAATTTAATAAAAGAAGCAGAATAAAAAAAATACTTCCACCAAATACAGAAAACAGTGTGAGAACGTTCGAGATAAAAGCATAAAAAAGGGATTTTCAATTAGCATCTATCAGATTTTTTGTCATTCCCTGAGAAATCGATGGCCAATGAAATTAAGAAAGACTGATTCATGCTCTTTATTAGTATATATATATATATATATATATATATATAATATATATATATATATATATATATATATATATATATATATATATATATATATATATATATATAATATATATATATATATATATATATATATATAATATATATATATATATATATATATATATATATAAAGTATTGGCCGAGTGGTATATTTTGTCGAGTGTTAGCTGAGTTTCATTAATAACATCTTCAGTGAACATATATCTTCTTTATTTTGAATCACACATCAAAAAGCTTAGTACAAAATTACGGTATATTTTCACGTTGACGAGACAAACTTACGACGATTATAAATCAAATTGGACAGGAGACAAGCAACAAAAACATCTTGGAGGACACAACACAATGACACAAAGAGCAGTTATTTACATTCTTATATCATGACGGCAAAGAGAAAGAGCGCGGGATTACACTACAAGTTTGGTTTTTGGCAAGCGCGTGATGATCACGTAATCGTAGTTCTGATTGTATAGAATGGGCGGTAAAGGGATTTATGATGTAATAATATTAATCGATTACGATTAAGATGATCAGGGTGTTAGTTTCGAACCAAATAATTAAAAGATTATTTCAATATTATTGAAAGAGTTACTCACAAAAGAAGGCTAAAGGGAATTATTAAATATGCTATATATATTATATATATATGCCCTAGTTTTTAATGAATTCTATTCCCAATAGTTTTTTGCTTTTGTGTATATATGAGAGAATGCTATTTAACCAAATCATCTTTGTCTAACTTTAAAAGATATGCTTCATTTGTAACAAACTCTCTCTCTTTCCATCACGTATTTTATCCATTTCTAACTAGGTTAAGAACCCTTCAAATGTTTTTCGATGTCTGTTCAAAGAAAATATTGCTCAAGACACGCAAAAGAAACCTTATATATCAAGTACCAATTGCTGCTCACTTTAGTGGTATCTATCCCGTGATGTTTTAGGGACGGGTAATGAAACACAAATACTCGAAGTATCCTTTTTGAATTTCCTTTAATTTCCTGTTTCCTGTGGAAACCAATACGGAAGAAAGGAAATTGCCCCATCGTTGTGAAACTCTGTTTCGAATACGAATAGTGTGGGTTAGAATAAACTTCGGGTTGGTTTTCAATACAATTTGTGAGTTCGTTAGTCTGAATCACTTCTCGTTCTGTTTAAATTAACCTTTTTAGAATTAAAGAATTTGACATTCTATGATCATAATTTTTTATCCTAAAAAAAAGTTTTAAATTGGAGGGAATTCTTAATACACGAGTAGTATACAGAAAAAAAAGCTTTATTTCAAATTCATCACTATCCTCAATTTTCAAATAACTGAGAATCAAGTCAGAGTGTTAAAGTTACAAATGGTAGCCATTTTGAGAATCAATCCAGTCATGCGGGTGGTGACAACACTTAATGAACCCTTAATGTGACAACACTTAATGAATCATTAATGTGACAACACTTAATGATTGTTTTAATGAGAACTTTAGAACTTGACTGAATGACTTTAGACCTTGAAATCCTCAGCAAATTTAAATACTTTAATGCTTGAGTATGTTGTCCAAATGAAATGTGGGCAAGTCCAATAAAAAGAATGATTTTATTGGAAATCAAAAGAATTTGCTCTGGGGGTTGTTACCCAGATCCCATTGTTTTGGCAGCAGTTCTATGTTTTCACTCTAGAAAGAACGTCGTTGATTCTTACAGAAGTCCTGTCCAGCTTTCTTCATTTCATTGTCCAATTAGAAACGTAATACTACCTTAAGTGGCCTAAGTCACAGAGGGACAAATCAAGACCGTACGGTGGGTGTTCTAACATTTCCGAAAGCATTTTTTTTTAAAAAGTTATCTTGGTTTCATGGGAAATGTGGGTGAATATTGTCATGGAGATCAGTTTTCTTTTGCTGCCCTTTCTTGAAAACTTTTGCATCAACTGTTCCAAGACGCTTGACCTAAACAGTGCTCACCATAGACTGTCACTATTCGTCGATAGGTTTTTCTTTTGCAATCAGGATTTGCACTACCGCACGTTGTTCCGAACTGAACGCATTCTTATATGGCACGACTTTACTTTCGATTAATTTCCTTTAGCACTAACATGTTTCATTGTTAAATATTGTAATTAGGGTACTCTTCCTACTGTCCTTCGTCTTCCTGCTTGGTGGCTGTGCTATAGCTACACTCATTCTGAAGCAATCACATGTGTCCACTTTTCATTTGGGCAACCCTTATATTATACTCGTAAATGATTTATGTTGCAACTCACGGTAGGTGGTTGTGTCCGTGGTAGCTTTGTGATAATGGTCACGAGCTCGTAGTTTGCAAACCCTAGAGCCCCAGAAAAACTGCCTTGTAGAGGAGGTGATGAGCATTATATGTATTCCAGCTCACAGTTATCACATTGGCATGGTGCGAAAGGAGAGTAGGCCAGCTCAGGGCTTGTCCGTTTCACTTATCCGTAGTTGAAAATTACGAGGGCCGCTTCACTAATAGCTTTCGTGTTGTTTAGAAGGACGTTAATAGACACTCACTCACAGTATTCATTAGTACTTATTCACCAAACTTGTTTATGGAAGATTAGGATATGGTGCATTTAAGGTATCTGACTACGTTCGGAACCGTGATTTTAAAAACGTGCATGAATGGATAATTTTCATGATATTTAATGTCACTCAGATTAGAATACATGCATAAAATTATTTTAAGGACATTTTAACAAAAAGTTATTTATATACAATTATTTCGGCAAAAAATTAACTTAGAATAATCTTTTTTCAAAATGTTCTCCTTTTATAAAGAATGTTTCTAAAATAATAATATTTTGCCTGTATATAACTCAAACCTCTGTATAGAGGCACAACTATGAATTTTGAAAAATTCACAATATTTTCAGAGTTCCAACACATTGAAATAATTGTCGGCGTTTTTTTCTTAAAATTTCGCCCCTCTGTTGCTGTAAAACATGAAAAAACCTACTTCTAAGTTATATATTTCAAAAACTCTAGTTGAGCCTCTGTAGAGAGGTCTGGACTATACAGGCAAAATATTAGTATAATAGAAGCATTTTTCGCAAAAGGAGAATATTTTAAAAATGGGCCCTTCTGTGTTCATTTTTTGTCACAATATTGTACTTAAATAATTTTTTATTGTAATACTATTCTTAAAAAAATTATATAATATTCTAATCTAAGTGATACTAAATATCATAAATATTATCCATTTATACCCTTTTGCAAAATCACGTTTTCGAAAGTAGTAGGATACCTTAACAATAAAGTTGCACCAATTTTGTATACCATTACCCAAAATGCTAAGCAGATAACTTATTTAAATTTGTTCTTAAAACAATTAAAGCATTTTTTAATAATATATAATAAAATAACAAAATTTCTACCAAAATACGGAAGATGAGATGTCAAGTGTCAGAACGTAAACATTACATTTACTTGTTCTTTTATTTATGCTTATTATAATGTATTATTCGAAATAAACCTATGTTTTTATGAATATTGGTTTTTTACGGCCCACCTAAAATGACACCTTGATTGCATGACCCATGTTAGCCTTACAGTTTGATACCCATGTATTACATGTTTGATTTCTCGATTAAATAATTGTTTAAAACGCAAAAGAATTCAAATAAAGGAAAATAATATCAAAACGGCCTATTTTGCTGCTAAAAAAGGTTCTCAGGTCAATACTAACTAACCATATACTAAATAATGCACATAATTAAATTACTTTATCAATAATATTTGTATACAAATAATAATAAATTACCTCTTTTCATTTCTCATCGTGTATTTTCATACTTCGTAAAACTAGAATGAAACTGAAACATGTATATCAGTATTCATATCAGATAAATAATATAATCATATTCTATAGCAGTATTATCACTGTTCTAATAAAGCGATTGACATATTCATGTGCATTAGAATTGCGGATTTGGCGGGATAGTTGAGTAAAATTTAGTATTCTGTTCGTACTACATGAAACCTCCTTCTCTCTCACTCTCTCTGTAAATTATAGAGGATTAACATATATATTCAAACTAGAAGCGCATATCGTAGTGTTGTAGAAAGTCTTTGAAAGATTATACACATTGAAAATTAGATTTTCTTATTCTGTGACGTTCATTATCATTTACCAAATATTAGGACAGCTAAAATGCTTTAAAGAAGAAGAAAGTTTAAAGTAATAGTGTTGGTATACCCCTGTTTCGAACAGAAGAGTCATGATAAGAATTGCAGAGATTGATATAGAAAGGTTCCAAGTACAAAATGTTTCATCGAGAAAAAAAATTTATTTCATTTTTTATGTTTGAAAGAAGCCTTGAAAGTTTAAACCTTTCGGCAACATTATATTTCCAAAAATGTTTTTTTTTGTTGTTGTTAAGGAAATAATACATTAGATTTTGTATCCCATTCTTGATTTTTAAAATTTTCTTTTACTTCACCAGTGATCAAAAGTTACTTAAAAAAAAAAAGTTAGTTTACTTCGCCAATTTGGCGATAAATGAAGATGAAAAAGCTAAAATCGTATTCGATCTATTCGTATTTTCAAATTTTTAGTTTATTTTTAAATACAGTGAAAATCGCTTAACACAAAACTGGAGAGGGGGTGGACTGAAATATTTTTTTCGTTATAAACAAATTTCGTGTTAGTGTTAAAGGATATTACAAAAAAGCCATACATTAAAAAAATTCAGTTTATTAGAGCACATTTTATTTACATTAGATATGTATATATGCATCAGTAATGTAAAAAAAATCTATGAAAAAAAATATTCACAAAAACTTAATGAAATTCATTTCGGATGATGTGAGGA
The DNA here is from genome assembly GCA_019973935.1 of Trichonephila clavipes. Classification (NCBI taxonomy): domain Eukaryota; kingdom Metazoa; phylum Arthropoda; class Arachnida; order Araneae; family Nephilidae; genus Trichonephila; species Trichonephila clavipes. The sequence continues at coordinate 639,666 of BMAU01003938.1, read as the reverse complement.
CAGGAGCTACTTTATTCATTTCATTTCCGGTGTCGGAATATGTATCAATGACATCTTTTGAATTTTGAACAAACTCCACAATGTTTTTGTTCGCCATAATTGAGTTGTACACACATTATCAACATGAAACAGAAGAAGAATCCAATAGTACAGAAACTTTCCTTTCCAGAAGGGATATCTTTTCGTGTTAAGCAAAAAATATGTATTAAATACATAGTAGTTTGTCAAGACCGTTGTACTTTTTATTTTTAGGAAATATTTCGTCATAAGTGTTTTTGCGTTTAACGTATTTTACTGTAGCTGTTAAATTTGTTATGTGTAATTGGCATGGATAAATTCAGTAGGTGAAAGTTTAAAATAATTATCTGGAACCCTGTTCAAACAATAGATTAAAATCCTTAAGAGTGAACTACTAATTCCCTATCTTAAGATTCTGCATAACTAGCTGAATAAGTGAAATTCCAATAAAATTAACTAATAAGTATACACTTTTACAATATATGTACATTTGTATTTTTGTAAATGTCAAACTTTTTTCATTTTTATTTCTACAAATTTGAATTTAATAATTTAAAACTGTACACATACACTGAAATAATATTTCCAAATAAAAAAAACCTAAATCGCAATACTACAACATATAATTTTTTTTAAAAAAATGTTTAAACCCTTTCTACTTGTAAATATATAAAACTTAATAGCTAGACCTATAACTCAACAGCTAATTAATCATTTACGTCCAACCATTTTACAACGATGGACCATATTGACAGGCAAATGTCTTCCTTTCCAACATGACTGCAATGTTTGGACAAGCGGCAATTACACCATGGTAACCAAATGTATTGATGCAGATTCTTCTAACATTTCTATCTAAGCAACCACATCTTTTTCAAATGTTTCTCTTATTTGATTTGCTTTGATTGCTGAAGAGATTTTGATGCCGATATAAATCTTATGAGATTCTTGATGATTAGTACAACTATGCTTTGTTTGAAAGAATAGTAAAACTATGCTTTGTTTGAAAGATTAGTAAATCTATGCTTTGTATGAAAGATTAATACAACTATGATTTATTGTTAACACACGGTGATTTAATACAACTATGCTTTATTAAATGTACATGAAAATCAAGACTATCGCAAAAATTTCATTTGCAGTTTACGTTCAATGGCTCAGAGATTTTAAGTGAACTGTGCACAGAATTTTATACAGATGTTTTGTAAAAAAATTTTGTAAATTTTGCTATAATTCTTCTTTAGTATCTTTGGTTGTGTTACAAAATATATTTTACACATGTGTTAAATAGTATGCAGTTAAAGTTTATCTGGTATCTATGGTGAAAGGAATATATGATAAAGATTCAAATTAGTAATTTTCTCTCGCTATAATTCATTTTTATCAACTAGATATAAATTATAGACAAAATGTTGAACTTCTTTTAATTCTTAAAATTCAAATAAGAGAACATATTTTTATTAGTATAAATTAACAAATTTCTGAAATTAGGTTTTTTTCAGTATGGATTTTAAAATATAAAAATATATACATAATTATTAATCATTTGCGTGTTTTAAATGATTGCTAAGAACCGCCATTTTTATTTTTCTGAAATAATTATTTCAAATTCGTTTTCAATTTTTTTCAAGTAAATTTAGGGAGAAAATAGTTACTATAAAGTTATCTGAAATATAAAAAAGTAATCCTTATTTTCTTTCGCTCTCTGTAAACTATAAACTTATTTTGATATACATATGAAAACACTCACTTAAACAACAATAGCCCAATGTCTCAGTCATAACCGTATATAATTAAAAAAGCAAATACGCAGTTTTTTGGAAGCATTATTTACGTTATCTTAAATGTTTTTTTTCCTCTCAAGACCTATTCCTTAAGTGTACAGAATAGTATATGCTAATTTAGAATTCTAAGTAGTTTCCATTTAAGGTAGATTCACTTAACGATTAAAAAATATTTTTAAGGAAAATTTAAATGTAGTTACAAAATTTTAAAGTTTAAAGATACATTAATATCATCATTTTCTCATGCATGATATTGAGTGCAAAACTGAAGCAGTGCAACATATCTCTTTAAAACATTTTGGTGATGAATATCTTAAATGTTATTAATTATGCATTACTGCGTCAAACTTGTTATTTAAATATTGTTGTAAATACTTATGAAAGTTTTACAGAGTGTAAATATAAGTTATACGAAAAACACTCTTATTCTAAACTTTTAGTGAACGGAAGCACAGCCGCAATCAATTTTAAGTAGACAGTTTCTCAGACTTCCGAGTATGTTGACAACATTGTCAATAAACAACAAAAAAGATTCACCCTTTAACATTTCTATTTGACAGCTTGTCATTTTACAAGTAACGAAAAAAATTTATTTTAAACATTACATAACTAATTATTTAGCCATAGTTTTGCTCTTGGTCATACGAAATGAAATAAAATTCAATTGAAATATATAAGTGTCTTTCACATATTTAGATGACTTTTTTATGTCGAAATCTTGATAAATTTCTTATTCCTGTCTATATAAAGGAAAATAATTTTATATTTAGTTTAATACCTATAACATTGAATTACAAACTTCAATCGTAGCGGAATTTCAAAAAATAGTCATTAATATTTGTTTAATATCTTTATATTTTTATTTATATTTATAATTATATTTAAACATGTTTTTTATGCTTCAAATGTGATAACAATATTTCCAAATGTTACTTTTTATATCCCATGTAATTGAGGTTATGCAGATTTAAATTTGGCATACCTCAAATTTAAGGAACAATGTAAGAAGGGATTTAATATTAAACTAATCGAAAGAAACTTTTTAAAGAAACGAGCTATTTACGAACGCCACTTCACAATAAGGGGTAAAATAATAAAACTTTCGATTTTTATTTGAAAAGAGAGCTGCAATTCTTCCACCGTGTAACAAAATTAAATTTTTTTCTAGCTAATTTAAAAATATTTTAGCAATTGAAGTCAAGGTATTATAGTATACATTAAATAAAACTAGACATTTCTAGAAGTGAAAAAAGTCACAGCAGTGTAAATTCGAAGAAAAGAGAAAATTTTTGTGAAACATCCATTTATCTCTCTTACGGCTTTGAAACTTAACACACTTCTTAACATTATATGAATAGATACGTTATTGAGAGATTTAAATAAAGAAATTATTTTAAAAAGTAATGCATTAAAATACTGGTGAGTTTTTTGACTTTTTGAAATTTTTTAAGTCTTTCCACAAATGAATAAAATATAAATAATAAAATAAAAATTTATAAAAGTACTTTGATTAAAATTATAATAATACTTAAAATACAAAATAAGTATGTATAGAATGTTCGCAAATGTAAAGTCAGTTAATTATTTTAAAATGTTAATTAAACTAAATAACTTTTAACATTATGGGGATAGACAAAAATTGCCATCAAAGTGACCCTTTTAAAGTTTATTACTATAGCGGGACAAGGTAATAGAAACAGTTGTTTGATTTCTCTCTCACTCTCTTTCAATATATATATATATATATATATATATATATATATATATATATATATATATATACAGAGAGAGAGAGAGGAAGATATTATATACTTCTAACTGATTTTTCAGATACATTCTTCGATCGAATATTTCCCTCTTAATTCTTTGAATTGAATTTTATGTAAAAAAGTACATTAAAGAGCATATTTGAATAATGAGATATACGTGGAGTATAACATAATAATAAAATTCATTTTATTCAATAACAGAAATGTTACTTTAACAGTTAAAATGAGAATACATTTGTATTTATGTATTCAATGTAATTCATTCATTTTCATATTTTATGTATGTCCATTCATATTTTCTTGATATGTATGCCATTTCCTTCAATTCTAAGGACTCAACAACAGAGGAACACTAACTCTGTGCTTATAATATAATACGCTTTGCATATCATTTGAATATTTTACTGACAGATATTTTATTTTCAGCATGGATTGTTTAACAAATGAAAGTATATCAAAGAAAGGCATTATAGAAAATATGACATTTTTATTGAAATCAAATTCAAACCCTTACTGTTTTGAAATGGCGTCGTTTTTGATTCGAAGACAATTTTAGTATTTTCGAAACTAAAATTACTGTTATTAAAAAACAATAGCTAATATGTATTTCAATAATCAAAATTATTTCAATGAATGGAAATGCAGCAAAATATGGTTCCAGAAAATGATGCATTCCGTGATTCATTAATAATATTTAAAATCGTCTTTAGAAGCACAAATAAGTCTAATGGCGAGGGATCATTTTCTTTAACCAATGTAAACTTACGAGAATAATTGAACTCTAAAATAGGGATGGTGATTCTTTCCAAAAAAGATTGATTTTTAAATCGGTTCGAATCGTAACCTGATGAATCGATTTACAAAAAATTGAGGCCCAAAAGATTTATTTCTAAAAAATCGATTTTTTTTCAAGTCTGGATTTACAATGTAAATATAAATCCATTTTATGAGAAACAAGAAAGATACCATAATAAGCGATCTCTTATCAGTAAAATCAAGGAATTTTTTAGTTCAGGGAATTCAACAATTACAATCATTTTTATTATGATATCAAAATATAAGGTATAAAAGAGGACATTTATTTTCGAAATGTATTTGTTACATTAAAAAGTTTAGAAAATAGATAATATGCCTCATAGTTCCCAATGCTTAATATATCTACGCTTTTTAAAAACAAATCTGTCAAGTCTACTGGAATTCAAGGTGTTGCGCTATCACTTGTGATGTTACCAGCAATCGAAAAAAGGTGCTAAAAAGGAACAGATACTCATATACATCGTGGATATTGAGTGAACGTGATGATAAATAGAGCTTTTTTGTTTTTGTGACAGTAAAGTATCGGATCATACTACAGGTGGACAACTGCCTGAGATAAGTAGTTTTTAAATTCTCCGATTATAAAAGCTGTGACTTTAGATAAACTATACCTTAAAAATAGTATATTCAACTAATTGTAGATAATTTCATCGTTTTTACCAACACAGAAAAAAATCGAATGTCGATATTTTCTAGGATAAAATATCGATTCAGTACTAAATATCGATTAAAAAAATTGATTTTTTTGCCCGAGAAATCGATTTTACGATTAATCGATCTCAGATCGCCATCCCTACTCTAAAATCCTTGTTCTTAAGCTTCCACATTACACTTTAATCCTGACATATGTAAACATGCAGTAAAACGTCTTAGTGTCTTCTACGAAAATGGTTATTGCCTCATCAAATCCATTAACTTAGAAAAGAGATTATAGTTAAGCAATAAAATTGTTTTGTATTCAACAAAAAATCTGTCGGTGAAAAATATATCTTAAAAAAATAATCAATCAAAGCATATTTTTAAACCCTTTCTAAGGTCAATTTAAAACCTGTTGAAGACTTAGCAATTCGCTAGCTTGTTCTCTAAGTTTAATTAAAAAAAGGATAGCTATGAAATCAAATTTTCTTTTATATAATTAAAATAAGAGAATTCCGATATATTGCCATGTTTTTACTTAATTATATTTTAAAATTGTAATCTTTCTTTTTGTGTTTCAATAGTCAAATTTCAAAAGTAATCAAGATAAATTTATAACTGCAAAAATAATTCTAATGCTACTAAATTGGACTCATCGAAGGTTCCGAAATGGATCTTTACACCTTTAGAAACAATTAAAAAGAAATGAACAATGACGTGTGATTAAATAATTTTAGGTTCCATAAAGGAAATTCCAAAGGGAGAAAGTGTGTGTGCGTGTGTGTCAGAAACATTTAATAGCTCATTTTTTAGGTATTTTCATTTGAAAATATTGCAAAGTTATTCGCTAAAAAACTGGAAGCCTCTAAACTGAATTAAACAGTATAGTTATTTTAACTAATACATTTTATAATTCATTTCTCAACATAACTTATTTTAAACTTTCCTGCTAGCTTCTCCCTATAAACAATAAGCAATTTTATTCACCTTTAGTTAAAAGCAGTTCTTTCAATATTAAGTAAAAATGTCCCTTCACTATTAAAAATCTTTCGCTTCATTGCTTATAATCTTTACCATACAAATCTGTTGTTTTAGTTCATGTACTAATTGCAACTCTCGTAACACATACCTCAGAAAAGAATGTCGCTATTATTTTGATAAAGAACCTGATCATTAAAGGAAATATTCTGTAAAGGAATAATACAGAGCGATAATTCTACAAGCTTAAGTTCGGGTCATCACGAGTACAAAGTATACTTCAAGTGAGGGAAAGTTTTAAATCCCCTCTTGTGTCAATTAACGAGAAGGGATATTTTAACGAGGAGATGCAGTCAGATTGTTAACCTCTTCACGATAATTGGGATCAGGAATTATAATTATAAGTTGCATTGAATAATGAAGGGATCTTTTTTGGTAAATGTCCGTATTATAGAATGAAAATTGCTGCAAAACACAATGTCATTATATTTTAATGATTTTTAAGACAAATTAAATTTATATATTGATTCTCACAATATTTACATTAGTAGTCTAAAATATAATTTTGAATATTTATTTATTGAATGGTTCTACAAAGATAATATTTAAAAATTCTAAACATTTCGTAAATATAAAGGTTGCCCAAATGAAAAAAAAATATAACGCAGAAAGAATACCTTTATTAAAAATCAAAATAAATCGCCATGGGAGTTGTAATTAAGGTCCCATCGTCTCGACAGTAGGCCTAAGCCTTCGCTGTAGAAAGATAGTGGGTAATTATCGAGGAAGTCATGAATAGCTTCTTCCTTCACCTTATCGCCCGACTGGAAACGTAATGCTCTCTTAAGTGGTTGAAAGTTTGGAAGGTCTTAGTGAGACAAATCTGAACTGTATGACGGGTGCTCTGGTGCTTTTCAGCTGAATTTTTTAAGGTTGGTAGAGTTTCAAGGGAGACATTTTGACTGGCATTGTCATGCAGATCTCACATCGTTTGCCACCCTTCACGAAAACTTTTGCACCCATTATTCGTACTAAGCAATGCTCGCCACAGACCCCCTTTCGCTGATAGATGTCCGAATCCAGCTCACCTTCTGCAATCAGAAATTATACTACCGCACATTATTCTGATATGAAAAAAAAACTTACACGATTTTACTTTTCATCTATTCCCTCTACCATGAATAGGCTTCATCATTGCACAGCGTATTCGGTGTACACTGCCTACCTCACTTTATATCCTTGTTTGGTGGCGCTGTCATAGCTGCAATTATTCTGACATAATTGTACGTGTCCACTTTTCATTTGGGCAACTCTTGTATATTTCATTCATATCCCTCATAAAAGGTAGTGTGACAATTTTGTATATGAAAATAATTTTTTGTTAAGAGGACTTGGTACCCCCCAAAAGACTGAACTGTCAGTTTTTTTTTACTCTTTATTTAATCTTATTCATTGTATTTTTATCTTTCGATTGATTTATCACTTTTGCAGGTCGGAAAGTTAAGAATCGGATGAAACTTCATTTGAAAAATATAAATTAACAAATTATTCATTTCAACCACGCCTCCTTTTTAGAAAAAAAAGCTAAAAAATGCGTTTTGATAAAAAAAAATATATTTTTTAAAAATAGAAATAATAACTATAAAAAAAGAAAGTGTTATATATAAAGCAAGAGATTACCGAGGCATTACAATAATATAATTTTTTTTCTTCGTAAAATGTGCACACGTAAGATTTTTGAATTAAGACATTTTATATTAATAATTTGCTAATTTCAGTTTTTATTCCCCATGTGTTTTTCATACAAGTATATAATACTTCAATAAATATTATGTTAAGAAAAAAACTAAGATTTCTGTCATGACAGGAAATAAAATAATATACACTCATATTTTCATATAATTTTCAGTTACAATTAGCGTACAAAAAATAGGCGTAAATATTTAAATATATATAACAAAAAAAGTAAAAAGAGTTTTTATATACATATTAATATGTATACTTATTACCTAAGCATGTATTTTATACCTACATTGCATACATTTTATAATTGACCACTACCGTGTTTTAGATTTTTATACAACTGGATCAAATTTCAACGAAACCATTTAAGTGTATTATCTTCTTCTACTTCTCTAATGGACCTGCGCAGAGATATTTAACCTTTGCAGACCTAGTACATTCCCCAGGAGTTGGCATCCCTTTTTAGTACAGCACCAAATAGGCGATACGAACTACCGCAAGAAATTTTGACGCCCAATTGCCTCCCCAGAGGGAGCCACCTGAGCTCTGGCGATGCGAAACTGTACTTAATATTTTAATTTTGCGAGAGCACCCAAGTTTGATAAAATGTTGATTTAATTAATTAACGTCACCTTCAAAACAATGTAAGGATTATGGACGACGAATCTATAATTTCAAATTTCGTTCAAGGGACTGGGGGGGGGGAGGGGCACCTTCATTGGCACATCACTTTCCAATCTTCCAAATCATGCCAACAAGAGAACTTTGAGCCTCTACAGCAGTGATTCCCAAAGGGATCTACTAAGGGGTCCACGTCAGCAAAAAAATAATTTGGGGGTCCATGAGGTGTTAATGGGAGTTAAACTAGATCATGACTTTAATTTTAAAAGAAAATTTAATCAAATAAAAACAAAATTTTACCTATTTAACAGATTTATTTACAGGCACTTTAATGCGATTAATTTGCTTTTAAAAAATGACAGCATAAATTTTATTAAAACAAGGACCATCATTTCAACGTTTCTTGCAAGAATTAAGCTAAAGATGCATAATATTGGATGTTGCGAATTTTCCCAGATTCTGAACTGACCACAGACAGCCTGGAGGAAAATAACGTTTTAACCTACATTCAGCATTTAAATGCTTTTTATTCAGATTTTTAAACTAGGTTTGAGAATACTTTTACTAGGGTAATTACCACAGTAGACCATGAATTCATATGGTCCCTTTGAAAAAAAAAATGTAAGATAACAAGATCTAATCAAAAAAGACAGTAACGAAGATCTTAAAGTAAATATTAGAAGCGGATATCAGCAGTTTTGGCTTTTAAAAAGACATACCTGTTATTTATCACGAATTATGAAGTATTGTAAGAAAGTTTTTAATTGTTTTTACTAGTGAGAAGGAGTTTCAGCGTGGTTGCCTATCTCCAAAAAAAAAAGAAAAAGAAGGGAAAAAAGGCCGAAAACTACTATCCGAGGATATTTAGGGTTACACCTGACTAGACTGATGCCGAATATTGAAACTGTAGAATCCCTCTACACCGTGAGTCTTCAAGGAAGCAGGACATGAACCAATAACTATACAGAAATAATGCTAACCACTAATTTGCATCCGTTATCATTTGACTATGTAACCACGAGTGTAGTACACAAAACTGTACCTCACAAACTAAATATTAATAAGCACATTTTCCCCTTGATTTGGTATGTTTAAATATAAAACTTGTGAGAGGTTTTTTTCACCTCTATCTTGAGCACCTAGATATGTGGGAGGTGAGGAAGAAACACCCGCCATGACCCAATCAATCTACTTATTGATCACACAATAAAACAACACAAATTCGCTTAATAACAGTAAGAGAATATCTCAGTGCTAACCACGAAAGGGGAACAACGACTATAATACATGACCAATTAGGAGACTATCAAACTTGATCCTTACTTTATATAGAATCTAAACTGTCATCCCATTTAATCTAATACCCATTTAATATCAGTGAACAATCATCAAGTTAAAGCTTTCTCCTAATGAGTTATTAATCACAATTACTCAAATATGGTACCTGTCAATAACAATCTCCCCTGTGATTTAGGGTTTATCTCCTCTCCTACTCTCTATTCTAACTAGAAAGTTTGACTCTATATAGTAACTTAATTTGCATATCACGATTTTCTTCTTCCGAAAAATTGGTTGTGAATAACGCAAATTGCCAGCCCAAGGATTTCCCAAGAGGATTAGTTGAAGGATCGCGAATAGATCCGTCACAAACTAAATTTTAAAAATAGTTAATGAATTTCCGGCAAAGTAGTTCACCATTGTAAGCCAATAACGAGAAACAGAAACATCAAGCTGATGCTTTCCTCTTTTAATTTCAACCTTATGCCTAGAATTCCTGTCCAGCATTATTCCTCGTTTTCATCATCGTTGGAAGAATATCTTGAACCTACAACATATTGCAATAAGGAAAAGTCAAAATAACAAGATCAATATTCAATAACGCAGTGCTAGCCTTAGAGAACGGGCTTTTAAATTGGGCGATGCTGTATCTATGTACATTGGAATGACCTAAAGGGAATTTTAGGAAGTCAAGATGCATTAAGAGGTTTTGAACCAGTGCTGGCCAATTACATTTAAATAAAATTGCTGCAACAAAAATCTCAGAAAATTTACTAATACTGTTTAAAAGAAAATATTGTTGCCAATTGTTTTGATTTTGATTAGGTGTATTATACATATTAAATTTAAGATGTGCATGCATGGAATAACTAATTTTAAAGTCATTAAATCAAATGTTGAACTCAATATTTCCAGTAACAGTTGCATAGCTACAAAAAGCTTTCTTGATAACAAATCAAATACTTTCCAATACTATTCATGAAATGAAATATGGCATATATTTCGGGTAACTTTCGTTATGATACTATACTTTCTTCTATTCAAAATTTTTCAAAAAATTATTCAAAATCTATGTAACACTTATATGTTTGGTGAAATTCAGGAAATATGTTTAAAAAATAAATTTATATGTGCAAGAATATTAATCGATGGAATAAAATCAATGTTTTGTTCACTAATTCTCAGGAAAGATAATAGTGACAACTTCATACTAGAAACACACTTGAAATTAGTATAAAGAAATTTATTAATATAGAATGTTGCATTAGAGAAAATTATAATCTAAGAAGTTTGATATATAAAATACATGCCCGTTAGGCTATAAAATTTCCATTTACAGTCAGTATCTGACAAAACTTATATATCGGGTCTATATAACTGAAAAATTTTCAGTTTTTTTATTGCCTTTAGAGACAATGAAGCATAACTATATAAACAAACCAATGAACAGCATAGGATTTTTTTAAAAGGTAGAAATAAGAAAAATGCGATTATTTAGGATTCTAAGTTATTATGCAATTATATATATAAACTTACAAATACATTTCGCAATAGTAGAATTCATACGTATGCATGCAATTAATTCCAACTAACAATTAAACAACATCCCTTCAGGGACTGATTAAAAGTGAATAAATACATATGAATAGGAATATATATAGAATTACTTCATTCAAAAAGACATCACTCCTTTGTCCAATGAGCTGAATACAGTTCTACGCCGGCAAATTTACCAATCTCAATATATTCTTTGAAGTCCTCTTGGAAAGAATTTAATAACTGCCAAATCGATGTCTAAGCTGTCGTGAATTAGTATATTCTTCTGCTTCATAAACGCAACAACCATTTGCAGTCCAAGGCTGACTGACTCGCTGATACTGTTTAGGTTGACCCTATCAGCCATGACAGTCTCCCATCGGTTGATTCCCATGAGTTTGAGGTTCTTTCAACTTTGTCAAACCGTCGCGTAGATGTTCGTCCTCTACGTCTGGTCCCTTCAGTTTTCGAAAAAAACTACTTTTTTGGTAGGAAAAGAATGGGCATATCTGTACAGAGGACCCAGCCACCCAATGCGTGTTTTTTTGTTGTTGCTTTGTAAATCTCAAAATGTCAGTCCCGCTACATTTGCCATATTTCCTGTAAACTTCATGATTGTACCGAATTATCCACTCAGCAAATAGATCAAAAGATTTTCCTTAAGAATTTTCTTTCAAATTTGAGCAATTTCTCTTCATCTGCTTTATTGAGGGTCCAACATCCACTTCAACATAGAGCAATAGGCATGCGTGTGGTCACCAAAGGGTTCGTCGTAGTATCTAGTTTATCTGAACTCTTAGTATTTCTTTGCATCAAGGGTTCATCTAGTACGAATTTAATTTTTCAATATCATTTTTCTATCCTAATCTAATCTAGTAAATCTAATTCATCAAGCAACACACACTGCTTCCTTTTAAATATTCCTGTAATAACGCGAGACAAAAGCAGCTACATACATATATGGACAGATAGAGCCCTAACAAGTAGTTAATTTTTTAAGAAGCAAAATATCTGCGCATGCGCACACAGTAATTCACAGTTCAGCAAAAAGTTTTCTTTGGTGTTTTCAAGCGGGAACAAGGACTAATTAAAGCTTTATATATACTCAACTTGGTGTTTATGGAAATAAACTTGAACTTGAATTGGTTTCTCAGGCCCTGGAAACTTCTATTAGCTAAACAAATTCTATTGTTTATTTCAGTTTTCAGATCGTTGCTACATGAGATCAGAGCTCCTAAGTAAGTAAAGTTTTAAAGTTTTAAAAGTAATTACCTATCTTCAAAGAAGACAAATCTGGAGATTTATTAGTTGAAAATGAATTAGTGTTAGCATAATAAATACTGAAATTATGAACTTCGAAATGGATATTGAAATTCATGATCTTCGTCAGCTTTCCCCGTTTTGTATATTCCCCTTCTTCCAACCTCATTTAAAATAGCTCTTTATAAATCCCTTTATGCGTTGTTTCGTGGAATTACTCATACAAAAGGATTAGGGTGAATTAAAAATAACTTTTAGTAATCTTGGTGGAAACTGATTAATGATATAGACCAAGGATCGGCAACCTATGGCAAGCGTGCCACATGTGGCACGTAGTACTGTTATCAGTGACACTCTCCACTACTCTACAAATGTGTCCATTTTTGAGTGGGTGGAAGTTAATAAATTTCTAATGTACCTTATTTGACAAACATATTTAGAATGACTGAACATTTAAGGAATTACAAAAAAAATCTGAAAGGGGAATTTACAGCTATTTGGTTTACTAGTGTATGTCATCTTAGGAGAAATTTATTTGTTTGAAGAGAGAAAATTGCGTGTGTACTCTTGCTTTCCGCTTTTGGTTCTACATGTCTAACATAAGAAAAGAGGAATTCATCACTTGAGAAATATTTTGATTCCGTAACAAGAAATTATTTAACATCTGAATACTTAATATTACTAATTTCGCGATGTAGAAGTAGAGAGGTGCAAACACTAGGTTCGTATAAAAAAATTTATTTAACTATTATGAAAGGAAATACATATTTTATATGTTTTTTTATTTCTTATTTGAATAAATATGTTTAAGAATACGTAATATATGCATAATTTTAATTTTTTAAAAAATTATGTTGAAGAAAAAGACTATATTTTATGCTGTTTCTTATAATGTTAAGTAGTATCTTTAAGCAATGAAAAATTAATATGTAACAAAACTATAAATCTATATGTGTTATTGATATCTATTTTCTAACGCTTAAAAGCATTATCACGGGAATTGAATTGTTTCAAAAATGGCCTACTGTGGGGCACACTTAATGATATTGGTAGATTGGTTTGGCACGCCACAACTAAAAGGTTTCAGACCCCTGAAATTAATCAAAAGTAGAATTAAATTGTATTTATACTCAGTTATATAGTGTAAGAAATAATTCTGTAATTTTCACAATAAATGAATAGATATAAAATTTGCAGCATTTAGAAGAGTAACAATTTCCTTAAACCTATATAAAAATAAATAACAAACTTTTTATATCTCTATTTAAGTTGATTAAGTTACTTTAGTACAATTGTAGTGTTTTCTCAAATGCTTAGATGGAGCGCGCCCGTTTCGTAAGCCCAAGATTGCAGATTCGATTCCAGCTGGAGTAGGTAGATTTTCTGGATGCAAAAATCATAGGCACGCGTTTCATATGGTTGTGTGGCACGCAAAAGATCCCTTGAATATCAATTTAGCTCTGGTACTCAACGCAAAATTAAATCATGGCAATATTTAGCATCGAACGAGATCATGAATTATGAGGGTTGCCCAAATGAAAAGTGGACAAGTTAAATAAATAACTAAGTTAATCCCCTTAAAATATGAGCCTTGAGCATTGTAACACTGGTCCCATTGTTTGGACAGTAGGTCTGGGTCTTCGCTGCAGAAAGATTGTGTTTGGTTCTCGATGAAGTCGTGCATTGCTTCCTTCACCTCATCGTCCGAATGGAAATGTAATGCTCTCTAAAGTCGAAGTAACTGTGGAATCTTTCAGGGAAACAAATCTGGACTGTACGGTGGTTGTTCTAACACTTTTCAACTGATTTTTCTGAATGAACTGGTGTTCGATAGCGGTGCTATAGTTGTAATCATTTTGACACTATTTCACGTGCCCACTTTTCATTTGACAACCCTTATAAAATTAATTCAAGTGTCAAAAATTTGGTAGCGAGAGCCACCACTAGATAGTACCTCCATGAAATGGTTCTCATATTTGAGGATATACCATGTCTGAAAAGGATTAATTGCCAATGCCTAGTCTATTACAGACAAAAATTCAATAATCAGCAATTTTACAAACCTTAGAATAAAAAAACTTAATTTGCTTATTTATATAACTACCAAATTAAATGTCTCTTCTTTTTATAAGAATAAAGCCCAAAATTACAGATTTTCAAATCTTCATATATTAAATAATCTATTTATTTCAAATCTCTACCTGCTTCAAAATATATGACTCTCCTTATTATTATTTATACGTGTACACGATCTCTTATTGCGCTCGTCACTTTCCTGATAATTATCTCAAGACTATTAGAATGACCAGTGATTTCCCAAAAATACCTTTCGGTCATCTCAGGGGGAATCTTATTGACGGAAATGAAGACTGCAAATCTTTGTCCCACAAGGTGATGGGATTAGAGGAAAATCCTAATGGACCTGTCAACTGTGACTCAATTAATTCAGAAACTTCGCCTGGGGATTGTTTTCCACAACTTTGGTTAAGTTCGGTTAGGGAAAGCCCAGGTTTACATTTAACTAAGGAAATGCCTATTGAGTGACATCTTAGGTAGTAAGATTGGTTAGGCTTACTGATTAATTTTCAAGCCTTCTCGTATCGTTAAAAGTTTATTTATGTTGCCTTTGAAAGGGAGATTAGTTAGGATGTTATATTATAATGCTGGTTAATAAAAGTTGCCAGAGCTACTCGAAAGAACAGACAAATGGACTGAACAGTGATAAAAGTTTTCTTTAAATTTAACTTCAGATTAATATATCGTTTGTTAACAATGTAAACAAATTAGATGGCTTAGGGATGTTTTTTTAAAAGATTAAGATAATACTCGAAAATCACCACAAAGCATGCGAGATGATTAACATACTATTGTATATTTTCGTGTGCAAGCTGAGAATTTATGAAACGTTTTTGAAAATGTTAAAATAAGTACGTCGGCTTTTTATATACTGATCCAATAATATGAGAAAAAAAGTTGCTCATAATTTTTTTTAAATTCTGTTGGTTATTGAAGAGACTTAATCTTTTAATTTTTTGGTTGGTTTATATAAATGGAGTTTTTTACCTATAAAAAATATGTCATAAATAATTCAAAATGAATATTTCAGTCAGGATTTTCGAACAGCTCTTAAAAAATTTACCTTCACTCTTTGTGATATCTGAATGCATATATGATCATCATGCAGCGACTATTACCTGCAGGATATAACATAAGCAGACAATGACGTATAGTATAAACGAATTCTCTTCCCGTTCATTTCCCATTCCTCCAAATTGGTGTGATGTCGTAGTCAAGAGAGGGGGGGGGAGGAAATTAAATTTTAAATATAGCTAGTGCTCTAACTCAGCTAAGAGTATATATACTTTGTTTGGCATGTAGAATCAGTAAGCGTTATGTAATGTTCTTTGCATGTGATATCTTATATGTGTTTCGCCCAATAAAGAAAATTAACTAAAAAGGATGGACTTAAACTCATTACTGGAAATAAAAAATAATTGGGTATGATGACCTAGCTGACCCATGAAAAAAAGGATTTAAGGAAATACAACACCAGCTCAGGTGTCATCCTCGTCACTTGACCATGATTAAAAATTACGAGGTCTATCACCAAAAGCCCTCGTGAAGCTGAACAGCGGACGTTAATATTCACTCATTCACCCATTCCTCCAAAGAAATGGTACAGAAAGTATGAAAAGCACGGACAATGTATAAGATAACTAATGAATGGTAAAACGGGTTAGCCTCATTGAAGACTACTAGAACTAAAATTCGCATCGTTGGCATCTGGCGTTTTTCCTTATAGCAATTTCAGTAGAAAATATTCCACCCATTTGACACATTTTTACCATCATGGTAACATGTTTGAAAAAAATAGGATTTTTTTTAATTGAGCTTATGTTGAGTTTCGGATTCGGGTTAATATTTTTGTAAAAAACATACTCCCACGGCGTATACAGAGATTGGCTTATATTCGAAAATATGCCGTACATATTCCGAAAAGATTTTTTATAGTTTGTAGCGCTTTGAATAATAATTATGTTTTAGTTTTAATCCATCACGTGTTATACCACTTTTAAGATGCCCATTTAATTACTCTTAAATATACAGGAATCGAATAGCTGGATCTAACTAACAGAAAGAATTAAACATGTGAAATTTCACTATGTTTAATCAAATATTTTATAAATTAGGAAAAATATTCGTAATTAGCTAAAATCTCATTTCAAAATAATGAGAAAGGTATACTTAAATTGTATGAAAAATTTCAAGCATATACATATAACACACTTTGAAAAAAGGTACATCGAAAACATCCAACTTAACAGTTTCGGTATAGAGGTTTCTGACTCTTCTTAAATGCCTCAAAAAAAAGGAGAACGAACTTCAAAATATAATATTCTAACCTGTTACCTTGTATTGTACAATGGGGGAAATAACAGCAAGTTATTCGTTTCCATTTATATTTATAAAACCATTTGAAGGGACTATAGATTTTAATGGAAATAGAAATGCATATGTAAAAATAGCATGGAATAGTGGAATTGTATTTGTAACGAAATTACTTGGAAAATTACCCTTGATTAAATACTGAATCGCAAATAAGATATCACCACCTTCCAGTTATTATGAAACTGGAAGGGATAAATTAAATGGTTTTTAATTATTTAATATAAAATGTTTATTAGCTGCACGTTGCACTTAACAAATTGAAATACATCATTTAATTGAAATAAAAATTGTGTACTTTTAAATTGAATAGTGTTAAATATTTAGCAGTCAATTTATTTTTCTAGAACGTTTATTATAATTTTTTTTAATAATTTCCTTTTGTATAAAGAATGTAAAAAGTAGTGATTAATATAATTCTTTCTCAAGTATAGAGCTAAGTATAACTGTTGTTATATATAATGGATCCTGTAACATAAAACGTGTTACGAATTTGGTGTAAATAGTATAAATAATCTGTATTTGGATGTGTTATATTACTATGTTATATTTATTTTATGTTAAAATTGTAATATTCATAAGCAATGCCGTGTTCCTTACACTATAGGGGTGATTCAATGAGAACTTGGCGAAATGTTAATGATAGAGCCAAGTTGGCATCATATTTAACGACTAGGTTGGCCACTAATTTGGCGACCATTTTGGCGTCATCGGCAACCATGTTGGAGAGTTTGAGACCCTCTGGATTCTTCTAGAAAGTAGTGGATCTCACCACTAATTTCACGCTCTATGACGCATGCGGAGTTTTCTGGAAGTTTCCGCCGGATTTATAAATAGAGCCGTGCTAGCCGCAACCACTCAGTCTTATTTAAACCTGCGATTAGTGAGCATTGTTTTGATTACCGATTAGCTCGGCTGTGCTTGTGAATAGTCTTTTACATACGTGTATTTCAAACTCAGATAATTGTGTTTGATTGCTGTTGAAGGTGTGAAGATCTTCGGAGATTTGCATTGTACATATTGCTGCTAAATCCTGTATTTAAAGGATTGGTTTTTTGACAATAAATTCGCATCGCTCTTGAAGAACTGTTTATATTCTTTGTGATTGTTTTGTATAAAATCCTCGAACCCGCGTCTACGTAACAATATATTTTTATTTTTTGTACGCTTACTAGTTTGATTGTTTTGTTGCATTATATAAAAATAAAGCAAAACAAGAAATGTTAATATCCCTGTTTTAATATACATTGCCTTATTCCAAGTTTCGTACTAACCAATTAAAAAAACATTCTAAATTGTTCTTCCATCTTTTCATTTTATTGACAACAAAACCATGTAGCATAAAGAACAACAAGAGCAAAAATACAAAATCAAACGATAACGTAATATACAACAATAGATTGAATAAAAATAAATCTGAACAAAACTACCATTGCCACTATCCCAAGCGAAATATTTTAATTACTTCAACTGTTGTTATTCCCAACGGATAGGGAAGATACGATTAAAATTCCCTTTGGAATTTGGGAATCTGGAATACGAGTTGAAACACCTAAATTAAATGTACGTTGTCAACATATTTTTACATTGTGAAAATACTTCTGCCTACTTCATTTTAAATTGAGCTATCACAAATGAAATAGATAAACCTCTCTTAATGTTAAAATGAGTTTTTGAGCATATATGTGCATTTACTTACATAATACAATTGCCGTTTGTTTTGTGTATCCTAAAGAGGCCCGTAAATAAAAGTTTATGATTTGTTAAGAACCTTAACGTAATTACAATGCCATTCCTCGGATCTTATATTATGGATTTTTAATGTATGGAGTTCGAGGGCTATTGGCGACGATCCTCATAATTTGAACCACGGTTAAGTGACGAGGATGACACCTGAGCTGGCACCCCATCTCCTTATTTTCCCACCACATCAACTAGAAGAGGTTTAAGCTTCAACATACTGAATGCGCACGGTGGGTCTTCATCCCCCCCTCTGCACGGTGGGTCTTCAGCGGCGCTAGGTTTGAACTCATGACATGCCTGTCACGAGTCCTTGACCAGTAGACAACCACGGCCTATTAGAAAAGGTGAAATAAATTTCTAAAACACCTCGAATTATATATAAAAAATCAGTATATAATAAAGTAACGTGAGAAATGAAAACTGTATGTACAATGGAATATTAGAAAATAATAAAAGTAAAATGAAATATTTTATAAACGACCCAGAACAAAAATATTACGTGAATAATATTATTCATGTAATATTCCTTTTCAAGCCCTTCGACAATCTTGCGATTTTTTAGAAAAAGAAATTTCTTTTTGAAAATGAAAAGGACTCTACACTCACAAGCTTTCCCGTCGTTTTTATGTAAACAATATTGTGAATAAACAGCTGTGTAGATCGTATATTAACTCTATAAATATGGATAACAAAACTGAGGATATCAAATTTTATACTTTAAGGTATACTAAAATATTGCAATATACTTAAAAGAAATTTTAAGAAGCTTACATCCATCTTTTTTCAAGATTATCATCTTATGCAAAGATCTTCTTCAAGATATATTCAGATTTTTTTTTATTTGAAGAATACAATTTTTTTAGTGAGATATTTTTGTTTTAATCGCATTGTTCAACGAAAAGCTTTTCAATTTTTTGTTTCTTGAATAAAAATAAAAAGAGGTTCGCTTTTTCTGATTTCTATTAAAGTTGAACTAAGCATTCGAGCATCACTTAGGTTTATTTTTAAACCAGTTACAAAGATCTCTATATAGACTTCCACACTCCAATCAAAAGTTTGTCTTTATTGTCACTAGAATCACGTATACCTGAAGATAACTTCCTCCAAAATGGATCGATTTTCTCTTCCGAGTCAAAATTATTATCCTTATATCATAATAAGTGGTTGCATTTTAAAAATGTAAGCTATAATGACGCGAAAATTCCTTTTTAGGCTACCCTCTTTCAAGATTCGAGATGTTGTTACTGAGAATCTTGTTGTTCTGAAATGCTCCTGGATCAAAATTTGGAGAATTGGCTTTTGTATTTCTCGAGGGGTATATAACAAGAAGTATATTTGAATGTTTTCGACTAGAATTCTCATAGTTTCTTATTTCTTCAATAAAAAAGAAAAATAAAGAGAGGTATAAGGACCCGGATCTATTCTGATGACTTCACAAAAATGACGGGTTTT
Source organism: Trichonephila clavipes (assembly GCA_019973935.1). NCBI lineage: Eukaryota > Metazoa > Arthropoda > Arachnida > Araneae > Nephilidae > Trichonephila > Trichonephila clavipes. The sequence goes on along the minus strand of BMAU01003938.1, from coordinate 619,586 downwards.
CAGTATTCAGATATTTTCTGGAGCATTATTCGATTCAAAATCAATATGGATGCTGAGTATAGCTATGAGTTATGCAGTTTTAAATATTGGTGAATTTATATCTCCAGGCAACATTTATTTCATGTTATAGAAGGTTTCATCTTTTTCTTAAAAATACATTTATCAATATAATTAGTTTAACTAGTAGTAATTTTGAATTAATTGCATTATAAATGTCCCTGCTTGCATGCTTACAATAAATTTTTATTTTTGACTAGTTTTTTTACTGTTTCAAATAATCTATAATAAATCAAACATTAGAGATATAAAACATTAAAATTTAATCATTAATGATTTTCCATTTGCCAGTAATGTAATCCAAATTCTTTTATTGGTTTTTGGTAATGGTTAATTATAAATTAATCATTAGCCTTTTTTATTATTCTTGTTAACATTATGAGTAAATTATTTCCAACCATTGTTATCATTATTGATTCTGAACTTATGTACAAAAACAATATCTTCTCAGTAGTAATAGTTTGGAGTGCATGAAAATGTTCGATTTTTAAGTGAATAATAATAAAAAATATATATATCTTTTTTGAATTCCTACTATTAGTTCACTTTCTCGATATATATATATATATATATATATATATATATATATATATATATATATATATATATATATATATATATATATATATATCTTGTTCATATTTTCAATCGTTAGTAAAGTTCTTTCTATTCATCCATTCAAGTTCAAATATATTTTTTTAAACTTGTAGAGAATGACACTTGATGTTAATATAGATTTTTCAAATATTAATTAATTGATTAAATTAAAAAATTAATAAATGGAACCAACAAAAAGAATATTCCAACAGCATATATAGAAAGGAAAATCTATCATTGTGTCCCTGTAGCGCAATGGATAACTCGTTAGATTTCTAATACAGAAGTCGTGGGTTCGAATCCCACCTGGAAGGGCCTAGTTTATGAAAATGTGATTTCTTTTTTACTATGAATATTTTATTAGAATAATTAAATCTAATATATTAAAGAATTAATATTAAAAAATACCCCAATACCATACATAGAAAGGAAAATGGAATATTTCAAGGAATAGTGCTTTCCATTTTGTCAATTAATATTGTGATTCTGCCGTATAAGTATATTAATTGTAACTATTTAATAAAATGTAACTAAAATAAAGTTTTTCTTTATTGACCTATAAGTAGGAATTCACTTAAAAGTTTTTTTTATGTTACTTTCTTTTAAATATGTTTTTTTAAAGAAAATATGATTTATTTGCTTCAAAAGACCTTTACCAATGAGATTTTAATGTATAGATGATTGTCTTGCTCTTTAGAATCAATAAACTCCGATATGGATTTTTCCTGACTGTTATTATTTTCATACTGTTTAGCCCTGTTTTATATGTTGTTTTTTTTAAATGAAAATTTCGGTTGGCGAAAGATCTGTTAAATAAGTAGGGTGCTGTAAATTTTTATATTTCAATTCATTTAATTTCGTAATTGTTTTGTACAACGTATGCGAGCGAGCGTTACCATAGATAAGCTTTGGGCCATTCGTATTAACAAATGATTGACATATATTTTTCAATTTTCTGTTCATTTTATCAATTTACTGACAGTATAATAAGTACAGTTGGATTAGTTTTTGGTCAATTATTTCAGAACATTTTTCATACCGGCTTCATTTTGGACTAAGATTCATAAGACCGAAATTTTTCAAACCAATGCTGAGTTTTTCAATCGTTAACAGTATTTTCGCCAAACGTCTGGTTTATAATGCGTGCAGCTTTTGCATCAAAATCACCCAGTTTATACATATAAAATTTACATAAATATCGGTTGAATTAATATATTTATATTTTCTCAAATTGTGGGGCGCGCTCCGTAGAGGCGTCGTGATAACTCTACGTGTGGGGGGCGAGCATATTGAAAAGTCGAAAACAAAAGATTATTTTTTTAAAAAAATCATTTATATAAATTCAACAAACAAAATTCATTCTAACATAATAAAAAATAAAATACACATTTAAACACATATAATAAATTTATAAATGTATCAGTAATTTCATAATTAATTTAACAATAATAAGTAATGAATAAGTTTAATAAGTGCCTGGGAATCCATGGGCTTACCATGTATATAGTTATATACAAAAATTAACTCTTATCTTGATAATTTGTACCATTAACTGCTGATTAAAAGTTACGCTATTTTAATGCATTCGAAATTCTTCGCAATAATTTTACGGTTAGCAGTAAACAGGAAAGATCATACTTCAAAAACACGTATATATGCGTGCGGGTTAATTAACACTTTGGTTGAGCGAGAAGTTTATATACGCTGATGGTACTTAAGAGATTAAAGTTGTATCGCAGTTTCAGCGTCAAAGTATAGTGTTATTGAATTGTATGGGGGGTGGGTGGGGAGTGTGATGAAAATTATGATTGAGTATTGGGTCATAAATATCAAAAGTGTCAGTAGCACTGCTTTACTAAATTCAAAAGAAATAATAAAATGATCCACTTTTGAGAAATTCTTCATTTTAAAAATCTGACTCTAGCAATGGACAATACGACTATAAACGAGTTTATGCCAAAAACAAAAGCATAACAAAAGCAGAGAGACAAGCGTTCACATGTGAAGAAAATCCGACACTTCAAATGCACCAACCTTATAATGCATTTGCAATTAAAATGTGCCAAACTATTTTTTTTCGTTATTACATGGCCATAAGAAAGACACGCACAATTGCTTTATTTTAGTTCAAGTAGCATCGAATAAAAATTAATTGCTTTTAAAACTCTTTTATGACTGTATTTATGTTCCCGAAATAGGTGAATAAGATTATAAAATAATCATTAAATAAATGGTTTAAACATCATTCATGTGATATATTATGCACCTTTTTAGTTTGAGAGCGCAATAAATTACGAAGTTGGTCTTTATAGTAAGTCTTAATTTCTCTGAAAGTATTGAGTTCGTTTCTAATATTCTAAAGCAGGAATGGCGAACCATGACACACGTGCCACTGTTGGCACACGACACAATATTTTGGGCACGCCACCGATCAAAACAGTTTGTATTTTAGTTCAAAATAACAAAGTTCACAACGAAGTATTACATTTAAACGCGAGTGATTGGTTCTCAGTGCGGCGGGGAGCACACTCGTTTGTTGTTGTCTTAGTTACATCGTGGACTGCAAATGCTAATGATGCGAAGGTTGTCTACGCATAGCATAGCAAGTTTCGTTGACACTACTGTATTTTAAAGTTTATTTGTGTTATATTTACGATTTCTAACCGTTATTTAAAATGGCTAATTCAGCAACAACAACAACAAAAATTATTGCAATATATAGTCTATGTAACGGAGAATTTCAAACTTGGTGGACCGACAAAATATCGCATGATTAGTAAAGGCGACAAAGCGGTGTTATTTTTCTGTTCTGGAACAGTTGCATGTAGAACATCGTCTGAAAAACGGATTCCAAAAACATTTAACTGTTCGAAGAAGCTGGCTCATACTATTTTAACCATACTTTCATTTACCTATGCTTGAGAGTCATTATTTTCAGAGATGAATAACATTAAAGACTCGCTTAGAAACCGTTTTGGCTGAAAACTTCAATTCAGCATGCATTCTGCTAAAAACAACATCTTAGAATCCTAATATGTTATTTATCATTTGATCTACTGCAACAGAAGTCACACTAATGTTACTTTAATTTGAATTACACGTATATCTTAAACATTTACTACTATACAGTGCAAAATGTATTTTTTCGTAGTAAATAAAGAGTCTCGAGTTGTTAGTTTTTAGTTTTATTATTTTCCCTATAATCGCAGGTCAAAATTATTTGACGCACGTCTCTACCTCATTAAAAATTTCGTTAGAAAAAAAGGCACTTTGATCTACATTGGTTCACCACCCCTGCCCTGAAGGGAATACTCTAAGATACTCAATAAGTTTTTTAACCGATATGTTTCTTACATTTTTATGGACTGCTAATTGCTGATTTATCATTTCAGACCTATCACATTCCCGGAAGCTGGTATCTTTTTTTATTGTGACACAATATTGGTGGATACCAATCACCGTAGGGAATTTTGTCAACCAGTTTCCTCCACAGAGGGAGGCACTTGAGCTCTGACGATGCAAACCTTTATTAGGATTTAATTTTGGCGAGAGCACACAAGCCAAGAGACACTCTAGGGATCTTTAACATGCTGTATTACGTGAATTTTTTAATCAATTTAACAATACCAAGTTATAAGGAAAAGTTAATAATTGCGAGTGCCCCCATGGGCTTGTCATGTTTAAAATTATTTGCAAAAACTAACAATTATCTTGATAACATGAATGGTTTATAATTAAGCCCTTAAATGCAGATTAAAAACGACGCGATTCGCTCCCCAATGCTACCATTTAACACGTAGGCAAGCATATGTGGTGTTTTGGGGGGAAGAGGGGGAGAATGGGAATAAACTAAGCAATTCCTCAGAAATAAGTAAATCGTTTGCAAATACTGTCAAGGTCCTTTTATTGCATTCCAAAGCCTTAGGAATAATTTTATGGAGAACCTTTCACATTAATTTCGTACTTTGGAAATACGTATATATACGTCCAGAAAATTAATGTTTTGGCTGAGCGAGACGTTTATATGCGTCGGTGGCCCATAAGAGGTTAAAGTCGTATTGCAGCTTTAGTGTCAAAATATAGTATTATTGAATTCAATACATTTTTATTGTATGGAGGGGGGCTCAAAGAAAATGATGATTGAATAGTGGGTCGCGTGCATTGAAAGTTTGAGAAACACTGCAAAACCATTTTTTAAACTGACTGTAGTGCCACTATCATTTAGATGACCGTTGTGTATTATGAGAACGATTTTTTGCAGATATTATTTCATGAATCAAATTAAAGTTTTATTTAATTGATTTCCCTTAAGTAATTTTAGTATTATAAATTGGCATTCATTTTGAAGCGTAGATTACTCATACTGCATAAAAATGTTCATTCTTAAAAGCATTTGAATAACTCATTACTCAATTTCAAGTATGACTAAATAAATGTTTAAGAAGATTAAGGGGACTTGGCACCCTTTGAGCAAACTTCATTATTTACGTATTTAAAAATTATATTTTAGCATTTTATACAATGTTTCTATTCAAGAAAATGTTACCCGATGAAAATTTTCATATATTATTCACACAATTTTAAAAATTTTAATTTTTTGAAGAAAATTGGGAAAATTTTTAAAATTCTACTCCTTTTGTAAAAATTAATTTTTTGACCTGAACTTTTTTTATAATATATGTTCTTAACAACTTTAGGGATCGATTTTAGAATAACTTCATTCGTTTTCGAGAAAAAAAATAAAATGTTGATATACAGGCTAAAAATCAACGAAAAAGCCAACATGTCTTACATTTTATTTTTTTTTAAAAAAAGTATTCAGTTTATAGCAAAACGGATCCCTAATTTTATTACATGCTTTAATTCTTCAACGCAGGAAAAAAATTGAAGTGATTGGTAAATAATTGTCGAAGGAGTAGCATTTTGAATGCACTAAGGTTTCGAAAAACACAAACTGAGAAAAACCACTTTAAAGTTTATAATTCTGAAAAAATAATTATTATAAGCTTAATTAAACTTAAAATACCACTTTAAGATATTATTTATACGTTTTTCTTTAAAATAATTGCATTTTCATATGTTTTCAACCCACACATTTTTATAAATGATCAACTTTTAGAGAGTACTAATTGCACAAGAAAACTCAAGAAAAACTTTAAAAACATTTTTTTTTCTGTCACGACAGAAATTTTAGCTATTTTTCTTCTTATAATATTAAAGTATTACATTTGTATGAAAAATATATCAGGAATAAGAACTGAAATTATAAAATTATTAATATAAAATGCCTTAATTTAAAAATTTTACATGCACACATTTCACAAGGAAGAAAAATTACATTATTGTATTGTCTCGGAAATATTCTGCTTTTAATACTACACATTCTTTTTTATAGTTATTATTTCCATTTTTAAAATAGATTTTTTTATCATAACGCATTTTTTAGCTTTTTTTTCTAAAAAGGGGGTGTGGCTAAATTGCCTAATTTGTTTTCAAATGAAGTTTTATTCAACTTCTAATTTTCCGACATGCACAAGTGATATATCAATCGAAAGATAATAATGCAAAGAATAAGATTAAATGAAAATAAAAAACGATAGGTTTGTGATTTTTAGGGTACCAAGTTGCTTAAGGTATATGACAACGTTCAGAATCATTACTTTGGAAAAGCGTATAAATGAATGCTTTTTTGTTATATTGAGTGCCACTTGATTTAGATCATACATGTAAAATGGTTTCAAAAATATTATGCCAAGGAAAAATTATTTAAGAGGAACTTTTTTTTTCAAGAAAAGAAGAAATAAAAATGACTTACTTTCAAAAAAAAATTTTCATGGAAATTGATTTTATAATAATCATATTTTGTCTATGTATAGCTAACACTTCTGTACAGAGCTTAGACTACGATTTTTAAAACTTTGTGTTTCTTCATTTCATCTTCAGAGTTAATATCAACTGAAGTAATAAACAGTGTTTTTGTTAAAAATTCTACACTTTTTTTGATATATTAAAATAGGAATAATTACAGATTAAAAAAATTCCGGTTCAAATCTTAGCTATGTGTAGGCAAAATAGTTTCGATAGATTTTATCATAAAAGTAGAGTGCTTTAAAAATATTCTTTCTTCATTTTTTGAAAAAATATACTGCAAAATTAATTAGTTTTTTTTTCATAAAAATATTCTGAAAACCATTTATATGTATATCCTACTTCAAGTGACAATAAATATAAGAAAAAAATATTCTTTTATAAAATATTTTTCAAAATCCGGTTCCGAATGTATATAATCACAAATCTTTTCAATTTAACAATAAACAATTTAAATATATTAAGAAAATTCTTAGATTGTTTATTATTAGAATTAGCTCAGTTTTCTCGTTTTGAATTATTTAGCGTAACGATATCATTCTTTAATCCTGTTATTGATGGTATTAGGTTATTATACATACAAGGAACAAAAATTTAAGATTATGGGCAAATTTATACAGCTATTTTATAATTTATTAATACATGCTTTAAAAGAGGTTTAATCCACACTACACAACAAATGACTCACGTGTAATTTTGGAAAATTATAGCATTACAATGAAAATCAAACCCTTACAAATAATATCAAATTTATTTATTTGCAAATGTTCTTTATTCTTTACGTAGATTTCTATTCTATACTTGATAAAAAATAAAATTAAAAAAAAAACGCATGCATCACAAGAAAAAGAAATCAATATGAAGTAAATGTCATCAAAAGAAAAGGTTGTAACATAATCCAGTTGTTACAAGTTAGATCCAGTTGAAAACAGTCGAAAGAAGTATGTTATCTTTAATTTAAGGAATAAGAAGAACGATAGACTTGATCGAAGATCGATGAAGCAGATGAATTGGACAGAATAATCAATGGTATTAATCAATATATGTAAGAAGAATTCCAGATCCCACAGGTTATGAAACTGCTTTCTTCTCACATTTTTTTTACATGTATTCGTTCTATATCAATAAAATTATTATTTATTTAAAAGTGTTATTAACATAGTTATTTTATTTAAAAAAGGTTGGATATTGAAGACACTGGGAGTTTACTGAAATGCAGCATTTTAAAAGTATTTTAAATTAGTTATGAGCTCCAATAAAAATATATTATGTTTTATTATAAGAAAAGTTCAAAATGGAAAAAATTTTTAGAGTATTTATTGAATCCCAGAAGTGCAATATATAGATATAATATTGTATTCATCAGTTATTACATTTTCTAAATCAGGATTTTCAAAATGGAAAAAAAATACCTTTTTCAAAAAAAAGGAACTCTAATCTGCATTTCTTTATGAAAGAGAAAAAAAGTGATTTTTTAAATATATAATCATAGCTTAAAATTCAAACAAGAATTTCAATTAATTATGTCTGTTATTGGAAATTCGAGCTTTAATTATAATGTACAGTTCGATTTTAATAGACATTTAACCAATAGTTTCCTAATTTTTATCTAATATTGAGTATCCCTGTCTTTAAACTAGGTGTTATATGTTTGAGTAATTCAGTAAACATTTATTACCTCAGCATTAACTTCTTTACGACGGAAATGACTTCTTGTCATTTTTTCAATTCTTCAGAATACTGCAATATCTCGACATACACTACCACGAATTATACGAACTCGGAGATACGCGATTTTCAAATCTCGTCGATTTACGTTTGCTTGAGTGAAAAACTTTTTAAATATGGTGTCTGGAAAAAAAATGTCCCCCCCCCATTACTGAAACTCAGGTGAAATTATATCTAGTGCTTGGTCAAATTCGTAATGCCATTGTCAAGTTGTCGAGCTTTCCAGCAAACAAATTTAGAAGCAGATACCGATGACGCTCAAGAACTTAACGATTCCCATAATCAGGAGATGATATTTTTTTTTTTGATGAGCTCATAAAATTGAGTGAGCAAAAGCAACACATTAAAAAACACTATTCAGAAACTATTTATGATATCAATTTGAAATTTTATACACGTGTTCAAAATAAGACTCTTCATAACTTATACATACATTTTCAAAAAAAAATAATGATAACAGAATTTTTTTATTTGAGTTTTAATTAATTTGTTTTCTTAAAATTTAAAAATTTTCGGTATAATTGTATCTAAAAATATTTTTTTTTCTCTTAAAAGTTCTTAAAAGTTAGTATAACTTCAAAAGTGAGCATTTTTATATCAAGTAAAATTAATTTTGTAAATTTTGATCAATTTTGTAATTTAGAATCCTGCGCGGTGTAAAATACTGATTTTCATATTTTTGATAAATTGTCCAATTTTTATTTCTTTATAACTTGTTAAATTTTTTCTCTAATTATCTGAAAATTTTTGAAATAATGTAAATATATATGATTATTATCTGCTATAAAAAATTCAAATGATTGTTTTGTTAAGTTACATTTGTTTGAAGAAGGATGTTTTTTTCGAGTGCACGGATAATTGTTAATTATCCTGAGAGGCCTTAAAGCATATCTTATCCAATAAAAAATAATCATACATGAACCTGATAAAAGCTTCTTTAAAAAAATAATAAATTTTAATATTTTCTGATAAATTTAAAGAATTCAAAGTCAATAAATAACGATATACGATGAGAGGATAATTTTTTTCTTAACAGCATAGGATTTGATTTCAATCCCCTATAAGTACGAGAAGTGTTCCTCTGATAAATATCCATAATTTATCAGAAATAAATATATGGAATTTGGAATTAGTGATCTGGTCCACACATGTTAGCGACGATCCATAACCACATCCTAAATCCTGCTAACAAAATCTATCAGTCACTGACAGTCCAAAATAAATAAGAAGCATTGGAGTTTCTTTTTTAAAAAAATGAACAATGCTAATCCATTAAGTTCATACAGAGCTCGGTGTTTCTCATGGTTCTGGGAAAAAAATTGACAGACATTATGAAGAATGAACAGATTAGCTCCGATACAAAAAGACAACCTAAAGCTGTTTCTGACTGAAGCAGAAACCAGTCAGAAACATTGGAAGAAATTTATTAGGTGCAACTACTTTGGAGAAGATTAATATAACCCAGCTTTTTTTCTTATGAATAAAATCCGGATATTTTTAAACACCCGGTGTTTGTCTTAATTAGCAAATTCTCCTACACTTAATTTCAATTAAATGAATCTGTGTGCAGCTTAAAAACCTGTTGGTTTGAATGGTACAATAAAAATTATCATTAGTAGAATGTAGAGGCATCGTAAAAATTTAAGAGGACTTGGTACCCTAAAAATTACAAACCTATCGTTTTTTTTTTGTTTTCATTTAATCTTATTCTTTGCATTATTATCTTTCGATTGATATATCACTTGTGCATGTCGGAAAGTTACAAGTTGAATAAAACTTCATTTGAAAACAAATTAGGCAATTCAGCCACACCCCCTTTTTAGAAAAAAAAGCTAAAAAATGCGTTATGATGAAAAAAAAATCTATTTTATAAATAGAAATAATAACTATAAAAAAGAATGTGTAGTATTAAAAGCAGAATATTTCCGAGGCAATACAACAATGTAATTTTTCTTCCTTGTGAAATGTGTGCATGTAAAATTTTTAAATTAAGGCATTTTATATTAATAATTTTATAATTTCAGTTCTTATTCCTGATATATTTTTTATACAAATGTAATACTTTAATTTTATAAGAAGAAAAACAGCTAAAATTTCTGTCGTGACAGAAAAAAAAAATTTTTAAGTTTTTCTTGAGTTTTCTTGTGCAATTAGTACTCTCTAAAAGTTGATCATTTATAAAAATGTGTGGGTTGGAAACATATGAAAATGCAATTATTTTAAAGAAAAACGTATAAGTAATATCTTAAAGTGGTATTTTAAGTTTAATTAAGCTTATAATAATTATTTTTCAGAATTATAAACTTTAAACCTGTTTTTCTCAGTTTGTGTTTTTCGAAACCTTAGTGCATTCAAAATGCTACTCCTTCGACAATTATTTACCAATCACTTCAATTTTATTCCTGCGTGTTAAGAATAAAGCATGTAATAAAATTAGGGATCCGTTTTGCTATAAACTGAATACTTTTTAAAAAAAATAAAATGTAAGACATGTTGGCTTTTTCGTTGATTTTTAGCCTGTATATCAACATTTTATTTTTTCTCGAAAACGAATGAAGTTATTCTAAAATAGATCCCTAAAGTTGTTAAGAACATCCATAAGAATATTATAAAAAAAATTTCAGGTCAAAAAATTAATTTTTACAAAAGGAGTAGAATTTTAAAATTTTCCCAATTTTCTTCAAAAAATTAAAATTTTTAAAATTGTGTGAATAATATATGAAAATTTCATCTGGTAACATTTTCTTGAATAGAAACATTGTATAAAATGTTAAAATATAATTTTTAAATACGTAAATAAAGAAGTTTACTCAAAGGGTGCCAAGTCCCCTTAATGTAAATCTTCTAGAAATCGGAAATAAGTAAGACAAGTTATATTATAGACACCTTTTATTTCATATAACCTAACATATTTTAAATGAGGAAATAAGTTGACGGTTTCATTTTTCTAATATTATAGTCATAAGTATAAATGCCAGGAAAAAAATTAAATTTTACAAGAAGTTTTATGGCGAGGAATATATACATTTCGGCACCTCAACTCTTAACTGTAACATTAAAATATCCAATTTTTTTCCCAATTACATTTATTTTAGTAAATTTTCGTTAAAAATGGAAGAAATGCATAATAGTCAAGTTTTCAAAGGGAATTTTTCAAAGAAATAATTTTTGTAAGCAATGGCACAAAAAATAATTGCATTCAGTATAAAAACGCGTCCTAGATTTGTAACTTCCATGTCATAAATCGTAAAAAATGTCAATTATATCAAATAGAACATCAGAAAATGTTGTGGTCCATATTTTACTTTAAAGTGTTCATTACAATATCTGGCATTATACCCTCTTCATCTTCATTTTCAACAAATACATCAGCCTCATCAAGCAAAACTACATTTTCAGAATTCTCTTTACTTGAATAATCAGAAATATAATCATTTTGATTCATAAAATTTCCTACATTTCTTTCAAAATTAAACATTCTAAATCAAAATTTAACAATAGTTATAATAAGTTCCTTAAAATATATGTGTATAAAAGTAAAACTTAAATTAAAAAAAAATTAAACTTATTACCAGTTGTAAATAAACCAAATTAATTTCAGACTAGCATAAAATATGACAAAATAAAAGCTAAATACTATGTAAATTTTATGCATTTTTTAATTTTTCTTAAATTGTTGACTAGAATATAAACATCATGATATATATATATATATACATATAAAATTAAGTGTTTAAATTATAAATAAACAAAATAAGCCCGTCATCGTCATAAAAATAACATTACACGCAAAATTTTAGATTGAATGTCATTTGCATCTGGAACCGAATACACATTGGAAGTGTACAGTTGTGCACCTCAAAAATAACTTCTAATTAGAATACTACTCCTGTTAAATATGTGATAATTATAGGATCTATCAATTCTTGGAAATCATCTACATAAAAAAATATGAAGTTCAAAAAAAGTTTTAATTATGTATTTTAAACACAAAAATGGCTCACTTTTTCAGCTTCTTGTCAAATCGTCAACTTTGTGTATTGAAAAAACTTTGTGTGTTGAAAATCTCCAGGGGAAACTTACAATTATGACCATCTGGTGATGAATCTGCAAAACATGAATTTGCCCAAAAGAAAACCTCCAGTCTCAATTTATTGTTTTCATCCATTAATGAATTAAGAAGTTAAAACCGCAGATATACATATGGGTATAAAGAGATAATGAACATAATTTACTGATTTTTATTGGAAAAAAATTCTTACCAACACTACTAAAAGAGTGTGGAGTGTTACAAGATGTTTTCAAATTCTCTGCATTGAATTCATAAATTCCCATAAAGACAGAGATAACTAAATTTAAATTAAAGTGATTTAAATGTACAAATAGTACACGAACTATATTCTGTACATTTTATTTCCAATTATTTTTTTTTATTTTAAATATTACATTCAAATTATTTATCACTATTTTACCCATTTATAAGATTTGCTACAATGCATAGATTGGTCAACGACATTCGTTTTTCTATTTTTAGTTTTAACGGAAATGTAAGCGCCGGAAATGATTTTTTTCCTCAATAATTTTGCTTTCAACCGGAAGGAAATACCATACGTCTTTTGTAAATGCATAAATAAATTTATCGATTTCTTCAAAACTCATAAAAAAACATAACTGTTTTTAAAGTGTCGAATGTAATAAATGGTGTTTTTTTAGAGGTATAGAACTTTAAATTGCAATAAAACAACGACGTATTATTCGATTGACATGAATTTTTTTTATTCGAAAGATAATCTTGTCGCATTACATTTTAAATATGATTTCTGGCATAGGACTGCCACGGCTGGCTCGGATGTAGTCAATTTTCGATGACTTTTTCCAACATTTGTGGACGTATATCGGCAATAACACGGCGAATGTTGTCTTCCAAATGGTCAAGCGTTTGTGGCTTATCCACATAGACCAATCATATTACACAGCCCCACAGAAAATAGTCTAGCGGTGTTAAATCACAAGATCTTGGAGGCCAATTCACCGGTCCAAAACGTGAAATTAGGTGGTCACCAAATGTGTCTTTCAATAAATCGATTGTGGCACGAGCTGTGTGACATGTTGCGCCGTCTTGTTGGAACCACAGATCCTGGACATCATGATTGTTCAATTCAGGAATGAAAAAGTTAGTAATCATGGCTCTATACCGATCACCATTGACTGTAACGTTGTGGCCTTCATCGTTTTTGAAGAAGTACGGACCAATGATTCCACCAGCCCATAAAGCGCACCAAACAGTCAGTTTTTCTGGATGTAACGGTGTTTCGACATACACTTGTGGATTAGCTTCACTCCAAATGCGGCAGTTTTGTTTGTTGGCGTAGCCATTTAACCAGAAGTGCCCTTCATCGCTAAACAAAATTCGCTTATAAAAATCGGGAACAACGGCAATCTCGTTTTGGGCCCATTCGACGAATCTACGCCTTGCTTGATGATCGTTTTGATGAATTGCCAAACCAAACTGAGAATAAATCACTTGACAGCTGTTAAATCGCTCGCCATCTTGGAAAGTAATGTCAACTTAAACTTCTATACTTGGAAAAAAACACTCTTTATATGAAGATTAGAATAATTTGTGCTGTTCTTCTCTGTTAACAAGTTATTTATTTCAAATCAGGCACACCAAAAAATTTTCGAAATATTTGCTTAGATGTGTAACTGAGGATTTTTACGAATTAAAGATAAAAAATTTATAAATTAAAAAACTTTATAATGTTCAGTTTATGAATATAAACTAAACATTATAAAAGTTTACATTTGTGATTCACAAATCGTCATTTAGTGGAATTATTTCATTTACTTTTATCAGCACATGATACACTAACTTATTTCATTAAAATTTACCATAAATTCGAGTTTTAACATGATAATGAAAATAGAATTCTTATTTTCTAAATTTTAGGTTGCTTTAAAGAAAATGAACATGGGAAAGAGACTTGAATGTGTTAGAAGTACAATGATTTACTTATTGATTCTTCTATTACTCATTAATGAATTTCTTTTTAACTCCTTATATGAAAAACCCTTATATCTTGTTTCCTATTTGAAAACCAATTGAACTTTGCGTACTAAGATTTTCCTTATTACTATTTAAATGTAAAGTAAGATTTTATAATATGGAAAGAAACAGAAATATTTGTAGTAATTTGAAAATGTTATGTTTTAATTGTAATGTAACAAATAAAAAATTGATTTATTACTTGGATACATTAAATAATTAAAATATTATCTTTCCAAAATGTATTTGTTAATTAGAATTTAAATGCTGCTGTGAAAATTCAATTTTCTACAACTTTTTTTTTAAGTTCATTTTTTTTAAACCAGTATCAACTTGAGAAATCTGAGAAATATATATTGTTTTGTTAATTTTAGAAAAAAGAGGTATTTTTTAATGTTATCCTTAATGCTAATGTAGTTTTTGTGTAGGAATTCATTGTAAAGTTTATTTTAATCTTCGCAAAGCTTTTTTTCGTCTATCTTTTTTAACCTTCTTAGTTTTTTTATGCTTCATACCGTTATTTTTCTGTTCTTATGTATTTTTTAAAGTTTTATGAGTTATTGGACCTTCCCTCAAAGACTTAGAGGACTCGGTGTAAAATTCCTATTTTTGGTTCAGGGAGATGTTATCTCGTATTTTATTTTTGTCTTGTGGGGGGTGTTAACCAGTATTTGTGACTTTAAAGTATTTTAGCTGTTCTGCTGTGTTTTTATACTGCTAAGTAGCCATCTTAGCCTATATTTGGGAGGGACTTTTGAAATGATTGTTTGAGTATTACGCATCTTTTTAAATTTTTACTTTTATCTTCCAATTATGTTTGTTAAACAAACATTTTCACCTCAAATATTATGGCTAATAATAAAAGTTACTTTACCTTCCTGTAAGTATAATCAGTTTTAGTAAAAAAAATACATAATACTAGTCCTTTAACCCCGTAACTGACGAGAACAAGCTACGAAATTCACCCCCCACCTCCACCAATGCCACTGTTTTTTCCACAGGCGCGTTATTACATTGTTTAGTGGGGAAAAGAAAAAACGTGTGTTTCCCTCCAAAATCATTTACTTTCACTTTGAAAAAGAAAGAAAAGGGAATAAAAAGGATGAAATAATAAAACAAAAATAAAAAATTTAATCTCTAGAGTTATAACATAATAAAAAAAATATAATTTCCCGGTTATGCGATGTATACTGAAACATGGTTGAACACATAAATCAGTGGTGGTGGTGATGTTGGGACTAATACCCATCTGGTCTAGGGAAACTAGACCAGATCCATGAGTCCATAAATCTGTACAAAGTCTAAGAATAGTACGGGGGATGCAACAGCCTCCTCACAGGAAAACTCCAGACATTGCAGAATGTGCTGAGGAGAAAACTGACTGATGTTACATTCGGGGCAAATTGGGAAGCTTCTTTTGCCAACCTCAAAATTCATGCACCTCAGGTGACCAGTCGAAAATCGTGAGAATGCCGTTTGATATGATCTGGAACTCTTGAATGATATTGCGGATCCAGGGTGTCTTTAAAAGTACCATGGGTGTACAGGAGGGACTACCCAGGCTCTACATATTAATTCTTTAACCCTGGAGTAGATCTCAGTCAATGTAAGGACCATGTGGTTTTGCGGATCAACAGGATTGCTTGTAGACGCCTTCGCAAGGTCGTCGACAATTTCGTTCCCGAGAAGGCCTACATGAGAAGGAACCCACTGTAGGTGAATGGGGTGCCGATCCGAAAGCTGTTGAAAAACGTGAAGAATACTCCTTCTGGTGCTGTCACCGATAGATGGCCAATTCAATAAATGTTTGATGGATGATCGGCTGTCTGTCAGTATCCAAATTTCAGAAACAGCTAGATCTCTTATGTTGTTAATAAATGAAAGACCACACATGATAGCTATTAGCTCCGTTCCAAAGACAGAAGCATGGTTAGCATTTCTTTTCTGAAATTTGATGACGTGGCCAGGTAGTTCAATTAAGACTCCACTGTCTCAGTAGTATTTGTCTCTCCCTTATATATATACTGCCATCAGTATAGATCTTGGCTGCATCCAGTGGAATTCCAGCAATCATCTCCAGAGCCAATTGCTCAAGAAGTTCGGGGTGGTCAGACATTTTATTCACATTGGGCATTAAATTATAATGGAACGTGACCCGCTGGAGTCCAAGGACAGGGTTGATGAATGAAGTCAGGCAGTGGTCTTCCACATTAAAACTCAGTACCACATTCAGTGCATTCGTGCAAAAATTATAAAACTCCTATTACAAACGATAAGCGAAAAGGACAGCAAATGAAGAATTGAACAGAACACACTCAAACGAGAAAAAAAAGACCGCTGAAGTAAGAATTACATCGTGCCTGGAATACACCCTTTCAAATTCCTTCCCTAGCTTTTCTCCGAAATAAGTAAATTCTTTAAAACACTAACAATGTCATTTTATTGTATTTCAAAGCCGTGAGTCGAGTTTTGAAAAGAGCAGCACAATATAAAATGTCCTCCTTTGGAAGGACGAGTATACATGTCCGGGGCCCTAAACGCGCAAGCTCAGCAGGACGTGTATACACGCCCGCGGCACTTAAGGGGTTAAAAATAACTCCAACCCCCAAAATTAACTCTATAATGCAAAGAAATATAAAATATCATAACTAAGTTGAAATGATATATCTATATTTTTATATTAGTATTTATCATTATCTTCCCAATACCTGTTATTAATCCAAAGTGATTTTTAAAAACTTTCTTTAATTTCTTTGGCCTGATTGTAAGACATTTATTTTAGATTCCAATAACATCGAATCGCTTTATTTAATCAAACCAAAAGCTTCCAATATCGGTTTTGTTAGAACGTATAACTACTTTCCTGTTTTTTGATTCCGAAAACGAATCAATAGGCAATTTTGTTCCTATGTTTTCTCATGACAACAAAAAGGCATTTTCTTCGCATTCAATCATTTTTATATTTGTAGTTGGTAATGTTTTTCATAAAATAAAAAAAAATTCGGAAGTAATTAAGTTATTGAGTTAATTCAATCGTGTACAGTTATCGATTTTTTTTGTAGATTTTGCACGTGCTTAAGGGGAACTATGTATTTCAACTTTCTGTAGAATAACAAATATTCATTTTGATTGATATAGTTTGGTTTAGTAGTTTTGAAAGTAAATATTAAGGTTTTGGAGCTATTTGTTCTCTTAAGAATGAGGTGGAGGATTTTAAGTTATTTCGATGGTTTCAGGATATACTTTATGGATATTCAAATTAAATTAAAATAATAATAAATTAAATAAAGGAAAATGCTCAGATTTTTTAATAAAGTGTTTTAAAATTATGCTAACGAGGTGTGTGTGTGTGTGTGTGTGTGTGTGTGTGTGTGTGTGTGTGTGTGTGTGTGTGTGTGTGTGTGTGTGTGTGTGTGTGTGTGTGTGTGTGTGTGTGTGTGTGTGTGTGTGTGTGTGTGTGTGTGTGTGTGTGTGTGTGTGTGTGTGTGTGTGTGTGTGTGTGTGTGTGTGTGTGTGTGTGTGTGTGTGTGTGTGTGTGTGTGTGTGTGTGTGTGTGTGTGTGTGTGTGTGTGTGTGTGTGTGTTGTGTGTGTGTGTGTGTGTGTGTGTGTGTGTGTGTGTTTTGTGTATACTTTCTCTCTTCTAACATGAATTTTCCTTTTTAAGTTTATTATGGAAATAAAAACCAAATATCGATAAAAAAATATTTTATACGGGTAAAATATATTTTTAAATTATATCAATGATTTTTACTCGTAATCCAAGTCTTCATTTTTCTGCAAAATACAAATTGTCAGTGAATGTATTTTTGAATTATTGTTACTATTGCAAGACAATCCTTTAAAAAATATGTAAAAAAAAATGTTTCTTATCGTGGAGTATTTTTTATCAAAAAAGAAATGTATTTGATCTTAAATTCAACAAGGACTAATTTCAAACGTGTAGATGAAAATTTGGCTTTTTAAAATAGTAGTACTTTTGTAATGTAATAATTAGGCAATAATTTAAAACATATATTTATTAATAACAAACTACAGGCAAAATTGCTACAAAATAACTAAGATGCAAATGGTATTCATTACTAAGCTGATACTACCTTGCATATTATTTGTTATAATAGCCTTCTTCCCTATCAGTAAAATTAGAATAAATACATTATTTATAAAATAATAACTTTTCAAAACTATAAGACTTCTATTAAATGTTATTCTGTCTTATTTTAAACTGAAATGTACCTTCAGTGGTTAATTAGGGTGTGCAAATTTACAAATAAATTATGTCATGTAATTGAAGGGTTTTTAATTTTTATTGTAAATCTGAGGCGTGCAAACATCTGTTCTATTCTTCTAAACACCATCCAAAATTTAAAGAATGTTTTCCTTCATATGTTTACAAATTACTTCTTTTTAAGAGACAATCAGAAACTACACATTGAATCAAAAGTTTTCATTCATGTGTATGTATATAATTCTACATATATAATTTTCATATAACTTACTCTAAAATTACATGTACTACACTAAATTTTTCGTTAAGTACGGTGTCTCCAAAATAACTCAAAAAATGAATCAAATCTTGTAAACTAATCAAATTTATCGTATATAGTATATTATAATACTAATTAATGTTACGCATCTTTCACTGCTACAATATTTTCTTTTCTTAGATTCCTTGACTCTGAGTATTGTTCTGTCTTGATAAACCCGTAATCCTCTGTCAGCATTAGGGTCCTGAATCTCTGACGATATAATCGGTGTAGAAATCCTTTCGCAAATAATGAGATAGAGATATTCAGTTAGCTATATATAACATTCCCCTAGAATAGATGTGTTGAGATTAAATGATATTTAAGAACATTTGATTATTTCATTTAACAATAGTTATCTTCTATTGGAGTACGCAGCATATTTCAAACCATGAGAATATATTTTGAGATCTTAGACTAGAGATATATAAGTAATACAGAAATACTTACTTCTATGCTTTATATTAATTGAAACTTATAAAAATTAAAACTTTGTGTATACAAGAAAACAGTTATATAAATCAAAAGTTATTTATCTGTATCATTAACAAACTTATTGAAATATAGAAAGAACAGATTTCTTCACTGATTTATATCGAAAAATATGTCTGGGTTTTGATATAAAGCGTTATTATAAATCATGTTTGCGCTCCTTGAAAATTCAATGTAGAGAAATGATTTGATAATGTGAAACATCTGTTTTAAAATAAAAAGATTTAAAATGAGCAGTGTCCGAAAAAAAATTATCCGAACGCGGTCACCCGGAGCTTTTGCTTTTGCATAGGCAACCTGTCTCCATTAGTTGTGTATGCCAACGTTTAATTGAGTTCTTGTCGGGTGGATCGACAAGAGTTGCTTTGAACTGTGATAACAGACATTGGTTTTGCGTATTCCACAGCACAAAATGTCTTCTGTGGATTGGTGGATGCCATGTTGGCAATCTTGTGCACACAGGAAAAGATACATCTAACATTGAAGTGTCTAGTAGCTTCGAGGCCAATTTTCACCACTCTCTACACGCTGGGTAACTAGTAAAAAATAAAGAAAAAGGGTACATTCTTTTTTTCGAACACAGTGTATAATCCAGAGAAATAGGTGTTTTTCCCCATCTCGATTGATGCATTAATTATGGAAATTATGTGAAAAGTGAATTAGAGACGAAAAAAATTTTTTAAGAAATATGTAATTTCATTGTGTGTCAATATGTCGATATGAATAAATACATCTTTATAATCATCTCGGCCGCCTTTATTCTTTCAATTTCTTTCTATTCAAATCCACTGTTAGTAATCCATAATTCGATCGTTTTAATTAAAATAAAAAATGAAATCGTATTCTGCTCCATACTTTTCGTTTAGAGTTTTAAAAAGAAACATTTGTTTTAAAATCTTGTTTTAAAATATAATATGCCCTGAAATGTTTATTATTTATTTTTAATTCAAGAATGTACACAAACTACCAATATTCATTGTACAGGAGACTCTGATTTGAAATAATACACTTATTTAAGTTTAAAATGTGTTGTATATTTCATTATCTATGCTATAATGCCAAGTTTAATTTCATATTATGCATAAAAATGGAAAACTGAATACCTTTTTATATAATTCTATCTACTAAACACATTTATTTTAATGAAACAAAATTATGTTACATACGTAAGATTTATTTTAAACTGGTTCAGTAACATATTTAATATTAATAATAGAAAACCAAACGGTTTCTAACAGCAAATCGTCATAAGTTACTAGAAAAACCAAAATCTGAAGCATTGTTTTTCTACTTTAGAATAGTTGGAAAGTTTTTAAGCTTATCTAAATGATTTTATTTATTGTTGTACTCGACCAAAATTTCTTGAATACGTAATGCAGAAATATTTTCTTGTGCACTTTAACGCATACCATATAAGTTTAAATTATATTTCTTTTTTGATTAAGTGACACCTACTAATTTTAACATAAAAATTATTTTCAAATTTGCTTCATTAGAAATGAAATACAATAAAAAACAATTTAGAATAACGATGTTTAAAATAATGATTTGATAAGCTTTAAATAATATTTTTATTCTATTAAAAAAGGATAAAATTTTTGAAAAATTATTTAAATATTTGAAATTTGAGTTGAAAACACTAAACACTTCTGCAGATTCGACATAATTCTTCATTCATAAACAAACAAAACATCAATTAACACAAACTAATTGCTTTCTTTTACCACAAATTTTATACTTTTATTTTTGTTGCCATAACACAAAATTTAGTGATCCTTTTCTCTTTTATGTTCCCTTTGGAGCATTTAGATCCCGAGGCATAAAAGCGGGGAAAATCGATATAATTCGAATTTTAGTGGACTGACTGGAAATAAAATTGCCTCTTAAAAACAGCTTCAGAGAGGGGTATAAACATCAAGAGAATGGTTTCCGAATATTTATGTTCGAATTAAGTGTTCGAGAAGAGTAGCGAAAGTTTATGTCCAGTTATATCACTCACTAGAGTGGAGAATAATAGTATGAAAATATTAAACAGAATTACTCAATTTGCAGAGTAACCTAATTAATCACGTGTAAAAGATTGGCTTAGAATAAATTTGCTTAGCGATAATTGTATGTAATAGAGCTAAATTTTTAAAGTTGTTGATTATTTTTTACTTAAAATTATTCAGTCTTCACGTCGTTATAAATATGTTTTTACAGATCTTTCATTTTGTAAGCGTTACAGTTTGTTATATAATTACTATTCTAGTTCTATAGTTCTATAACACTCAAAACATTCGCATAACGTTTTCAACTAATCTGACTGCCTTTAGTAGTTGTATTTGTCAGTTGGTCGTGGTTCAAAATTGTTGGGTGTGAGAGAAATTCTGTCACTTTTTTATAAAAAAAAATAATTGTTCCCCCCTTTTATTTAAAAATTTATCTAAAATATAATGCCCTTTGTTAGTTACAACAGTCCGCTAGCATTCTAGCACCTTATCTAACCCCCTGAAAAAGAAGTTATCTGTTTTGGAGACAAAGTATTGACCACGTGCTTATGCACTATCCACTTTTTACCTACAATCACCAAGAGGTCCAAAAACGGTTTCCTTTTGTGATGAGCAATATTTGAAGAACATATCGAAAGTTTGTCCCCTTAATTCGTATGGCACTCGAACAGAGAGTTTGAACACAAACCTTTTAATGTAATTCAAAGCAGTAATCTGATGAATTTCAATCTTTAGCTGCGTAGCACCATGTCACTGACCTCTAATGGTCATCCTGATCTAGGTTTATCTTCCAATGAAAAATTACCCATGCAAAATTTCACAAGCCATCTTTGGGATGTTCGAGCTGTTACTGCTTCCTCTCCAAACACGTCACATGAGTTTCTTTTTGCCTATCTTGCGGTATTCCCGTTTTGGAAATCAAGCAATTTAAAGTGTCTTAAGTGAACTTTTTCTTAACTCATGTTGACATATTTACAAGTTAAAAAAAAACTATCAAAAATGCAAAAAAAATATCTACAAATCATCAATAGTATACTAATCTAATTGTTTAAACCGGTTTCAATTGGATTCGAATTCTTGCTAA
Organism: Trichonephila clavipes; assembly: GCA_019973935.1. NCBI lineage: Eukaryota > Metazoa > Arthropoda > Arachnida > Araneae > Nephilidae > Trichonephila > Trichonephila clavipes. Next base: position 597,199 of record BMAU01003938.1, on the reverse strand, counting down.
GGATCAAGATCACATAAAAGTGTACGTGTTCAAAAACGACAGAACTTCCCCTTATACTCAATACTAAGTCCGTCGGCAGAAACCCTTACCCGTTTTGAAGTACACATCTAATAAGCAGAGAATCATTCTCATTGCCTTGAAACTCAAACAGATAGGGAAGTCATAATCTAAATTGCCACCTTACTTATGTTTCCCACAGTCTATGTAACGTGTATCAATTCTTAATAACCCCTGAAGTCACCAGCAGCAGAATTTTTAAATTACGAATTGGAACATTAATAATTATTATGTAATGATTATACTGATTATAGTTTACTTCCACACTTTTATTTTTGTTGTTTTAAATATCATTAGAATGGTCATCGAAAACTCTTGTGAATTCCTTTTACAAGAAAATATTTATTATTTTTTGAAAATTGTGCTAGAGTAGACTATTTAAAAACAGGTTGATTTTTCAGTGCTTTAATTTTCTAGACAAAATAGTTTTTCTATCCATTATCGTTTGCGTTATATTGTGCCTTCTCTTTTATGCATATAGATTTTGTTAATAATGTAGTAGGTTTCTTGATTGTAATATTATAATTTGAATAACTTATCTCTAATTGTTCAGATTGTGTCGTACTTCTATAATAATAGTAAAGAATAAAATTTAAATAATTACATTTTCATACATTATAAGTCTAATCTAACGCTTTTGTTCGCTTAACAAAGTAGAGGCAATAAAATTAATTCGGTTGGTAATAAAAAGAATGTGATAAAGTTTTGAATTAAATGATTGTGTATTCTGGTATGAGATGACAATTTAAGCTGTATATGTAGTAAAGGAGGTTAAAGAAACTGGCAGAAAACTGAAACCGAGAAAACGCTCAAATTGTTGACTATATATATATATATATATATTATATATATATATATATATATATATATATATATATATTATATATATATTATATATATATATATATATATATATATATATATATATATATATATATATATATATATATAATATTAAAGTTAAAACGACATTGATTGGAAACCTCATTTAATGATAAAGCTTATAATAAAATGAAATTGGACAATCCGAAAAAAGGACGAATTGTTTTGCTATGTGAATGAGCTTGTAACGCATTCCTTATATTACCGAATTGTAATTTGAATTTACGAGACTAAATAAATATTCTTTAAAAGCTTATCAAAGGTATTTAGTATTTTCAAAAGTACAAAAACTTTTAAAAAATGTAATTATAATTCACAATTCAAAAAGCATCTTCAATATATTATCAATGTAGTATGTTAGAATCAATTTCTTTTTGAATTAAATATATATATATTTAATTCAAAAAAGAAATTGATATTCAATATATATATATATATATATATATATATATATATATATATATATATATATATCTGTATATATATATATATATCTGTATATATATATCTGTATATATATATATATATATATATATCTGTATAATATATATATATCTGTAAATATATATATATTTAATTCAAAAAGAAATTGATTCTAACATACTACATTGATAATATATTGAAGATGCTTTTTGAATTGTGAATTATAATTACATTTTTTAAAAGTTTTTGTACTTTTGAAAATACTAAATACCTTTGATAAGCTTTTAAAGAATATTTATTTAGTCTCGTAAATTCAAATTACAATTCGGTAATATATAAGGAATGCGTTACAAGCTCATTCACATAGCAAAACAATTCGTCCTTTTTTCGGATTGTCCAATTTCATTTTATTATAAGCTTTATCATTAAATGAGGTTTCCAATCAATGTCGTTTTTAACTTTAATTTACACTTTATTTTTCAATACAAAGAATATTGAATAAATACGTACTGATATTCCCCGCTTCTGTCTGAATCAAATAGTGCCATCCTATGCCAGTCTCAAATCTCTGAAATTCATATATTTACCTGGGAGAAATCTAGCAATCTTACCCAGAAGCTCAAACAATTTAAACTCAGACCTTATCATCTTACTTCGGAATGGCATATTCAAATGAGCTGTCATATGAAGATGGATGCGAGACTCCTCCAAATGTTGGAAGGATGCATAAGAGAAACTCTATATATGATCATTTTAACTCCTCAATCTGTACTTTGACAAAGGAAAAGAATTGCTACACGAATAGAATATGGGATAAATAAATAAATTTTAATTTTTTAATTATATTAATGTTTTTTAGGGTTGGAAATTTAAATAGTAATGCAGAACAGTGTCAGTTATTATGTGTTTTGTGCGTAAAATCATAAATTCTGAAATCTTTTTATATCTGTAACAGAATTTCTACCCATATTAATTATGAATGAGATATGTATTTTCTGAAACTATACAAAACCCCTGCGTAAAATTTGAATACCTATAAAATTCCGTCGGATTCTTTTATCCCTTCCTTCCTCCTTCCTCATCCCTTCCGTGGCTGGCTTCCTCCTTCCTGTAGGGCAGCGATGAGACGACAGTCTGTGGTGTGGTAGTTAGGAGAGGGGGTGCCAGCTCAGGTGTCGTCCACGTCACTGGACCTCGCCAAAAGCCCTCGTGCAGCTGAACAGTGCGACGTTAATCTCACTCACTCACTCCTCCTTCCTCAGTGAGACGACAGTCTTGGACCTTCCTCATGCCTGTGTTCTCCATGTCCTAGTCCTCAAAACTAGGAGATCTTTTACTAGGCCATTAATCCATCTAAAATTTGGCCTGTCCTTTCTTCGTGTGCCAATTAGTTGAGTATTGAAGACTTTTTTAGTTGGGCTATTTTTGTTCATTCTGATAATTAATTCGTCCATTTAATTCGTTGTATTTTGATTAAGTTAACAATGTCGGATTCTTTATATGATTGATACAGCTCTGAATTTTATCTTCTTCGGCATGTTCCATTTTTCTGAATTCCTTCAAAAATGAATCTTAAAATCGATTATTTTTATTCAGATTTGATATTTTCTGTGTAAATTGAAAATCTAAAATCTAATTGTTTGAAATTATATATATATATATATATATATATATATATAATACAACTTCCTTGCAAAGCAATTTATTGACTAGAGTTTGGATTCAATATATTCCAACACTTAATTATATTGCAGTAGTAATACCCTTCTTTGTAACTCCCAAACTGTAGTAATAAAGAATATTTTGTTTGCATTTCATAATATCATATTTGTGAAAAAAACATTGCTTCTATAAGGGTATTAGAAGCAATCAAAAATGTATTTATGCATGCATTACATGTTTACTTAACCATATATAATTGAAGAAATAAACATTTTAAATTTGGTAAGAGAAGCTTAATTGAAGCTAAAAAGATTTAATTTTGGTAAATTCCTCCCTTAGAACTTGCACTCCTTTAATACATAGTATTAGAATTGTATAGAATAAATTTTCACGTGAATCAAATATCGAAGTGTCTCTGAAATCAGAAATTAAGGACACCTTTACCATAGTGGATAAGACATATGAATAAAAAACAAAGTAAGAGAGAACATAAGCCTTGAATTTTTGTAGTAAGAAATAAAAATGTACTTATTGAATTTAATTTCAGAATTTCACACTTATATATAAGCAAACTGTATTAGTATTATCAACGTATTAAGTATAGAAATGCATAAAAATTTACTGTATTAATATTAATGTTAGTATTAGAAATGTTAATTTGTTATGATTAATTTTTTGAATTAAACGATACTTGAAAAAATGCAATTATGAAATTTTATCGGATAACCTGTATGTGTTAGCATTATTGATCAAAAGATAATTTGAAAGCTGTCCATTTTTAAATTCTTATAAAACAACTTATCGTTGATAAGATAAAGTGATAAATAGTTTCTTGTGTGCAAAATGTTAGTTTGATGGCTTTTAAAAAAAATAATTTAAGAAACTTTTTTGTACAGAGATATAGAGAAGAAAAGTGTGTTTTTCGTTATTCTATCAAGAAAAAAGAATTTGTATTTGTTTTCAAAGTAACAAAGTATTTTTAAAGTATAACTTCCGAATGGCACTTTCTTAGTTATAAGTTTCTTTTATATATAAAAAAAATCATGCAATTAGGTTCGTGTATTAAATTTCTGGAAGTCTCACACATAAGATAAATATTATCAAAATCATGGTACTTCCTTTCTGAAACTTCCATGAACATTGAATTTTTGCGGCACTGTGTATAATATATTAAAAGTTATTTCATACTTAATTTTTTCAACACTTCGATTAGTTGTATTATAGATTTCATAAATAAGATCTCCAAGCCCACATGATTGAACTTTTCTTGTTATGAAAAACATAGACATATGTAGATTATAATCTACATCACACTTAAGTAAAGACAATATTTAAACGATTACAAAAAAAAATTAGATATTTATCACATTAATATGTCGGATGAAAACTATGAATTATTAGTTACTTTAATGAAGAGGTTTTTTTTGGCTGAGATTTGCGTACTTTTTTGCAGCTTTAATCCCACAGTATGTTCATTTAAAATATAAAAACAGGAGTTCTACGGATATTCATACATGTAGTATATCCCATAAACGAGATAAGGTGTAGAAAAATTTATGAAAACACACGTTGAAATATTTTACTGATATAGTGAATAATTACTAGAATTTTTGGAAAAAAAGTCTTTTTAAATTTGTGTACTATAAATATTGACAATGATAAGATTTTATGTGTACGAAATATACTAATAAGAACGTAAGAATATTTCGTTTCGGAACTATTATGTGGTATATAGAGAATAATAGAAATAATTTTATATATATATATATATATATATATATATATATATATATATATATATATATATATATATATATAGATAGATAGATAGATAGATTCCCTTTCATATCCAAATTTTTTCTGCTGGAAAAACTTTTACATTTTTCATCTTAAGTATATCAAACATCAACTTCCATTTAGTTTAATAAATTTAATTTTGAATGCTTTATATGCTGAACCACTGGTCATTGGCTTAAAACAGCCATTAGTGATTCTGAAATACACTCATAAACTCAAAGTTTCCCAAGAGAGCATCTTTTCAGAAAACGTTTGTCACTATATGTTGGGCGTAATTCGGTTTCTACTACAGTACTTTAAATGATATTTTTTGAATTTTCATTCTCTAATGGACGAAGAAGGAAAATTAGATGTTTTGTTTAAATAACCTTGCTTTTATGCAATTTTCAATTAAAAGTAAATAGACATCTTTTAAAAAGTGATCTGATCGGTATTCCTTTTGTATGCTTTTATATTTCGTTATATATGTATATCATTTCTGTTCTAGGAAAATTTGGAACATTTTCTCTGGCAGTTAATCTGTTTTATGTATGTATGCTAAAAGCCACAGTGAACTGCATCTCCTAGTTTTGAGATATTAAAAAGAGACACAGAAAAATATGATTATTTTATTTTTATTGCTTACTCAGATATAAATTAAGATAAATATAATTTATACTGATTTTAATTATACCTTGCATTTATTTATCTCACTTGTACTAAATGATTATATATTTCTAAAATTAAAAGATATTTTGTTATGTATATCAGGCTAAGTGTTTAAAATGTAAATTGTTTAGATAAAGGCAACCTGTTTGAATAACTTAAGAAGAATGTAAGAGCCTAAACAAGCTTAAAAAATTTGCAATCCGCATTTAACCCTTTCAGGACCAGCGGAAGGGGGAAGAAGCGCTTCCCCAGGTCCGTACGTTCGGAGAGGATGCGCACGAATGAGACCGGTCGAATTTCCCTGCTAAGCGTAATTTCCTTTAAAAATTCATATGAAGTTTTAAATGCAATCAAATGCGCTAAAACTTACAATTTACAATCATTGATAATATTTGAATATGGAGAATAAAAATTTTCGCGAAGTTTAAAAAACAATTGTGAATTTTAAGGAAAATGTTTTCATTTTAATAAAAAAAAATACATACACTTTCAAAAAAAAATGACAAAAATCCCATACATTTAAATACGAATATAGAAAACATTAGATAACTAAACCAACTTATTCAAAATATAAACAGAAATCCATAGATAAATAGTTCACGAACCTTTAAATGTACAATTCTCTCGAAAAAAAAGCAAGTGCAGTTGTTTATATTTATAAATATCTCGGATCTAATTAAAAAAAACATGGAGCTGAAAAAAAGCACATATTGAAGTTCAATTAAGCATTATTCGAAAAAAAATGGTTTTTAACCGCCTTCTATTGCTTGTAAAAATTATTATAAAAACGTTCTTATATATATATATATATAAGTCTGATCACACTGATATGATCATAGGCCCACTAGGAGGGAATGCTCAATCACATATATGATACCGTGGGCCGTGGAGGGAGAAACGTGGGATCACATATATGTGATCATGGTCCTGAACGGGTTAATATATTATAAATATAAAAATCTCTCTCTCTCTCATCGAGAAAATTTGTGAATTCATTTTATAAGTAAATATTTATTATTTGTCGAAAATGGTGTTAGATTAAGCTGTTTAAAAAAACAGGTAAAAATTTACCTTACAAAATATAAATTATTAACAAATATATATTATGTCACAATGTCACCTAAGAACTTAAAATAATGATCAATATTAGTTATGTGCAGCCTTGTGTCCGAAATTCATTTATACACGAAGCCCATTTGATCTCCCCAATTCCATGGAATCCCCTTCCGAACGAGGGAAATATGCGGCTAGAATTTGTAAGTGTACAGAAATTTGCAAGCCCTTTGAGCCTGGATTGAACTCCCTAATTTTGCACATAAATAGGCGTTAAAATGGCGTTATTCTTTGGGCACTCTAACTGTAAAAACAGTCCTCAATACCATATCTGGATAATTTGCGACGTTGGGTATGACGAAGGTGGTTTTTGTTCATTCTACTGAGGGGCATGACGATGATTGGTTAATCGAAGGAATCCGGGAGGCGTGGCTTTAGTTCTTCATCTGGATGGGAAGGTTTTTGAGTTTTTGGCTTGGGAGAGAGATTAGAGCCTGCTCTGTGATTGGTTGATGGGTGCAGTGAACAGAGACTCCTATTGGCTGCCCTGGGAGCTGAGATATAGAAAATTTGGAGGCGCTTGTCCAGCGGGATAGAAAGAATTTAACATTGAAAAAATTTTAAGAAAAGTGAAATTTTAGCTATTGTACAACAAAAATTTATTACATGAATTATAAAAATCAAGAAGAGAATTCTTCTTGATCTTCTAGAATTGTCATTATGAGTTTATGGAATTAAAGTGAGCATATTTGAATTATTAATATGAGGTAGAGCATTAAAAAAAGTTGATAGCTATTTTTTGAATATGAAATTTTAAGCTTATAATTTTTAAGGTGTTACGTATGTCGTCATTGCGCATATATCTTGTGGCTTTGACACGCATACGTATGATAGAATTTTGCAGAATATTTAAGGTTTTGATATTGGTATTAACAGCATAACCCCATACTGGCCTCACTCCTTAAATAGGAGAACCCAGTTCAGCACTTGTGCAGCCAACTTCACTCCCAAACATTTTGGACCCGTATCAAGAACTGACGGCATTCCTTTCTTTCAGACCAGGGAACGATACAAATAGGTTTTATTGGTTGAACATTGTAATTAACCAGTACATCCCAGACATATCTTTCCTTAAAAGGTATCCGAGCATGTTTGGAGTACTTATTTAGAAAAAACAGCATACTAACACATTATAAATGCTTTTTTAGGAATCAATATCAATAAAAACTAACATTTAAGTATCAATAATTTTAAAAACATTATCTAAATTTTACAAAAACCACAATTATAAGTGAAATTTTAGCAATATTTTTAAAAATTTCAAAGCAATTCGAAAAAAAAGTAATAAACTTATATACCAGTAAAAGTATTATTAAAGCCACTTAAATGCATTTATCTAGAAAACGCTGTAAAATTTTGATGTGTTATTAAAATTGTATAATTTTAGAGTTGATCAAGTAAATACTATAAGAAATGTTACATTCTCTCTCTTTATGAGCCCATTATTTAAACCACTGGCTATAACTAAAAAAATACTCATACAATAAGAAACGTTTTATCAAATTTTCTAGAAAGTAATAAAAATATGAGGTTCAAAAAGTATCATAGAAATAAATATTTATAACATTTTGTGTTGTCAGACTCGCCATGAAAAATTTTGAATAATTTAAATGACCATTTCTAATAGATTAAAGACCCGATTCCGGTTTTTCTAATTTTATGAAGTTGATTGTAACTTGGTTTTTAGGTAGCAGGAAAACAAAACAAAGCATGTTTTGTGGATCTAAAAGGTACATATTTCTATCAAAAACAATAAAAAACAAAACAAGAGTGTGTGTGCCAATGACCACATGATAGATGTGATAGCTTCACATTTTGTAATGTTGTTTCAGTGATTTATTCAGGTGAATAAAAAACAAAGGGATATTATATTAGTATTGTCATATAAAATTATTTAATCATATGTCTGTACTCATAAAGTAATATTTTTTGCTAAATATACATATTTGTGAATTAATTGTATTCTAAGAAGAGAACAATAGGTTTATGGTAGCTGAAATAGGTTATAAATAGTTTAGATTCAAAATTATTTAAGTATGTAAAAAAACTCTGCCAAGCGTTGTTCCGTACTTTGTTGTGCTTTTATTTGGATCATTTGACATAATAAAATTTAATTTTGATTTTAAAATATCTACTAAAGGCTTTGATTTGTATTTTGAAAAATCTACATTAAATCCCCACTTGGGTGAATTATAAATAGTAACCATTAGAATTTTTTGTCCATTTTCTGCTCTACATTTGGCTGTACACATTTCTCCGATACATGACTTAATAAACCCAAATGATTCCTTAGAAAGAATCCCGAGATTCCTTTTCCTCAAAAAAGGAGGGGGGAGCCCTATTTAGTGGAAGCAAGAAACTTCACTTTCATAGAACATTGGTGGGGGAGGGGGATAACATTTTGCAACTGTATACTTACTTCCCTTGACAACAAGAGTGCCCCCCCAAAAAAATTAATTGCCAATTTTTCAAAAAAGTCTTTATATCGAACTTGTTCCCTCATTTTTCGATTATTCCTCACCATTAAATTTTCTTCATTGCTCTATTTTGAATAATCATTTAAGCATATATTGCCAAATGTAATGAATATTTTTTTTAATGAAAAAGCAGGTGTGTGTTATAGTTTACAGAAGATGAATTAAACGAATGCAAGACATTCCACATTTCATGTAATTCCAGATATGCTTCTCTTATGCATGTAAAGCAAGATAATTGGCGATCAACTTTAAGATATTTTATAACTCGAATTTTTTCGATATACAAATTAAAAATAAAATATTGCGTTGAAATTATTTTCATAACAATATCTGTAAACATTTTCCCAGGAGTCTCAAATATTATGCCCCTTCGACTTTTTCTGAATCAAAATTAATTTCTTTAGCTACAAAAAATCTATATTTGTAATCGTAGCATTCGAATTTTATATTATGAACGCCATAATCCGCTATTTACTTTAAATCTGATACTTTTCTAATGAAATATCATCTGATTTATTTTTAAATTTCCTAGGCATTGCCCCTTTTGAAGTTTGCATCAACTGTTCATCTTTTGGGAAACAAAAAAACCCATACGTATGGTTGCCAAGTTTATTAGATGACCAGTTGGGCACACAAAATAACGATGCATTAGAATAAAATGTGTGCAGCTTTAAGTTAAATAATTAATAACATTTTTAAGTTAAGCAAGATTTGACAGAATAAACAAAACACTAATTTCTCACTTAAATACGAATTTCTCATAAAAAAATATCTTAAAGTTATACATAATTAGGGATGTTGGCCTAAATGCATCAATTTATTGTATCGGGCTCTCCAAACTAAAAAGAAAGAAATTCAATAATGACACAAGAATAAAGTTACACAAAGATATAAATATCGTACTTTTCTTTACAGTCATTCCTACTAATACATCTTTAATAATAAATAAACGTAGGAAGATGAACTAATTAAATAAATATACAAGAAGGAAGATGGTTGAGGGTTATATGGAGTGCCCGATCTCTGTAAAAGATCTAAATCTCCTATCATAACAATTGGGGGATAGCTTTAGTTTCTTAATTTTTCCTTTTAAAATTTAAAGTATAAAAAAGCTAGGTTAAGTACTGGATTGGCAAGGTAAAAAATCCTCGAGCTGTAAAAAGCGCTGGAAGAAAACGGTTCTGTGGCGACTAAAAAAGATTAATCGGTGTGGAGAAAAAAAACCCCAGTGAGACGAGTGTTAGGTGGCCGTCGAAACGGCTGAAAATCTTGCGTGGGGAGAGTGCCCCTCTTTTAGTCATGCGATTTCTTTTTATGAGTGGACAATCTTGTCGAAACAAGTTTTCCGAAAACAGGTGAAAAAAGCCCAATGAGCGTTACATTCCCGAGCGTGACGCTCATTCATGTTCACTACCCAGCAAATCGCGCCAATAGAAGTTATCACTTCAAAAACAAACAAAAAATATGTGTTTAAACCAATTTAGTCCTTTTAACGTGTTCGAATATCTTTTAAACTTGTGCAAGTTTAACTTCTTAAATAAACCTATATTTTGTCTTAGTGACTCCGATACCATTATTAACAGAGTCGTAACATTATTATCATATATCCTTGTAAAAATATATTCTCGTATAAGTATAAATTTAGGACACCATAATTCTAAATAAAATAATTTATTTTTATTATTTCTGTAACTGAGATTTATGTGAATATACTTCCGCCCAAACTATTTTAAACTTCCGAGATCTAAGAACTAAACCTCCCGGTCATTTCGAAAAGAAAATCGCTCGACACAAGATATTCCACCCCTCAATCCTCACCACATCAAATTCTAACAAAATACAACAATAAAAACAATGTCCCTCTATACTTCCTCCGGGGCAAGAAAGATATTTCCGGAGAAAAGTCACCACGGCATAAGCGTGTCGTAAAATTTGCATTACCCCCGTGCGTCCTACGCCCACAGTGTTCCAGAGGGGGGTTGGGTCATAAAGTTCAGTAATCGAACGACGGACAAAAGAGATTTGGAAGTCGGTCTACTGACGTGATACTTAAATAGAAAGCGAAGGCTCACATAAAGCTGAGTCATCGTTTCGATTGTGATGTCGGAAAAACTCTGGAATATAAGGTTCCCTATTCGACAATATCGAGAAATCCTGCTGGAGATGGTCTTTGTTGTCAAAGGATAAAAAAAGGAAACCATTGTAGTTTCTCCCAGTGATGAAAATTAATGGTTTTTGTGCAGTGGAAGATATCGGATTCATCTGTATTTGTCTTTATTAGATTGTGAAACAAGACTAAGAATAATGTACGGTTTATTGATGTAATTGTTAGGATTCCTTTTTGAATGGGAACATATCTGAGGGTACATTATTTCTCATAAAAACTGTCGTATTTTTGCTTTTCAGTCGTTCGTAGTTTTTTGCAGTTAAATAAATGATTTTATGGTTTCCCAAGACCTAAGTTGTTTTTTTAATGTTCCTGTTTGTTATTGAAATTTAAAGGTACCCTTGTGACCAATAAATTGAATGGTAGATTATGAGTAATATTATTTTTTGTCATTGTAGATTGATAAAGAATTCATATTTTGGTGGAACAGAGATATTACACCTTTTTAGAAAAAAAATATATTGTCTTAGGGTTTCCCCAGATTTATGTCTTTTCTTTTATTATTATCGTTGTTGTTTGAAATTGTGAAAGTCCAAGAGATGCCTTAGCGATTAAAGAACTGAATGACACACATTTTGAATAACAACTGTTTTGTCAGAAGGAATTGATAAAATATTGTTATTTTGGTGATAAGGAGTTAAATCAAATTTAATAAAAGAGAGCTAAGAAAGCTCTTTTACTTTTGGATTCAAAATTTATTTTTATGGTATCCGGTATTTTAAGGTAAAATAAAACAAGAAAAAACGTGGTAAAGTAAAAACAAGCAAAAACGTGGTAAAATAAAAGAAAAAAAAGAACAAACTTGAAATATGATTGCTATGCATAACTTTTGCTTGATATTTTTTTCATAAAATATACGATACGTTTCCCCATGAAAATAGCAGAATACTAACGATTATCTTCATTGATCAAATAAGCTCCAACAAATGTCTCAAATAAATTGTTTGAACTCAAGATTAGGTTAAAAGTAAAACCATTTATTTATTCAGCTTTTCATTTTTTAATATTAAATTCACCCTGCTATTGCTTGGAGTAACACTACGGAATTTATGCACTCTTTTCCACTAACTGAAGATTATATTTTATTCAAATGAAATAAAAAGCTTTGTGTGTATTATTTATCAATATATTATAAAATTATATATGATTCATTTCATTACGGAGACGAAAATGACATACTATTATGAAAATCTTTCTGTGGTTATTTTACATAAGCCATTATCTCGCTAATTAACCATATTTATAACAGGATTCAAAAATTAAAATGTTTTAAGACAAAATGTTCAATGATGTAATGTTAAATTCATGTAATCAATAATGGTATTTTTATTGTTTCGAAGAATTGAAACCATAGTCCACTGGTAGATGGATAGTTTAGCTATGATTTTTTAAATTTTATTATCACAAAAGGAGCTATTTTTCTTTTATGATTCGAGTTTCTTTTTTATATTTCAAAAATGTAAATAGTTGCCAAAAACTTTTTTAAGTATAATTTTCCTTTTTTTTCGGAAATGATAAGATTCGATTGACAAACTTGAAAGAAGGAAATAAAAAGATTTTAACGAATGATGATGTGCTTAGTAATAATTTCAATCAAAACAAGCCACAATTTTTTTTCTGGAAATTTTCCTTGTATGATAAAACGTTTTACGTAAATATCAAAATATAATAATATATTTGAAATTGGCCCTTAAATATTCATTTCATTTATAACACTTAAAACATGCTTATATAATTTCCTTTAACTTTTGAGATGTTGCTCAGTTAGTAATTTCAAAGCACTTCTCTCTCCCCAATATAAACTACTGGCCACACAAAAGGCAACACCAAGATATCACAGTAAAATTTATTTGTCAGATAACATGTTGCACAGACATCAAATGATTACAATTACGCCTTCTTGGGACGTGGGAATGATGGCAAAATGAATAGTTAGTGTAGCCGTCATTGTTGGCTATAATCACTGCCGCATGTATCGGTATAGAACCAAAGAGGCTTTGGGTGTATTCTTGGGATACAGCAGACCATACAGCTTCCACATATTGTCAGAGTTGATTCGGTGTAGCAGCGGGAGGTGTATCTTGGGCCAGTCATTGTGCAAGCATGGACCACACCTTTTAGATTGACTATAAATCAGGAGAACAAACAGGACAAGGAAGCAATTCAATCTAATGGGTAAAGAAGAACTGTTGAACACATCATACCACATGTGGTAGCGTATTATTCAGATAGGAATATGGCTGATGTCAAGCACTTAATATATGGCAGGATCATGGGCTCCAACACCTCAGAGATGTAGCGATGGCTGTTCAGTGTACTGGCAATGTGTACCAGAGGGGTGTGGCAGTGAATTCCAATACAACCCCAAAACATTATACCAAGTACAGGACCAGTGCGGAGATGCGTAACACAACAGTTAAACAGCCTTTCACCATGGTGTCTCCAATCTGGAATCCGACCATCGTGATGTTGTAGGCAAAAGCGAGATTTATCAGTAAACACAATGAGGTTTCATTCCGTGGTCTATCCTCGCCGTTCATAGCACCATTGGCAGCGCAAAAGCCTGTATTTTCGAGTCAAGGGTAAACGAAGCAATGAACGCTTTGCGGACGCTCTACGCTGCTGAAAAAGGCATCAAATGGTACGAGTGGACAAGGAAAAATGTGCTATGGTTCGAGATATGGATATGGATGCACGATTGATCACTGCCATACGCATAAAACGCCTGTCATCATTGTCATTGGTGCTACGAGGGAGTTGCAATCGGCCCCGTCGGTCCATCGTTTGCTCCTGCATCCAGCGTTGACAGATCTGCATCACATTTACATGGTTTCTTCCAACACGTTGATCGAATTCTCTGAAGGATAATCTGCAATTCCTATAAGCCACTAATCTTCCTTGGTCGAATTCAGAAACGTGGTCAAAAGACACTCGATGTCTTCCACGTGAAACAGATAAACAATTTACGCAAAAAAAAAAAAAACGCACTAAAAATGATTGTCGGAATATTCCAGGGAACAGTGGTATTGGAGAAATAATTTTGAATGGAAGATTTAGTCTCTAAGCCATGAATAAAAGCCAGGATTTTAAGAAATATAATGTAACTATTATTATGGAAAATCTGTATAAATACGTAGCCCGTTTTTAAAGAAGCTTAAGGGAAAGTACATATGAAGAAGTAAGCATGCAATATATGGTTTGGATTATTAATTATAACAGTATCAGGCTATTTTTTAAAGTTATTTTTAAAATTTAAAAACATTTATAAAATAATAGTTGTTTTTTCTAATGCCACCTGTCTGACGTAGTCAGATCAAGGTCCACGAAATTCATCAAAGCAAGAGGCTAGGTGTACGCCTGCCGTTTGTCTTAGCCTTGAGAACCATACAGGTGACAATACGATTTTTATGGGCGAAAGTCCAGAAGGGAAGAATGAATGTTGTCTGAGACTGTGAGGCAGATTGGACAACTTTGATGATAGATGGCGACACCTCTGATCTCCTCCTCCAGAATTTAGGCATGGAACAGGAGGGGAGGGGAATATTTTTTAGTCCCCTACACTCGTGGTTTCAGCTGTGACCGCCCACAAGACTTTTGGACCCAACTGATTTAACGAGCACTTACTCCGTGTGTACTCGGAGGGTATTTGGTGACATCGGGCATCAAACCCAGGCCTTCCGGTTTGGAGTCCGATGCTCTAACCACTAGGCTACCCACGGCCCTAAGAATAGTTGTATGATCAAACGTTTGTTTTATAGTTCAGAAGCATGTATGGTCCTATTTCTTATTTTAGGTTTACGATTTTCCTTTAATCAAAATGTCTAGTTATCACAATATAATACCCTCCAGGTTTATATAAATATGACTTTATTAAATTAAAATATTTCTTGGCAGTTTTTAAAAATTCTAGAATTTAAGGAGCTAAC
This sequence comes from Trichonephila clavipes, assembly GCA_019973935.1. Taxonomy (NCBI): domain Eukaryota; kingdom Metazoa; phylum Arthropoda; class Arachnida; order Araneae; family Nephilidae; genus Trichonephila; species Trichonephila clavipes. The sequence continues at coordinate 582,047 of BMAU01003938.1, read as the reverse complement.
AGGACTGAATTTATCCGTGTAATATTCATTACTTTAGCCCAAAGTCTTCTTTTAATGATTTATTAAAAACTAATTTGCTTAAGAAGCATGAAATTCTCAAACAAATCCGCTATGCAGATTTTTTTTTTAAACTAGATTATTTATTTTCGTTTATTCACCAATGGAGTTTTAAATTGAAGTTTAGAATTTATTCCCAACTTATTTGTTACTGAATTGATTCCATAAATTAAGTCACGTTCAAGTATTAAAGTTTCGTCAGAAAAGACTTTAATATTTATGCAAATGACGAAAAATGGAATAAGTTTTTATTTTATGTTCTTTTTCCTTTTAATTCTACCGCCATAATTAATGTATTTCTCTTCATAAAAATTCTTTTTTTAACAAAAAAATCGCGATACAAGCTATTCTAAAATAATTTTTTTAAAAAAACTTCTAACATCAAAATGTAAAACGTTTTTTTTTAAACTACAAGCGTATTAAGAACATAATTGAAATTTGCCTTGGAGAGGTAAGACAATCGTAAAAAAAGGAAGTGGGAACTTTTATTTGATCTTAAGACAGACAAAATATTTCTATTATCTGGTTTCTTGAAAACGAGAAATGCTTAATGAAAAATCATCATGATTCTTTCAAGTGTCTCTTGCATTTTAACTTTACTTTTCAAAATTAATTTTAATTAATTTTAGATTTTGTTTCCTCTGAGGCCTTAAGTATTTTTCATTATTTATGTTTGTTCAATAATCATTATGAGATTTCGAACTGTCAAAAATAAGTTAGCATAACCTCTGTGTTCCTTAGGAATGTTTCGTCTTGTGTTTTAGTGTTTACCTAAAAATAGAAACTTATTTTCATACAGATGAAAACATCCCAATTTTATAACGAGTTAATGCAATCATGACATGTGTGGATATCTATTTACTTTTCTCAGTACATACATTTTTCAAACATTTTATGAAAAAAACTTTTTGAACTTTAGAACACACAAAAAGGAATTCAAATCGCTAATATTTAATACGTAATATGTTTCAAGCAGGAAAAAAATCGATTCCCTTAAATAAGAATGAACAATACATTAAAAAAAATTTTGCTGTCTGTTCAATACTAAAATTAGTGTTACACTTACTGGTAAACTAACCCAAATTTTGGCAAAGCAAGCAGTGAAATTTTTGTGTCGAGGAGGCATGAAGATGAAAGCAGTTTCTTAAAAATGGCTTTTAATAATAATCAAGGATAAAGTCAATGTGCTCGTTACTGGAGCGATCAAAAAAACAATAAGTTGACTAATAAAATCTGAGTTCAAAAATCAACATTACCACACATCCGATTCGAACCGTCTTCTTACAGTCTAATATTGAAAACGAATTTATAATCTGAAAATGGTGATGCAACATACAGTTGCATTGCCAACCAGCCGCTCTCTCTCCCTCTAAGAGCTAAAACACTCACACACTTCTTATATTTCTTTTTCTCCTCCCCGCCTGAAAAACTAACACGAGCCGAGTTTAAATAGTCGCTCGATTTGCATTGCAGTTGCTGCCAACCACAAATCACGAAACTTGCAAAAAGATCGGGTTCGAATCGGTTTGTTTACTTTCATTGAGATCATGGAACGGGATTGGAAAAACAACACAAGGAGATCATAAAAATTTGGATCCGAAAAATATTTCGAATGATTTTACTTTTTAAATGTCTAACAATCGGCCTCCTTTTTCCAATTTCTTACCATTATCTCTTACAAATCAGTATATTAATTTTATTCTATAATCACATGTTACACAATTTAACACAAAAAAATACATATTATTCACAATCTTTATTGTAATAAACAAACTAATATTTTAATCTTAAAGAAACTAAGTCTCTTATTCTCTAAAAAAAAATAATTTTCTACAAAATTCCAACAATTTTTCCTTTACCATGGGTTTGGTAAAAATGTCCGCCAAATTATTTTTGGTACCTATATATTTAATTGGGAAAACCTTGTCGTATATCAAATTCCTTAGAAAATGATAACGAACATCGATATGTTTTGTTCTATAATTTTCTACCGGTGAATTGGAAAAACTTATAGCAGCTTGATTGTCACAAAACATTACATTTTCACTTAATTCCAAATTTAAACTTTTATTATTAATTACATTCTTTAGCCAAATGAATTCCTTAGCTGCTTCTGTTAAACTAACATACTCAGCTTCCATGGTCGACAGACTAACGGATTTTTGCTTGAAAGTTCGCCATGAAATTGGTGTTTCGTCTATAAAAGTTATGAACCCTCCCATCGACACTCGATCATCTCTATTTGTAGCAAAATCTGAGTCTGAATAACATCTTAGTTTTAATGATTTAACTTTTGAAAGTTCTAATTTATATTCTTAAGTGTATTTTAAATAACCTAATAATCTCAATAAGCAATTCCAATGTTTTATTCCCGGGTTTGCCTGGAATTGAGATAATACATTTACTACATACATAATATCGGGTCTTGTGCGTATAGCAATAAATGACAAAGACCCTATTAAATTTCTATAAGGAACTGATAAAATTTCTTCGCTAGTTTTGGGTGAATCTAATTTGGAAAGAACTTGACCTTTTGATATAGGTAATGAACTTACGGGATAATTATATTTTTCGTAAATTTCACATAACCTTCGAATGTAAGATCTCTGATGTATCAACAGACTATTACCTAGTTCTTCAAATTCTATTCCTAATAATTTCTTTGTTTTACCCATAATTTTTAAATCAAAATTTTTCTGCAATAATTGTAATACAAAATTTACGTTTTCCATTTCTTTTCCAAATATAATCATGTCATCTACATAAAATAATAAAATTACATTATCTTCAAACATATATACACAATTAACCCATTCTAACTTCTTAAATTTTAATTTAATTAATTTGTTTTCTAATTCCCCAAAAACCACTGGCGTCCACTCTGGTGGAGTCCATATATTGCTTTACGTAACTTACACACTTTGTTATTATCAATTTCATATCCAGTTGGTTGCTTCATGTAGATTACAGTATCTAAGTTAGCATATAAATAGGCATTAGTGATATCTATACTTGAATATGCATCCATTTCCACAAACATACACAGATAGTGAAAAATAATCTTACAACAGTAAAGTTAACAACTGGACTAAATACCTCGTCAAATGACTCGCCTCGTAATTGTGTGTTACCTCGCGCAACTAAGCGGGCCTTGTATCTAACAATTTTATTATTTTCATCATATTTAATGGTATAAACCCAACGGTTTTCTAAAATTTTTATATTATCCGGATGATCAACTAAATCCCAAACTTTACGTTCCATCATTACGTTAATTTCTTTATCCATTGCATCATGCCATTTAGATGCGTCTCTGGATCTTATCGCCTGTTTGTAACAGTTAGGAATAGTTACTTCAACTATAAGAGCTTCTTGTTGCTCTGACAAATCTGAAAATCCCTGGGATTCGGTATTATCTTTTCTAAAATTAAATAAACTAGGATCATACTCAATATTATGCCTCTTACAGTATCTCTCTATTTCGTTAAAAGATTTCAATCGGGTTGCTTCCCCTTCTATACTATAATATACGTTAGATCCAGTTACTTTCCTACCTATGTTTCGAATCCACTTAACCTCTGTACATGGGATCAAGCTATGATTATCGGAAGATACAACTGGCTTTTCAGATGTTGAGGGCGTTTCCGTACTTGTCTTTGAAACTAAACGACTCGTTAATGAATCTTTTACTCTATCAAAATCATCCTCATCATCATAATAATCAGGAAGGTTTAAATTATATCCAAGATTACTATTAACTTTCTGTCTAAAATTAATTCCCCTCTTATTTTCATCGAATATATATATATATATATATATATATCTTACATTAATAGTCTCGACTAATTTATTTTCATCTATTAACCATATTCTATAACCCTTAGTACGTTGAGCGTATCCCATCATAATTCCCATTTTCGCACGCATATCGATTTTTTTTAAAATTTGTTTTGGCACACCAGCATATGCCAAACATCCAAAAGGTATTAGATGCAATACCGATGGTTTTCTACCTGAATATTTTTCGAAAGGCGTTTTGTTACTGTCTTTGTGACAAATTCGATTCCACGCATAAGTGAAACAAAGTAATGCTTCTCCCCAAAACTTATGGGGAACTTCACTAGACTTAAGCAATGTTTTGATGCCATCTAGAGCGGTTAAATTGAATCTCTCCGCGACCCCATTCATTTCTGGCGTATATGAATTTGTTACCTCATGCTTTATTTTCAGTTCTGTCAAGAAATTATCCATATCTTTATTACAAAATTCTAGTCCGCCATCAGTTCTAACTGCTATTACCTTTTTACTTAGAAAACGTTCTGCTCGTTTCTGAAATCTTATAAACGTATGAAATACGTCAGATTTATTTCGGATGGGAAATACAGTCATCTTTCTTGAATAATCGTCAATTATACTCAAGAAATATTTATTACCGCCTTGGCTTTCAGTTGGCATTGACCACAGAGGTCCATATGCAACAATTCCAATGGACGTTTTGATCTTACGGCCCCCGTCTTTTGAATGAAACTCTCTTGGACTTTGCTAATTTATACACGGTATACAATGAGTCTTACCATTATCAGTTAAGCGTGGGAGACCTCTTACACTATCATTTTTACTAGTTTTTACCAAGTAATCGTTATTAACATGACAAAAGCGTTGATGCCATATTTCTATTGATCCGTTTTTTATTTTAGCGGTTACATCACTAAAAACTAATTTCTTTACTCTTTGGTATAATATAATGATCCGGCTTAAAAAAATACAAATTTTCATGGCGTGTCGCCGAGAACAATTTTATCCAGTCTTTATTAAAAACATTAATTTTACCTTTAGTACCCACAAAATGCGCACCTTTACTTTCTAATCTGGAACCGGATAACAAATTTCTCCTCAACTTAGGATTAAATAATACATCAGACAAAGTTATTTCATGAAAACTCCCCTTATATTTTACCCGAAATCTAAGTGTACCGATTCCTTCTACGGGACAACTTTTATCCTCCGTTGCTAACGACATTTTCATGTTAGATATCGGTTTAAGATCTAAAAATAAACTCTTGTCATTACAAAAATGACTCGTGGCAGCAGTATCTATTACCCAAACACCTTTATCAGAGTATTCTCAAATAAGATACAACTAGTTACGAGTTGTTTATTTAGTTCTAAAAGACTACATTCAGCTTCACAAAATCTTAAATTTATATTAAACTCTATGTTAAAAGTTTCATTTACAGTTGAAGGAGATTTTTGTAGAGAGTTTTTCTCTTTACAGTTTACTTTAAGATGCCCGTACTTATTTCATACGCTCAAGTAAGCATTCTCCGCTTTCTCCAAATCTTGTTTCATCAACTGAAGACGATTGGCTTCTAATATCAGCTCTGCTTCAATTTTGACAACTCTGAAGTCCTCTTCTTTCCATCTGTAGATTTGTTGCACACGGTAGACTGGAATTCCTGAGAAAGCCACCTTATCAATTGAAATCCTATGTACAGGTCGTCCAATTTATGACCCGCTTCTTGTAGCCTGGTTGCCGCTGTCTTTACACGAGATATGAAGATTCCAACATCTTCCCCTGGTTGGTATCTTGTTCCAAAAACATGATCTAAAAGCTGGATTATTCTTGCTCTTGTGACTGGTTTGAAGTGATCTTTTAATATCTTCCATGCCGCTACTCCGTCAGTTGTTTCCGTTATCAGATTTTTAAAATCTGAACTGATGTTAATGTAGATCAACGTATAACATCTATCCTTAGGAAGTTGTAGATCTAATTTTTCCTTGTATGTTGCCTCTTCATCAGGGTTCTCTGGCTTGGTCTGTATTATAAACTGCCAGCAACCATAATGCATTAAGATGATTTGCATACCATGCTTCCATGTGTTCCAGTTATTTGGAGTCAACACTGATTTCTGGTTGTTAAACTCAATATCTGTTACTCGATTTAGCGTACTAGCTACAGAGTTCATAAAAAATAATTCTAGACTGGAACAGTATGTTCATGCTTGTCGCAAAAGCCGTGCGCCAGACGGCGCTGTCTGTGTATCTCTAGTTACTATGTGTTTAGGTGAATAAAAATAAAGAGTGTTTTACAGTCCATGTGTGAGGTGTGTGTTATTGAGCTATCCCGGGTGTAGTGATTAAACACAGTATTTAAATAGACAAAGTTCATGGCCTGGTTCAACTGCTTAGCCTGTCTCGACACGGTACATGGACTGGGCCCTTAACCAAATTTGTTACACTTACTGGTAAACTAACCCAAATTTTGGCAAAGCAAGCAGTGAAATTTTTGTGTCGAGGAGGCATGAAGATGAAAGCAGTTTCTTAAAAATGGCTTTTAATAATAATCAAGGATAAAGTCAATGTGCTCGTTACTGGAGCGATCAAAAAACAATAAGTTGACTAATAAAATCTGAGTTCAAAAATCAACATTACCACACATCCGAGAGATTCGAACCGTCTTCTTACAGTCTAATATTGAAAACGAATTTATAATCTGAAAATGGTGATGCAACATACAGTTGCATTGCCAACCAGCCGCTCTCTCCCTAAGAGCTAAAACACTCACACACTTCTTATATTTCTTTTTCTCCTCCCCGCCTGAAAATCTAACACGAGCCGAGTTTAAATAGTCGCTCGATTTGCATTGCAGTTGCTGCCAACCACAAATCACGAAACTTGCAAAAAGATCGGGTTCGAATCGGTTTGTTTACTTTCATTGAGATCATGGAACGGGATTGGAAAAACAACACAAGGAGATCATAAAAATTTGGATCCGAAAAATATTTCGAATGGTTTTACTTTTTAAATGTCTAACAACTAGAATGTAAAACTAATATTGAGGAATTTTATTACAGGTACTCATTTCGAAAGATTTTTTCATGTGTTTTTCATTTCTTTTATTTATAAGTATCCATTCTCTCTCCTGCTTTCAAACAAACGTAACAGACATGATTCACTATTTTTGCGCAGATATATGGTATATTATATTTTACTTTTTAGCATCTATATGTCTTTAGTATTAACAAGTATGCAGTCGAACCTCTATTTAACGAACCTCGATTGCGAATTTTTCTATACAGCGAACTTTTTCCTGGAACCTTGAACATTTCATGATTTTCTTCGTAAAATAACCTCTCTATAGCGAAGTGCGCTTTCTATATAACGAACTTCTCTTTTCTGATTCAATTTTTGTTACAGTATGTCTGGAAAACTTTCAAGCTATTCTCTGTTTAACACATTTTATGGTGGTCATAAATCTTTAACTAATTTTATTAGACTCTAGCAGACCGAGGGCAATAGAGTTCTGAACGTTTCATCCAAGAAGTGCAATCTTTAACCCCCATTACCCAGTTCACTAAAAACATCTTCGATATCCTCTTTCACCCTCATTGGAGTTGTACCGTGTTCTAATTATAAATAATGTGTGTTTACCATTACTTGTATCCTTTAAATGATAAAATGTCCTTAAAATTCATTGTTTTAGTGTAAAATTATTTTCTTAATATTGAAAATACAGTGAATTCTTCGTCATTCTTTTTTCTTGTTTTCATTGTAGTTTTTCTTTCTTTCTTTCTTTAGATGGGTCAGATATATAAAACAAGCGTACATTAATTTTAAAAAAAGGCGTGAATAGTTAGTTTATAGTGTTTATGAATTTAAAATTTGTTTTATGTGGTTTATAAAATATATTAAAAGATGAATCTCTATATAACGAATTTTCCATATAGCGAACTTTTTTCCGGAATTTAGCGACTTTGTTATATAAAGGTTCTACTCTATTTTCAAGTTAATTCTTTATTTTCTGTGTTACTCAAAGTAAAATAATTGTCATTTTTGATTCATCCAATCTACTAATCAACACATCTAATCTATTAAGTATTTACATGAATTATTTACCACCCAAACAACAGGCATGAGACAGTTGTGATACACACGAATAATCGTTTATGTTTGTGGCTGCTTAGTTCGAAGGGGAACAAAATCCTCCTTTTTCAGTCATACAGTTTTCACTACGAATTTATGATGGAAATTGCACAATTTATGAACCCTTTGGGTTTTCATTCTTACCCCCTCCAACAACGACGTTTATAATCACAGGAAGGTTCCGGAAAAGAAAAAATTATTTATATTTCCATTAACAAGTCTCCTCCAAGAGTCCAAGAATTCCTCAAACATTCTCTAAAGAAATTAATCCTTGAATTCATTAGGTTGGCCATTCCATCCAGGGAATGTTCTCACTTTCAAGAAATTTACCTCACAAATTATTTATATATAGATACGGTCTGTCATTTAGATAAATTAAACGGAATCTAAATGCACCATTTAAAAAGCAAGCATAAGACTAGAAGCATCCTTTTTCCCACAGTCATATAACGCCCAATAAAATCTAAGATATAATAGTTTTTTCTTCCATCCTATATGATGAAGGCCCAGAACATCAAATCCCAGCTTCCATACCGCTTATTTTAGGGTGTTGAATGGTATGTAACGTGGTCTTACAGATAAATGTATCTAATATATCAGTGATTAGGCTGAATTTGGACTCATCATTAAACATCCCAGTAATCCCGTGTCCAATGTCAATGTCTTCTGCTTTGGACTAAGCGGATTCGTCTGAGCGCAAATGTGAGTGGGACGGTAACAGGTATGTTTTTGCTATCACACAAATCTTTCTGGAAACAGAAAACATTTAATCTTGTGTTTCTGTGACCGCATGAAGCTCACTAGACAGTTAAGAAGCGTTTAACACACGGCATCTGTAAAGGACAAATATGGATATCCATATTAGACATTCTTTCAACGGATCCAGTTTCATTAAACTGTTTCTAGCTGCACATAATGTTGTGCGTTGGATTTAAATCTTTTAATAATATGTATTTGAAACTATCGCGCTGCTAACTCTAGACAATTCCACTTCATTCTCTTCATTAATACAATATTTAATTTTTTCTCTTAAACTTTTCTGTGAATTTTGCAAAAAAACTCATTTATAAAACTCAACTTGAGGAATGAGATAAATATTAAACTTCATTTGAGAGAATCGATGATAGAACATACGATTGAATTTGTAAATTAAACTTAAATGATGTCCAAAATTAAAATCAAATTTGTAAATCTCAATTTAAATGCAATATAGACTATGTAAATGAGAACAATGTGATATCTCCTTTTCTTTTTAAAATTCAATTAATCCGTAATTCTCCTTTCACACATTAATATTGCTTTAGAGAAGAATATCAATTCAAAAGTTACCAATCCCATTCGTGTAGTTTTTTTAATTTATTTCAATTAACCTCAGGAGATAAACATAGAATTTCCGTGAAAAGTAAGTTTAATAGAATAGAATGCTCATGATAATGATAATCATACTAAATGAAGTAATAAGTTTATTTATAAGTAAAAAGACAAGCGCAACTTATATATCTGTATATGATTACTAAAATGCACCCTTTTTTATAATTTACTAGAACGCGGAGGCTGTTTTATATGAACTTGTTCATAAATACATACTATGAGTTAAAAAATATTTTTTTAACATTTTATATTCAATATTTTTTGATAACGTAACTTCAAATAGCGACAGGTTTACGAAGTCCATAAATTCAAAGTTTTCTTAGAATTTTCTCTCTCTCTATTAGCTACAAATATCTTAGTGTTATAACCATAACAACCCCGTTATATTGCGGTATAAGTTTTCCCCAAGAAGGAATACTATTGTTTGAAAAAAGCCGCTTTTTATTAAAAATCCGATGTCCTAGAAATAACAACAACCCACACCATCAGAGGCAAAAACCCCATAAAAAATATAAGCCAACATGTGAATAACCTATAAGATCCACTTCTAAAGAAAACTTTCCATTAGGGTTGTGACTTTTATCTTGCCAAACACCTTATAGGACAAAAGCCTCTCTTAGCCCTATATTTCGTTAATCTCGCAGTCTGGATACATCGAACTGTCCTATCCCGAGGTTGAGTTGCTGCCCATTACAATTCAGTAAAAGTCGCCAAAGCGCTAAAACCAGTATATTTTCGCTGACTATATTTGATGGAGACGAAACAAAGGGCGAAGAAGTAGAAAACGAAATCAATCAATGTTGCCAGATTCACCTCGAGAAGTAATTGATGAGAGGGATAGAGCGCCCTCTGTCGGTGGTTGTTTGTGTCAAGAATTGAAGAGATTTAGAAATTGAATTGGAGTTCTTCCATCTGAGCTTTCAAATAGAAAGAAAAAAAGGTATAAAATAGATAGTGTTTACTTTTTAGATAGTTTTGATAAGTCCCATTATATCAAAGATGGAATGTTTGACACGCTATAATTTTTCTATAGAGAAATGCTCTACAATGAAGAATTCCACATTAAGTGTCCAATAAAAAAAATTTCACAAAGAATAAAGTCACAGGTTGATACATTTATGAAACCAGTTCAAATTCTAGGTACTTTAAAAAATTGTATAAAGCAAGTTTAAATTCTAGGAACATTTAAACAGTTTTATAAAGTCAATTTAAGTTTAAGCAAAACAAAAAGATGTATATATGTATATACACATATATATATATAAAGATGCACGAAAATAAATTTAAAAATATATTTTTCGTGATAAAATACATAATGTAACTTAAGCTAAAAATCGTATTCTATGTTGTGCAGATATATATCAGGATTCATAAATTTTGAAAAAGAATTGACACAATCTATTGTTAATTGAATCAGTATTTCAAGGATTATTAAGCGTGAAATATTTTTTTAATCAATACATGTATTTTCAGAGTTCATGAGGCACTGGTTGCCTAGTAGTCAAAGTAACGGACTTGTGGCCGGCGTGTCATGAGTTCGAGCGAACTCATGAGACTGCTGAAGACTCCCCGCCCCCTCGTGTCGGGGGATTATACGCGTTAAATCTATCGAAGCTCAACCACCCTCCCGTTGAGGTAAATTGGGAGATGGAGGTGCCAGCTCATGTATCGTCCTCACCACTTGACCATGGTTCAAAATTATGAGATGAGATTTGTCGCCAAAATCTATTGAATAGCTGAATAGAGCGAAGTTAGCACACATACACTCACTTTTTCAGAGTTCATACTTAACGAGACAAAACAGACTAAAACAAAATGGTTCTTTTTATTAAAATAAACAATGTATGAATTGCCTTTTAGAGACATGTTGAAAAGTAGTTTCGACTTGAATTTAGCTAAATACATGTATTAACATAACCACGAAAAAAATTTGATTAAATTAAAGTATAAATATTTTTGAAAGAATTACTGTGTGAATTCAAAATTCTTCTTAAGGTATCCAACTACGTTCGGAATTGTTGTTTTGCAAAAGCGTATAAATGAATAATTTTTATGATATTTAATGCCACTTAGATTAGAACTACCTATTTTCAAAACATTCTCCTTTTTATGGAAAATGCTTTGTTTAATAGTATATTGCCTATATGTAGTCCAAGCCACTGCACAAAGCCTGAACTAGGATTTTAGAAATATATAATTAGAAGTGGATTTATCCATATTTTAATAAAACAGAGTGTAGAAATTTTAAGTAAACACCAATAAATATTTTAATTGGTTGTAACTTTGAAAATAGTATGAATTTTACAAAAAATCCTATTTCAGGCTCTCTGAAGAAATTTTTGCTTTAAAGGGGTGTTGGAAAGCTAAAATCTTATTTTTTTGACAATTTGAGATTTTTACATTTTCAAATTGTATAGATTTTAACCTTTTTAAAAATACCTTACTTTAACCCCTAGGGTATTTAGAAGTCCTTAAAACGTATTTTTAAATAATCGTTGAAAATGGGCCACGCCTATTTTAATGGCGAAAATTGTAAACAAATTACTTTGTTTTTGCTTAAAAGTGTAACGACTGATATAAACCAAAACATGTATCTTTTATTTTAAATTGAGCCTTTTATTTTTTTATTTCCTAGTCAATTAGAAGTCTCACTGTATACATTAAAATCAATTTATCTCAAAATGTAAATTTTAATGTGCGATGTACCTTTTCTGAGAAACTACTATTCACAGGTATGTAAATTTTTTATGAATTATTCATAATGATGCCTAATATTCACTAAAATGAGCTTTTTGTCAAAAACTCAAAAATTTAATTTTTACAAATTTTTTAAGTAAAAAATGGGTCAAATTTCGCAATGTTTGATAAAATATTTCATAATTTATTAAAAAATTCAAAATTAGCTAAAAGCTCATTTTAGTATAATGAGAGAGGTGTACTTTAATAGTATGAAAAATTTCAAGCATGTACATAAAACACATTTTGAGAAAAGGTACATCGAAAACAGCCAATTTAACATTGTCAGTATACAGAGAGAGAGAGGTTTCCAACTCCCCTTTTAAACGAAATATTATTATTATTATAGAAGCCTTTTTCATGAAAGAAGAAGATTTTGAAAATAAATAATTCTAAGTTCATTTTTTGCCAAAATATTGCATTTTAAAAAAACTTTATTTTAATAATATTTTTAAAAAGTTTTATACACATGTATTCTAATCCAAGTGACACTAAATATTATGAAACTTATTCATTTATACGCTTTGTTTAAATCAAGGTACCGAATGTAGTTGGATGCCTTAAAATGAATAAAATTAAAACCATTTTAAATGTAGGTATTTTCCCTATAGTAAGATGATACTCTAATAATGATATCTATGTCTTTTCGATTTCAACTAAGAGCTCGATAACATAAAACTAAAGAGATTTCACTTCCAATTTTGCTAATTAACCTAAGACGGATAAAGGTAGAAGCAATAGAACAGAATCAAATCATAGTAAAGAAATTTTAAAAAAATAAAATAAACGTAAATGTTCATCTTACATTAGTAATCCATATTAGTGACTTAAATTAGAATTTCAAAGCTAATTTAAATATTTAATGATGTGTTTATATATTTTCTCACGTTTTACACTTCAAAAACCTAAAAATGGAATTTTATCATTTTTCTGTTTTTCATATAATTTGAATTTATTTATAAACTAGCAGCTAAGATGATTTTTCAAGCCACATAAAATCCTAGTTTCTTCGAAATATACATCTCAATCTTTTTGTGATTTGATTGCTTATTAAGGTTTGCAATTTGAGACTACACAAAGGTTTTTTCTGATAGGTCTCAGAATTTTGAACTTCGTTCAAATTATGGGGATGAGATTGAGCTAACACCCCGCAATTATAATATTATTTGCACGAATTACACAAAAAATATTGTTTTAATGAAAAACTAATATCTGCTCGACGCAAACATTATAGATGAAGGATCATTTAAAGAAAATGAAATAGTTATAATCAGAAGAGAGGAAATAATACATTAATTTGTGTGAATCGTTTCATTTATTTCAAAAATTAATAAATTCGAGAAATTTCATCAAATCTTAGTTAGAACAGTATATATTTAATTAATCTTTCTACTGTTTTTGACTGGCAATTACTAAATCAATTCATTCATCCTTCTTTAGTTAGTAAACAAAAGAGAGATGAATGCATTAAAAGTATTATAAATGAAACAAGACACTACAATAAAAAACAAGAGTAAACTTTTGTGTATAAGGTGTGATTTTTACACTAAATTATATTCGAGTTTTCTGAATTAGAATTAATAAAATTTAATTCACTACAGAATTAAAATTCAATTACATTACAGATTTCTCAATAAATGCACAGAATACTTAATCAATTTGACAGTGGCTTGTATATTTGCTTTATACCAGCAAATATTCCATTTCAAATTCATTTAGCTGTATTACGAGGAAATAACATGAAAACAGAGATTAAATATAGATGCTTATAAAGAATTTGTACAAATGTTCCAAGTTTATTACATATACCTTTGCAGTTTGTTTTTTATAAATAAATTTTCTGTTTGTTAAAGGATAAGATAATTAATTTTTCTGAAAGAAAAATAATTATAAGTGAGTCATACTAAGAACATCTACGAGGCGTATTTAAAATATGAGGTCGATTGAACGAAAGTGGTTTAAGTGCATTTTTCAGAAGAAGCAATTGTAGTTATTTAGTTAGTAATTTAGTGTTTAAAATAGACTTTTTTATTACATAAACCTTGTTTCTACAAATAATCCCTAAATATAATTTAATAATGAGATTATTTAATTTGTAAAGAGTGAATAAATTCAATGTAATGCAAAATGTTCTACATTCTAAGAAAATTAGTTTTTTCTTTACTCTAGGAAAATTTTTATAATTTCCTGTAAAAATGTTCATAACTTACTTAGAAACTCAAATTCAGTCTAATGCTTTAACAGAAAGGTCTATTGTGTAATTTTAAAAATTAACTTATTTTGTAGAATTCAAAAACTACTTTCAATGCTCTCAAAATAAAATATATAAATCCTTTAGACATAGCATTTTTTATTCATTATTAATTAAACAAAAAATGATTTTAACACAATATTTTTTAAGACTCAGCCCACACATTCTTACTGAAAAACTTCCCGTTCCAGGGGGTTGCAAAACGTTTTGCATTATTTTCCCAGTATCATTGGAGTCAATACAGGGTGCAATAACTAGATGAAAGTAATATTCAAAGATAAAAATATTTCGGGTCTTAAAGGGATAAGAAATGTTTAACTCCCGTAGTTGTATGAGGTGGGTCTTAATTAGATATAAAATCCCCAGGATCAGAAAAAATTCCATAAATCTAACTTTTATAATAACCCCCAACTCATATAGGACCTGAGGTACATGGGCAGATGTTCCGGTCAGGAGGCCAGTCTGACGCGAAACCCTCAGTGTCAGGTTACCAAGCAAGCTTGGTACTCATCTATCAACCTACTGAAGGGATGAAAGGCTGAGCCAACCTAGCCCAGCATGGGGTTTGAACCTCAGACCTGTGATGTGGAAGCGTGATGCACTAACCACTCAGCCACTAGGCTTCTTAAATTGATATTAGATACAAGTAATTTTATTTGACTAATATTTGTTAATATTAAAGATGATTAGGGCATAACGTACACCCTCACTACCTCCGCATAGCTGAAGGGCCATAAATTCAAGGGAGACCAAAACGTGTGCTATGTTATGGTTTTTCAAACCTTTGTGAGATCCAGCAAGTCCCAAACCTGACTTTTTAGGGGAAGGGGCTAATATTCTCCGTTACGGAAAATATTAGGGCCCACAGGACTCTTAACAGGATCCATGCACTCGAAAAAATATCCTTCTCCAAACCAATGTAACTTAGCAAAACTATAATTTGAAATTTTTACCAGATGATAATCATATATATATTTACAATATTTCTCAAATTTTGAGAGAATTTGAGAAAATGTTTTAAAAAGTTATAAAGAAGTAAAAATTGGACAATTTTTCAAAAATATGAAAATTAGCATTTTACACCGCGCAGGATTCTGAAGTACAAATTTTACAAAATTTATTTTACTTGCTATAAAAATGTTCACGTTTGAAGCTATACCAATTTTTAAAAAATTTAGAGGGAAAAAAAGATTTTTTTATATACAATTATAAAACGAAAATTATAAAATTTTAAGAAAACAATAAATTAAAATTCAAATAGAAAAAAAAATATTATTATATTATTTATTTATTTATTTATTTTGAAAATTGATGTATAAGTTAAGAAGAGCCTTATTTTGAACACGTGTATAAAATTTCAAATTGATATCATAAATGGTTTCTGAGAAATCCTGCGCGGAAGCTAAAAGTTAAGATAAGTTAAAGATAAGAAAGAAATAGAGTTTTCTCGTTTAAATTTCTCTACTTATTTTTCAATAACTTCGGAAGTTTTCACAGTATTAACACAATTTTGGTACCAAAAGGCACAGAAATATTGAGGCTTTAACATATATTTTTTTCAAAAAATTAAAAAATTTGCAATTTAAGAGTCCTGTGACCTTAAGATAATATGTGCTATGTTGCGCTGGACCACAGTAGACTAGTGATCAAGGTAACGGTCAAGGTATCATGTCATGAATTCGAGACTAGTACCACTAAAGACCCACCGTGTAGGTGTACGATGCACGTTAAATCTGTCGAGAGCTCAAACTTCCATTCGTTGATAAGGTGTGGTAGTTAGGAGAGGGGCTCCAGCTCAGTTGTCATCCTCGTCACTTGACTATGGTTCAAAATTACGAGGCTCGTCGCCAAAAGCCTTCGTGTAGCTGAACATAGCGACGTTAATATTCACACGCTCACTCTACTATGCTATGCTGTTCTATAAAATTTCAAAATATATCTCAAAAAGAATAGTAATAAATCTCGAGATATAAAATATATCAAAGATAACAATATCTTTCCAAGTAATGCATTCAGAATGCTTTAAAAAATTTGTAAATTCCTTTAACCGATAATGAAATAACCAATTTTAATTTATCCAACTCACATACATATCTTTTAATATTTCATTCCCAGGGAAATAGGAATTAGACCATTGTTATTCTAAGGGACCTTATACGTTCTTAAGGAATGGTAGAAGTTTGCTTAAGTACTTTTCGCGAAGAGAAAGGCAGCAAGAAATTTGCGGCGCTTGCAAGAAAAGACGGAAAATTCATTATGACTGGCAGGAAATTCTAATTATTTGATGTTTATGCTGCACTGCACGTTAAGTCTCGAAGAAGAATATTAAATTTCCTTCAAAATAGTTAAGGTGCTCATTTTAGATCTGGACAGGGTTATGCACTTAATTCTCGGTATTTTTCATGGAGCTTTTCGTTGTTCTTTCAGGCTCTTGCGTTTCTGTAAACGAAGTTGCGCATTTTGGTAACAAAATAATATCATATTAAGGTTTTATGAATACAGAGCAGAAAATATAGTAACATTTTCTTTTTTTTAAAGTAGGAAATGTAATATTTTTTTTTCTTTTTCAAAGATTGTTTTCTAAGAAATATAGTAATTTTAAATATATATAAGAGTGAAGCTAATTATGCAAAACTTCATTTAGCTCCATTGTTTTGGCATCACAGATCTAGCAAATAATAGCATTTTCTTTACAATGATGTTTTGTAGAATATATCATAGCAATCAAAATAATCTTTTGCAACGAAAAATTTAAGCAAAAATATATGTTTACAAAAAAAATTATCATTAAATTATATATATATAAAACAGTTTAACAAGAATACAATGCTCACACTTAGTGTTTGATTTATGTATATTCCAATTAATGCTTACTTTATTTTACCTTTAGTTTATTTTTATGTCTCTTATTAATGTTAATCGCCCTATTAAAAAGGTTAAAATAATACCCATATATAATTTTTTTGTACAACTGAACTGAACTCAGTCACACAACAGCCCGTGAGGGCAAAATCCTACTGTGTGTGCCTATCTCAGTCAACATGACCTTAGGCACCAGGGTAAATGTGCAGACGTTTTGGTCATGTGGTCAGTCTGACGCGAAACTCCCAGTGTTCAGGTCCAAAGAAAACTTGGTTTTCATTTATCGATGAAAGGTTGAATCGACCTTGACGAGCCCAGGATTTGAACCCCGATCCTGTAGCGTGGAAGCTCGATACACTACAACTCAGCCATTAGACTTCAGTTAATATAAATATAAACGTAATAGTTCACTTACAGTTTCTCTTGAGGTTTTTTAATTCATAATGGTCTTGAGGACTCCAAGAATTCGCATGATAATTCATTTCTAGTTAATCTTCCAGAAAGGAAATAATCAAAACTTTATCTCTCAAAAATTGAAGCAGTGTTTTTAAAACAAGATATGCAAACCTTCATCATCCTCGTATTTGGACTAATTATAAAAGCCTTTACGGAAAATCTTATGATTCTAACAGCTTCCGGTTAAACAAAATTATTGAAGGTAGAGATATCGAGAACAAAAAGAAATACTTTAGAGAACGTCTTTAAATTCAGTTGGCTGTGTCTATCGTGTTGCTGTTTGCCTTACAATTCCGTTGTGTCGTTACGTAAACTAATAAATTGTGACTCTTTTAATCAACCAAGTGTTTCCTTCACAAGTGTGCCATGTCAACCACCAGAAATCTTTTCTTAATAATTAAGTGCCTTAAATCACATCCGAAATTATCTCTTTTATATATATATACATACATATATATATATATATATATATATATATATATATATATATATATATATATATTTATATATATATAATAAATAAATAATAATAAATCTATCTGACTTATCTTTGACATGTATAATTGTATTTCTGTTTTTACATTACTTATTTAGAATTATAGTTATTTAGTACACACTATTAGGAAACACTGCAGTTTCCTTGTAGCTGTTTTTTGACGCCTTTATCCACACACTTCAGGAAAAAATATTTTTTTTTGATGCTCAAGCACTTCGCTTTGACATTTTCGAGATAATAGAAACGTAGTAACTAGTACGGCAGATCAACACTACAAATGAACTGAAATTAGTTAACGGACATTTGGATATTCTTATATCCAATATTTTACTGAGAGTAAAAGGGGATAAAAGAGATGTTTCCAATGAACTGGACAATGAGAGTTAAAGGGTAAATTCCCAGAATTATATTGCTCTCGGCGAGTTAGGCACTTAATAAAACCAGTTCAAGATCTATGACCTCTATAAAATGTGTTAAAAGAGAGAATAATTTAAAATGTCGAGAAATACATTAAAAATAGGAAGAAAATTTAATCGTAAGAGCAAATCTAATAAATACTATAAATGTGAAAGTTAGAGAGTATCTTTGTGGGTCTTTCACGCAAAAACAACTGAATGGATTTTAATGAAACTTTACAGTAATATAGCTTATACATCAGAATAACACATAGGCTATAATTTATAGCATATGCTATAATTTATAAAGATATTGTGTGAAGTGGCCAAAATATAACGATATTTGTCAAGTAAAAAGGAAAAAATTCAGCCATCTGCGAGCAATTCTAGCTTGCGCTGCAAAAAAGCCCACGTCAGCATATATCTATCTTTTGTTTGTGAAAAACTCTTTTTGTTTTGGCTACGCAAGGGGCTTGCTTCTAATTAATTCCTGTGATTAGAATAATGCCTAATTTTTTATTTCAGAGTAAAACTAAGTTTTGAAGGAAGATGTTGTTATAAATCTCTCTTTATTTAAATGGTTTTTTTTATGATTTTATTATGCACATTTTGTAGTAAGAAATTGATCTTTTTTCAAAATAAATTCTTTTATCGGTTCTGGTACTTAAAGTAAATAAACTTTATCTTTCACACAGCATCAATTGGACAAATTTTCAAAATTTGTTTGTGATTAGTAGTTAATTATAACGCTATAATTTTAATTGAATAGGCAGAAAATTCCTTTTTTAAGTAAAAAAATAATTATAACTACTGTGCTGTATTTTTTGGAGTGTGTGAGTGAGTGAATATTAACACCGCACTGTTCAGCTACAGGAGGGCTTTTAGTAACGTATCACGTAATTTTGAACCATGGTCAAGTGACGTGGACGACACCTGAGCTGGCACCACCTTCTCCTAACTACCACACCACACCAACATAGAATGAATATTCTACCAATACTTAGCAGGAATATTCTTTGAAATCCACTCTTCCAAGATATATGGCAGCACGGGTTGTATGATGAGTATTTTAGCGGGGAAGCCGAATAGTTTTGTAGCAGATATTGCGTTTTCAGCTGACAGCGTTTTCAGCGGATTGCAAAGATTATTATTTTTTTCCCGAAAAAATAGTTTGTCATAATTTAAGTGTCTTATGTTTTTGTATGTTAGTGAAGACATTGGAAAATGATTTGACTACTTATTTTAAATGAACTGTGTATATAGTTAATTTTACAGTGGAATATATTTAATTAATTTATTTATTAAATTTTCCAAAGTGGAGTATTTTGTTTATGTATATTCCTTAATTTGTAAATGTAGTGATCCAAAAAAAATATTGTATGAAAAAAACTGCAGTAAATCATAATGCGGTTGGATAAAGTATTAAAGTGCATTTCGCCCCTTCACGGCGGGTCTTTCAAAGCTCTAATAAACCTCCAGCTACGAAAGTAGCTAGGCATTTGTCAACTTGACTCTATCGTTAACATTTCGCTATGTTTTTCATTGAATCGCCATTATAATTTAAGAACCAGCGTTACTTGGGAATATTACAATTTTAAAAAATAAATACAACAGAAAGTAATATTAATGTTTTACACTATCAGATATAAATTATGTACACTACTTTAAGCGTTCATTACGCAAAACTTTTAACAATGTTTTAATTTTTCCTTAGCAGAGATCAGCTTAGGGAGGTATTTAGAAAAATCGACCCTCAAGAGTGTTACGAGGAATTATAAATAAAAAAAAACCTTTTTTCAGCTATTAGGTCCACATACTTAAAATTTAACAAAGGTGTTTTTTTTCTTTCTTTTTTTGTTTAGCTGAGATATGTAAAAAGCTTTTTTTTGTTTAGTTTGAAATTCACATAAAATTAACTCATTAAAAACTTCTTTTTCCTTCAATCTGTGTTGTTTAATTTTTCAGTTCACCCGTGCGAAGAACGGGTATACCAGCTAGTGTTCGTTATATAGAAAATACTCTTCGTTATTCGGAGGTTATTTTACGAAGAAAATCGCGATTTGTTCATGGTTCCAGGATCTACATAGTAAAATTCACAATGTAGAGGTTTATAATTTGGACGTTCAACTGTATGTAAACGATTTATGTAAAATATATGTGAATAATTGTTGTGCGTGTGCGTGCGTGCATTTATATTAATTATAAATTCAATGCAGTTCTTCAAATTCAACTGAAAAGGAAAGACGATGAAGAAAAAAAAAATTTTAACAATGTTATTTATATGTATTGAAAAAAAATGCTTATTTTCTTTTTCTAAGCGTGAAAGATAGAGTATATGTTTAATATGCAATATTTTTTTAAAAAATTGTTATCGATCAAAAGTTATCTTATTTCGTTCTGCCTAGTAAAAACTCTGCTAAGACATGAAAAATCGACATTTTCCAACTTCTGGTATGAATATTATATTGTTAAAAATTCATCTTTGATGTACATTTTAATCGATTTATAAGAAAAGCAATATTTTAAAAATTCATTCATCGATATTTTGATGTTTTAAATACAATGAATAATATCCGCCCATGAGCCAATGATTGAGATTGCAATAACAAATGATCATTATAACAAATTTGGTTGCTATGGTGACAGCGAAATAACAAACTGGTTGGAGTAATTGTCATAACATAATCATTAAATCGAAATGATCGCTTTATGGTTTGTTTACTGTGACATTGGCAATAATGTAACATATATAATTTGCGCATGAACAACATATTAGATATTTTTCAATTTTTTTTTCAAGAAGGATTTGCAGCTGCATGCTTTCCGTCAGATTTCTTCTAGAAGCCTTGTTTTCAATACAATTTTGTAGAAAAAGAAATTGATAATAATTTATTGTAAAGACTGTCAAAACATCTGAAAATAGAGGGGAAAAACAAGAAATGGTAATAACATTATATATTCAATTAAAAACCCAGTTTTTTAATGTATAAAACATTACATTTATAAATGTGCCTTTATAAAATTAAGGAACAAAAGATAGATATGACAATCATAGTCTCTTTTTCATTAATATTTCGACATTTGAAGCGAAATTATTCTTTTCAAAGTAGGCCTTTGTACGTTTCTCCAATAATTCCTGAATAAATCACGGGGGATATTATTCAAAATAAATTAGTTTATAAAACGCTTATCGCGAAATTAGTATTTGCAAAATTGCTCAAAGTGTTTGCATAACTTACAAGTAAACAATATTTTATGTACTGAGAAATTTTTTCTTGTTACTATGAGTAAAATTTATGAGAAACAGATACCACTCTAGTATTAATATTTTTAAAATTGGATTTTACTTATTATGATTTGATTATTATATACTTAGTGATGCTTATTTTACATTTTCTGAGCTTTAATGGGGAGTCCAAAGGTTTCAGTATATATTTGTCAAAATACGCCTTTAGTATACAGTACGATCAACAGTGTCTTCTATCACGAAAACTTAAGGTTGCGTGCCAGTTTGAGATACCAAAGTTTCCGTCTTCTTTACAGTTATTTCCTATTGGTGGATAGATTTTGATGTCGGAGGATCAACTTTCCATTCTGTTCGAACGCGTCATTTTACACGAGTGACTGATTTAAATTCCGTTAACTAAAGTACGCACTGCATCTTTTACTGTGGCGTAAACGTCTGTACAAATGAAGTCAGTGTAAATGGTTTATCGTCTGCGATTGCCGAATAATGAGTGCATGCGCGGCCGATCGGACTAGACACAAAAATTCTCCGAAGAGTTTTCCAATCCATGGATGAACAGTTTATTACATTCTGATGGGTAGTTTCGTAATAAAAAGACATTACTTTTGGACACTTAAAGCCCGACACCCTGTATTTTACCATAGATGAATGTTAACTGTTAATTGGTAGCAGTTTTAAAAGTGTGATAAAAACGTTAAAAAAAATATTGGATTTATTTTTAATTTACATCGAACTGGGAAGCAACACAGGGCTATTAGCGGTGAGGGCTTGTAAATCTGAACCATTGTCAATAAACGAGAACGACTCTTGTGCTAGTTCCAGAGCTGGAGCTATTCCTCTCTTTCACACCAACGGGAGAATTTTGAGCCCCGGCAGATTTAACGTGCATCGCCCCTCTATACGGCTAGTCTTTAGCGACACTAGGTTTCTAACTTAAAACTCGATCACGAGTACGTGACTATGACCTAAAAAAGTCTCGGAGGACATATAATAAAATTGTTCTCATGTAACCAAACCATTCGTATGAATACGTATTGATTTACGAAAATATATAAAATGTACATAAGACGGTATCAAACACACTAATAAATAATAAGTGAATTTTTCAATAATTTTTCGACATTACTTAGATCAATCGATAGTTATTTACAAAAGCAATCGTGGTTCGTCACCCATCCGATACAGTGGTTAGCGACGCTGACTTCTGTGCCGTAGGGACTGGGTTCGAATCCAGGAGAAGACATGGATGTTTGTAAATGTATAGTGCCATTGTGGCATGGGGGTACTCAAAATAGCCGTCGAGCCGCAAGTCCTCTCGTGAGGTTAGTGGAAGGAATTTGACCACCCCAGAGTGTTCTTCCTCTAAATTGGGGTGGAACCGAGCCAAAATCGTACTGTCACATGTATGGTGCTCAAAGCTACAGCTAACGACAGGCGTCACATAGCTCATTGCCATGATGAATTTCGTGGGTCTTTATTTGGCCTTTGCCGATCAGGTGTCATAAGTAACAACAACAATCGTGGTTCAGGCTTTGCGCTTAAAACGACATCCCTAACATGTAAATTTTATAATATATATTAGTACTTTTCAATATACTATTTAGATCTTTATCGATCGATATCGATTTACGAAAGTAGTCATCAATCAGGATTTGTCTATATAAGATGATATCGCTAATATTCCTTATCGGTGCTTTGGATATATGATTTTAACTTATGGAGTTCATATAGTACACTGTACGATACAGTTTCACATTCTTATGGAAAATTAAAATACTCCATGCATATTTTTTTTTTATTTGATGAAGAAAATATCATACATTTACATCATGTATAAAATCTACAGCAAGTAGGCCGTCAAGGTGCAAATTAAAATTAACCAAATTCACAGTTCGAAAACCGAAAATAAAATCAAAATTCAAATTCTGTTCCTCAGAATACATTCACGGTAGTCCTGTTCGTCCAGTGATCTCCTTTCTTTACCTGCAATAGTTTTCTTTTTCTTGAGAAGGGAAATCTCGTATCCATGGTTACGGCATCCCTCTATTTTTCCCACAGTCGGTCCACTAATGGGAAAAAAATTGTATTATCTGAACCCTTAAGAGGGGGACAGGTAAAAGAGAAAGAATACTTCGAATGTTCTATAGTGCGAACGATTTTTCCCCCAGATATAAGGTACTTCACTATATCGTTAGAGAAATTTGAACGTAAAAGATTTTTTCATTACTTTCAGATTAGAAGACTTATGCTCGTACTGTTCCGGAAATAACGATTTCTCAACGTACTGAGAGCGCATTTTTTTTTGTTGTAAAGTGCTGTAGTCCAGGTAGAATCCTGTAATGTACGTTAAATTTTTATCTGGATGTGATTTCAAGTAAATTGACTATACCTATGGAAGAAATTCTCCTATTTCTTAATATTACATTTATCTGAATTTATAGGGTTGCATGACACATAGTAAAAGGAATTTTTGTGCTATGCTTTAAATCGATATGTATCATTACTTCTAATAAATTTCCTCTTTGATCTTGAATAAGCCACTATGAATCTATTTATATTTATAAAATATATCTCTCTTACAGGGTCGAAAACCTCTATACATGCAAAGGGTTTAAAATAAAATGAAACTTCAAACATAACATTCTGAGGTGGGAAAAAAATTATTTTTCTTCAATACACATTGCCTCGTTATCGCAAAAAAATGTAAAAAAAAAAACTGTAACAAATTATTTGTTTTTATTGTATTTCTTTAAGTTTTTCAATTTCATCATAAATTAAGTGTTTTCCAATACAATTCAGCCTTTTTTTATACACGGTGTAAAATCTAGCCTTAAAGTACCATCATTGTCAATTAAGCATGGTTCGAAATTAAGAAGTCCGTCACCACTAGAATTCGAGTTCTTCACAGTACGACGTAAAGTACAGAAGCGTCGTACATCATATATAAAGTTGTACAACATATTGAGGATGAAATTCAACCCATAGGCTAATCATACTTGTTAATTGACAATTGTTCAAAGTCATTAGCTCTCGTGGAGTTTTAAAGTGCAGCATCAATGAATGAAAACTCTTTTAAAATGTTTTTGTAATGTATTTTATAGTATCTTAGTATCTTAGTTTTTAATTAAAAATATCTTAGTTTTTTTATATATAAATATAAGCATCTCTTTGTTAAGATGTGACATTATTCGGAATAAACTTCACATTTTATGCAGTTACAATCTGCAGCAAAAAACGTCCAAACACTTTTTTCCCAATAATTAATCTACATTTAACCCACTATTATTTAGTACTTTTTCAATATTAACTAGTTAATTTTTTTACATCTTGTATTTCTCATTTAATTTATTCTATACTCCCCAATTATATTTAGCTATTTTTAATCACCTTATCTAATCAGAAACATATAGGTTTTATCATAAATAAACAGACACTGTATATATATATATATATATATACTCTATCCACTCTGGTATGTGACAAAAAGAGGAAGGAGAGCCATTGCCCTATTATGCAATCGCTTTCTTTTCAGGCGCGAATATCCCACGAAGCACCCTTGGGCCATACTTTAACCTACATACCTGAATGCACATCTATAGAATGGAATGGCCGAAGCAGGAAAGGGGAGGCAATGAAAATTATACAACCCCTTACCTCACCCACCTACTACTCCAGAAGAGCCCGAGGGAATATGTTACAAGATGTGAAGTGATTTCTTTTGAATGCTTTTTTACCAGAATCAATGCAATATTCATTGGGTGATAAAAGAGATGGAGCTTGAAAAGGTGTTGAAATGGAAACCATACCTATGAATAACTCACCTGGGCTTTCATTTTGGTGCTGAAACTAATGCATTTTGGTTCATGAGTAAGAAAAGTTTTAGGGAGAAGGCTGCGATCTTTGTTAGGGTTCGATTTATGAGCGGTTTTGGTCTGAAGAATTGTCGGCGAACCTTTGACTGCTTTGAATGGGCTTTTGTATGTAGCTAGTGCGTGGGTTTAGTTCGATATTAATCAATGGGCGGGAGTGGTGTAGAAAGAAATTTAGAAAATACTCTAATTGGCTGGAAGTTATAATAAAGATATAAATATTGAACACAATTTCAAGTTTTGTGTTGAGTATCGTCTAGCTTTAATCAATGAACGAGACATGCGAGAAATATCCATTC
This sequence comes from Trichonephila clavipes, assembly GCA_019973935.1. NCBI lineage: Eukaryota > Metazoa > Arthropoda > Arachnida > Araneae > Nephilidae > Trichonephila > Trichonephila clavipes. Next base: position 556,085 of record BMAU01003938.1, on the reverse strand, counting down.
ATTTTTCAAAAGGTTTCAGTATATTACTTCAAACTACGATATTCTATAATGAATCAATATTAGTAAGAGTCTCAGTAATAAACAGTGGTGTAACTTACACCCCCTCAACCCCCACATCGCGGGGGAGGGCAGAATTCTAGAAGCCTAAAGCCTATGTTATTCGTTATGGTTTTGTAATCCTTTGTAAAATTCGGCTTGGAAACCAAAACCTGACTTTGCAGGGAGGGGAGTGTAATAATTTTCACTACGCCACTGGAAATAAAGTATGATTATTAATTTATATTTAAAGCGCTAATACATAATATTTTATTTTAAAAAAAATTGTACTTTGAAATGATGATAATTTACGTTTATTAATTTTTTTGGCACAAAAGTTTTTTTTCTATTTGTTTATTTACATATATGAATGTGTAGCATTAAGTAACAAACTCAAAGTGTCAGACAAAAATAAAAAGATGTGTATGTATTTGCATATATAATGTTTCAAAGGAAATTTGGAATTTTTTCGGGAAAAAAACTGATTATCCCTTCATAAGGACAACTTTCAACAAACTTTCAGCAATGCAAACTAACGCTAACTGCACTAATTTTGAGTTAGCTTGTGTAATTTTCAATAAGTGCTAAATCTTCTTCTTTTAGCTTAGGTTTCAAATGTAGAGTAACATGTGGGTAATTCCGGTTTGTGACCATAAAAATTTGAAACGGGATTAAAATTTGAAAGTAGGATGATCTTTTCCTGAAAAAAAAACTAAATGTTAAAATTTTTTCTTGAATATGTACTGTGGGAAGACGAAGATTCAATGAAAGTAGAATATTGGATACGTATACTTTTAACTATCCTTCCACACAGAGAGGTAAGTTTTGTATTAAACAAAGTCAAGCATTAAGTAATTTCTAGACTCAATTCTACTGAATCATTACGAGCAGCAACTTCAAATTTAGGATATGAATTATGTATACATTTAAAATATAGAAGTTATTTTTCTTTAAATAACTTTACTAAAGTTTGAAAAGGATTATAGATTTTAAAGCTATTATTAATTGCATTTTCTGCTTACATATTTTCATATGAAATATTTAATGCTTTATGCTAATGAGAAATTCAACAGCAAAACATTTCTCTTCACGGAAATATCACTTTTTTATGAATTTTGTATTAAAACGTTGAAGGCTAAATTCAAAGAATAAATCTAAATCATTCTTGATATGAAAGTAATCTTCTTATCTTATTTAAAGAAATACTAACTTTTTGTTTTAAAAAAATACATTTCAGAGTTAAGAAGTTATATATTAGTTTAAGTAGTCTAAGTAGTTAAAGTAATTTATGACAATATTCATAAATTTTCCTAAGTTTAGTTATTTTATTTTCTATCGCAATATAAATCTGCATTTAATAAATCATAAAATAATTTCTTATGTAAATTTAAAATTATGGACAATGTTTTAATTTTTCTTTTTTTTTTTATACAATTATTGCTATTCTCGTGTTCCTTTCAGTTATTATTTATTACAATCTTCACAATTTTCAGCATTATTATTATTTCGTCATTGCTGTAACATATTGATCCCTTTATCTATCTTCATACATTTTAAAAGTACCTAAGTTCTAACTTACCCCGAGCTATATCTATTAATCTTCTCTTGGCAAAGATCAATCCTTCACTCGTATCGGTGAGCACAATAGAAATAATGATTTGATCCAGGAATACAGTTATACTTAGTAATGAAGACTACTCCAATCTGTACGTTTCGTCAATAACAATCGAATCCATAACTCAACGTAAGCCCCACGGATAGTACTTGGACGAATGCCGGTGTATCCTTCACGATATATATTCTCCTTATTCATATTTCTCCCAAGGATGTTATTTCGGGAATAGGACTGGATATATGATGGTCGAAAATGAATAACATTTTGTCGTCGTATTTCTTTTCTGAAGGAGATATGCGAGAGATGGTCAAAAGTATTATTATTGTACCTCTTAATATATGTGATGCAGCATTTCTCAAACTTTGAGGAACTCTCTCCTAAAGGGAACAAACATGTCAAAAAAGTCAAAAATAAAAAAAATTATTTAAAAAAATATTAATTTACTGAAAATAAGCAAAACAAAATACATTTTAACATATTTACACTGATATAATATACTTATAAATGTATCAGTTATGAGCGACGTATTCGATAATTAAATTATCGATACTAAATTAAGAACACGTTTATTAATTACTATAGACCTTAATGGGCTTGTCGTATACGCAATTTAATACTTATCTTGATAATTTGTCCGGGTTTTCTCTTTTTTATTAAAGTCGCATTGTAACTTGAAGTCAAAGTAAATTCTTATTGTATGGAAAGGGGTGGCGATGAAAATTATGATTGAAAATGGGGTCGCAAATATTGAAATTTTGATAAGCACTGATGCAATGTATTTTCATATATGTTTTTATAATTTTTAGTTTTAAATGCTGTACTCCTCCGTAGCAAAATTTATTTAATTTTGGTCATAGAAATTGGAAAATCCTCTGTCGAAGTGAAAATATAATAATTCTAACAATTACAAAAGATTCGAACATACTTAACCAAAACATATGTGAATACCGTATATAAAACGAATACCATGCTTTAAAAAGTTTTTTTTTGCTGTTCCTCACTCCAATTTTGAATATTGCAACCTTATTTGGGACCTTTATTATAAAAGTAATATCGAAATTCTCTAAGGTATCCAATTACGTTAAGAACCATGATTTTAAAAAATCGCATAAATGAATAATTTTTGTGATATTTAGTGTCACTTAGATTAAAATACTAATATAAAATTATTTTAAGGACATTTTGTCAAAAAGAATTATTTAAATACAACAATTTGGCAAAAAATTAACTTAGAATGACATTTTTTCAAAATATTCTCTTATAAAAAATGCTTCTAAAATAATAATATTTTGCTTATATAAAGACTTTTCCATAGAGTCTGAACCATTTTTTCAAAAATTCACATTTCAGAGTTACCACCAATTAAAATAATTATCGGCGTTTTTTTTCTTAAAATTTCTCCCCTCTGTTGTCATAAAACATGTATAAATCCACTTCTAAGATATATATTTCAAAAATTTTAGTTGAGCCTCTGTACAGAGGTCTGAGCTATATACAGGCAAAATATTTTTAAAATAGAAGCATTTTTCACAAAAGGATATTTTGAAAATGGGTCATTCTATGCTCATTTTTGTCAAAATATTGTACTTTTTATTGTAATAATATTCTCTTAAAGCAATTTTATATGTATTTTCTAATCTAAGTGACACTAAAAATCATAAATATTATCCATTTATACGCTTTTGCAAAATCACTGTTCCGAACGTAGTCGGATTTCTTTAAATGTGCAAAATAGGTTCATGAAATACTCAATTGTTTTATAGTGGAGAAAAAAAAATTTTATTCGCAGTTTTTATCATCCTCTTATCTAGGCAAAGTGTTTGATATTCCGATTTTGGAATCATGACATCTTTCTTCTATTTTTTTTTATAAAATCATCGATAATATGACTGGCTGCCTTGATATTTTAAACATTATTTATTTATTGTACTAGAGAGAAGTTTGAAAAACAATTTCCTTATTTGAAGATTGGTTATTTAGATTCAATATATATCAATAATTTTTAACTTTATAACTTTTTAAAAAACTTTTAACAATTTATTTGAAGAGCTTGATACTTTTAATATGTTTTGTGCTGTTGTAAATGATAAGATTTTACGACTTTTAAACCCTTAAAATGCATTAATTTGTAATCTCAATTCTCAATGGGTTTTTTAAATGTTGTGTAGTGGTTATAGAGTTTTTCCTTAAAAAAATGTGTTTTTTATATATATAACTCACTATATCTCTTCAATTGTAGTAGGAGAAATTTTGAGATTTCTGCTGTTCATTTTTCTGTTATGTCCTCTGTAATTAAAGTGTTTCTTTAAGTGTGCATTTCCAGTGAACAAATAAACAATGCAATATTTTGTGCGCCATGGCGTTTAACCCTCACATATACTTTGAAACTGTATTTCGTTAAGTTTTAGATATATTCGCCGTATAACACAAGGTTTTTTTACGAAGACACCTGAAATTAACATGTGCAATGCTCTAATATTTTCATTGAGAACATTTATAACCCCGTGCACCACAAAGTATCACAAGGGAGCTTACATAGAAGTAAGCGTGAAGCACACATCCCAAAGAAGAGAAGGATTACAACACAAACATCAATGTCTTTCCCGAAATTCGAACCCATACCCTACGGCACCACAGTCAGCGTCAATAGCCACTATAACGGATGGGTGACGCTCTCATCTTGTGAAGTCTAAACATTATGTGCGAGAGGATAAGTAAAAAAAATACATAATGAAATTATAAAGCTGACATAATTAAAAAGTAATTTAAAAAGTTGTATGTCAGACAGAATAGATGGAATGGAAAAGCATTATATGTTTATTGATCAGAGTAATAGTAATAGGGAAGATGAAACAGAATTCAATTAAGTGCATGGAGATATGACGGAAGACAAATATGAAGAACATTGCATGTTATTCAATAATGAAAGCTCAAAATATTTTTAGATTAAAAAAATATCTTCTAGATCTCAAAATATTTCTGCTCTGGATTTCTTGTAAATAAATAATTTTTAGATACATATAAGGATTCAATTTTTATGGTAATCTTTACTTTATATTTAAAGCTATCATTTTTATATCCAGTACATAACGTGTACTCCGAAATATTTATCTTATTTTTGTGTTCTAAAAAAAGCGCGTTATAAACCGAAATATATGGTACATGTTATTTTTTAACTATTATATGAATAAATAAGACAGTCATTCCACTCACGGATAATTAAATTAATATTCATGATATTTTTTTAAAAATTTAAAGAATCGAAAATTTTTAACAACGATTTTTTTTTACTGTTTAAGCACCAAATTAACGAATAAAAATAATAAGTTGCTGTATTTCGAGAAAAAAGGAATACATTTTTTATAAGCCAAGCGGGAATTAGTTATTTATTATCATTGAGAGTTTTATACGAGTATAAGCAACCAATATAAAGCCAATAAAACAGTCAAGAGAATTGATGACATAACAACATAAAATGTAACAGACACATAAAATGTGTTAGACATTTCTACCGTAGCAATTGATTAATTATAATTCTAATATAAGAAAAGTCTAAATCCAAACACAAGTGACATGATAATTCTAATGTGTTAGAATTGAACATTGGTGACAATATCCAAGTTTCTTATTAGACAATCTAATCAATCAACATCATTTACGTAATTAAATGTTGCCCAAAATAACACCGAAATTCCAAAATAAGTAATGGATGGTACGTAATGAGTAAAAATAGACAATTATCAACAAAAATAGCATACTAAATATAGGGCTCTAATGATCATTACAATCTATGCAACTAGAAAATGGGTGACTTTTTTAATATGCTATTACCAAAGGTACCTGAAAAGATATTTTATACACGGAAATTAGGTATTTATGTATAAATATATATGTATGGTACGTATAGGAATATCTGCAATTGTAAAAGCAAAAAAGCATTTCTGATTTGAAAAAAAATTATAACTCATAAAGTAATTTAAGTTAGTATAGAAAAATAGGATTTTTGGAAAAGATTTAGAAGAATAATTATTAATTTCATGAAAATATTTGCTTCTAGAAAGTAATTTTATTATTTTTCTCTTTTTAGGTAATCTTTTTTTCCTGATTAATTGTTTAAAGCTTTTTTGGTAAGTAGGTGTTAAATCTAATTTGTCTTTTAAATAACTTTTGTAATATCCTTTTTAAAAGATTAGATATTGTAATATACTTGACCAAACTTAATATTTACAGTAATACGTTAGTCTGTCAAAAAACTTTATTCTTTATTTGTGTATGTGTTAGAAGTCAATTTAAGATGCGTTGTAAAAGTTAACTAAAAAAAAAAGGTAACTTTTTATTGCTTTTTGGGTTTTTACAGACGTATTACAAATCTTTTATATTGCCTTTGCAAATACTATACACTTAAAGTTTTTATCGAAAAAAACTTAATTCGGAAATTTTAGAGTAAAATAAATTTTTTTTTGCAACATATATAGTCACATGCGCAAAGTTAATTATTTTCCTCTAGATGAGATTACAAAAATTATAGAAAATCATTCTATATTAAATATTTTCCCCATAGTTTTCAAAAAATATTCTTGACGAAACAGTATTTGTATACTGACTCTTTTTTCTAATGAAAAATAAGTTAAAATTATTTGATTGTTTTTTTAATAAAAATTATGCAGATAAATACCGTTTTTGCATTTTTTTCAAATTTCATAAACATTGTGAGTAATTTTATTACTATGTTTGGTGCTTAATTTCAGAATGAAATTATTTTGGACCTTCTTATACATTCTTATAAATATCATCTCTTACTTTTATAGAACTATATTAATCATTTTGAAATCCTTTCAATGTAAATTTTATTTTTTATGTGTGCATAGAGAAAAGTATAATACTTATGCATTCATATTCATTGAAATTAATTGAAATTGATTTAATGGGTATTGTGTACACTTATATGTTTGTATTTGAAGTTAATAAACATTTCAATTACAGTAGAACGTCGTTTATCCAAACATTTATTATCCGGAGCGTCAAATATTCGAACCAGTTTTTATTATATATATATATATATAATTTGCCAATTACATGTTCTGTATGCATTTGAATAAGTTTTCGAAAAGGGCAATGCGGACTTAGAAGGTGAAAAAGACTTCAATGACGACAACAAGGAGGAGTTTACAGACTTTGTCCAATCAATCCCAGGATTTCAAGAATGCGATGAAGAAAATGTAGGAACCGGGATGGCATCCGATGCTGAAGACTGTGGATTTCAAAAGCTGAATGATGACGAGATTGTGACTCCTATGCAAGAAGATTGCGACCATGTAAACGATGAAACGGATGAAGACGAGGACAACTATAACAACGAAAGTAGCAAGGTTCCATCAAATGCTGACGCGTTTTCTGCGTTAGAGATAGCTATGGAGTGGTGCGAACAACAATCAGAGTGCTGTCCTACTCGACTACTGCTGCTCAAGAGAATCAGAGACCTTGCAGCATAGAAACGAAGGTGTACAATGGTACAGCGAAAACATAAGTGATTATTTCCCACAATAAAGGTAAAATTGCAACATTTTTCACCTATTTTGCCCTTTTTAAGCACATTTCCCGCATGTGATGATTTTAAATATTCGTATAATGTCCGGTTTCATACACTGCATGCATCGGTCAGTTTTCGGTTATCCGAACAATCGCGTAGCCGAACGGTGTCTGGTCCCAATTGATTCGGATAAACGACGTTCTATTGTATCTCAAAAACCAATTTAAAATCAAATTTTTTGAAGCAGTAATCTTTGAAAATGCACTTAAAATATGAATTACGGTATATTACAAAAATTATTCGATTTAAGTAAGTATGTATTAATTTACATATCCGCATTTGTATAATTTTCTCAAAAAAAAAAGTAAATGAATGATTGAAAATATAAAACTACTCAGATTTAGAAAGGTTTGCGTGCTGTCTGAAAGCCTGTTCTGCCGACTGCTTCAGATGGATGAGACACATGTTTATTTCGCTTAATATAATTCTAGAGACAATGATTGATGACGACACAATGATTTCTAATCTCACGCTGTTTCGTATAACTCATAATATTTTTAACTTAAGAAAGCAAATAATACTGAAACATTAATCAACAAACTTCAGTTTTGTCAGATATAGTTCAAAAACAAATTTTTAATTTAGTAGTTTTGACTTCTTTATATACGTGGGTATTTATATATATGTATACTAATTTTTTGTTTTTTTCTAATAGTTTGCTGTTCAGTGTATTAATTTTAGAAGAATAACCGACTGAAACAGATATCTAATTTTTAATAGAATTTGGGAATCATTAAGAACGGATTCGTGAAAAAATGTGAATATATTTAACACTAAGAATAATTCATGAGACATAATAATAAGTGATGAAATCAGTTGAAAAATAATTTCTCTTTTTATAAATTTATACCAGATTAATATATAAAACACGTGTTTCACTTATAATTGGAATTAATATTTTTATCAATACACATAAAAATAACATTAATTTCTAAAATAGTGTTAATTTAGAGAAAAGATTATAAAATCATGCATTATTCTTAAAAGTAAAATTACGATTTATTTTTGTCGAAAATTTTCCTAAAAACCAATATTTTATTTTTGAATACATGTTTTTAACTATCTTCAGTAGAAATTTATTTATTTAGATAAAAATAATATTTAGATTTATTTTTATAAAAATCCATGTATTTATTTTTAAGTGTTTTATAATTTCTTTATGATTGGATTTTTCGTAAATAAAGAAAAATAACAGTTAACTAGATTGGATTAAGAACTGTCTTCTGTCAAATTGTATCCTTTTAAAAAAACTCTTAAAATAAATCATTTAAATCTTTTTTATAAACGCAAGATATATAAATTTAGTGAGAGCAAAATATGAGAGAGAGAGAATTTCTTGTAATGTATAGAAAAGTTAAATCTATTTTTGTATGATTTTACATGAATATTTCTTGTAAATTTTTAGTCATAATCTTTATATTTAAAATAAAAACATTTCGAAATCCATGACCGATGCAGGGTTAAATTACCCCTTTTCATAAGCAGTGTTTTATTGAAATAAAATATAAAGTTATTAGCATAATTTTAGTATAATTGCTAAAAATTTAAGTTAAAACCTTAATTTATATTTCTATTAAAATTCTTTAAGAATTTAAAAATATTTCTTTTTATAATTATGTATTAAAGTACTTTATTTGTTGCATATGTTTCATTCTGTACAGTATTCATCTTAAATATTTTGCAGAATTATTATCTATTTTAAAATTTTAAAAACTTTAAAAAATTCTTTTTGCTGGCGAACATTTTATTTTATACTAAAAATAAAGTTATTCATTTATTTTAATAAGAAATTTAAAAAGAATATACTAGAAAGAAAACTGATATTTTATAAAGATAGCAATTTTTAATTCATAAACTCCCATTTTTCTTTTTCGTTTTCATGTAAGAAACTTTAAGCTAGTTTTACATTTAAAATTTAAGGGACTAGTTTCACTTATATTTAAATAAATTGATTGATATTGGAATATATCTCTCATATTTTACGTATATAAATGAGCAAATCTTTACTCTGTTTAGAATTTTCTTTATACAAAAATATATGGTAAATTATTTAGACATTTTATTTTATAAATTTAAACTTATAGCTATGTAGTTTTAATATATCTATGTTCGCTACGTTTGAGTACGCGATGTTGTTGTTTCTTATTTAGTAGTAAAAGTATCTCATACAAGTACATTATTCTTCTACTTAAGTGACGTACCTAACAACGCACTTTACTTCAACTTCTGCACCGCAATGTGTATAATAATTTACTTTTTGCGTTCTATGTTCTCGGTGGGAATTCTTTTCATGACGTCAGAGAACCTCATGTTCAGATGATGCCACATATCTTCCTTAAAGACAGTTTTTTAGAAGTTGAAGTTAGTTTCTAAATTTTTTTCTTATGAAGTTAGTTTATACTAAAGAAAAGAGCTTATTTTCTTTACCGAAAACTCTATTCGGATATTTGTAACGAAAATAAAGGTTGGTTAAATTATATATAACTTTATAAACTAAAAGTTCGAAGATTGAGAAATAACTATTGAAGTATTACTATTTTTGAACATCAAATATTATTAAGATTTAAAGTGATCTATCTTGCTTTGTTAAAGTCTTCGCGGGAAAAAATAAAAGTACATAGCAATATTAGATAGCATTTTTAAGAAACAACCCTAAGAATCGATCTTAATGATAATTTATTAATAGTAAAACCTTAGCAATAATAATTGGTGTTATTTTTTTATTTTATAAATATGTCAAAAAATTACTTTGTTTGATTACACAATATATATATATATATATATATATATATATATATATATATATATATATATATATATATATATATATATATATAAAGAGTGTTTTTTTCAGGTATAGAAGTTTAAGTTGGAATTACTTTCCAAGATGGCGACCGATTTAACAGCTGTCAAGTGATTTATTCTCAGTTTGGTTTGGCAATTCATCAAAACGATCATCAAGCAAGGCGTAAATTCGTCGAATGGGCCCAAAACTAGATTGCGGTTGTTCCCGATTTTCATAAGCGAATTTTGTTTAGCGATGAAGCGCACTTCTGGTTGAATGGCTACGTCAACAAACAAAGCTGCCACATTTGGAGTGAAGCTAATCCACAAGTGTATGTCAAAACATCCAGAAAAACTGACTGTTTGGAGCGCTTTATGGGCAGGTGGAATCATTGGTCCGTACTTCTTCAAAAACGATGAAGGCCACAACGTTACAGTCAATGGTGATCGGTATAGAACCATGATTACTAACTTTTTCATTCCTGAATTGAACAATCATGATGTCCAGGAGTTGTGGTTCCTACAAGACGGCGCAACATGTCACACAGCTCGTGCCACAATCGATTTATTGAAAGACACGTTTGGTGACCGCCTAATTTCACGTTTTGGACCTGTGAATTGGCCTCCAAGATCTTGTGATTTAACACCGCTAGACTATTTTCTGTGGGGCTATGTAAAATCATTGGTCTATGCGGATAAGCCACAAACGCTTGACCATTTGGAAGACAACATTCGCCGTGTTATTGCCGATATACGGCCACAAATGTTGGAAAAAGTCATCGAAAATTGGAAGTCCAGATTGGACCACATCCGAGCCAGCCGTTGCAGTCATATGCCAGAAATCATATTTAAAATGTAATGCCACAAGATTATCTTTCGAATAAAAAAAATTCATGTCAATCGAATAATACATCGTTGTTTTATTGCAATTTAAAATTCTATACCTCTAAAAAAACACCCTTTATATATATATATATATATATATATATATATATATATATATATATATATATATATATATATATATATATAAAGGGTGTTTATATATATATATATATATATATATATATCGTAATCTATCTAAAAAATTAAAGAAAAAATTTTATTATTCATTGGAAGCATAAATGAAGCAATTTAAGTAAATGATTTCTTTCAATTTTTGAGATTTCATTTTCCAGGTAAGAACAGATTTAAGTTATTACAGGCTGGTTGGAAAAAACAGACTTTAGAAAAAATACAATGTGCACAGAGTTGCTTTAATACACATAGGGTATGTATTTGAGAATCAGATAGTAACACTTTTACATCTAACAGCACTTGGAGGATGAAGTGTATATAGTTTAAACGCACTCTTATATTTTTAATTATATTTATTCAAGTACTTGAGGAATTTTGGTAAGTTAAGTTCTTATTACTGGTTTATTGTTTGTTCTATATGTAACATTGCATATTACTACAATAGCCATTCATTTCACTTTATAGGATATAAATAGTCATTTTGCATACACGTGCTTTCATTAGGCTTGGGTTCATTTTTCTTTCTAAGTTTTTTCTTCACTTTCTTGAGCTAGTATGTCGAAACGTTCTGCTGATTGGGGTAAGTCAGGGTCCTGTACAACAAGTTTAATCATATTTCACTGTCCTAATTCAGTAACAGCTCTAGAAGACATAATAGTTTTCCATTTTGGTCTATTGACTTTTTTATGTCTACTTATATTTTGGCAGATTTAGATAGGTTTTTTAAAATTCAAATTCACATTCATTTTTAGCTTTTCAGGAATTAAAATCTGTCCTTTATTATTTATTTTATTATACTATATATATAATATTAATAAAATTTGAAAATAATGTAATTTGTACGTTTTAACTCCTTTTTTTTACTCTCTGAAAGAATTTTTGTAACATTGTAACAAAAAGCAATATTTTACAGTTGTCAAAATTCTCACGTTATTGAAGTTATTTAATGTAATGGAGTTGCAGAAATTGTGTGACTCTCTCTCTTTTTACTAATCTAACAAAGAATAAAAATTTTAAGATTCAGTGTTAGATATTTGTATACAAAAGGGATATAAGTATTATGTTAAATTTATTAAATATATCTAAGCTAATTTTGAAAAAAATATCAAGCAGAAAATTATACAATCAATTCTAGTTCTCAAACCTTAAGGTATAATGTTATAAAATAATATAACATCGTTAAGAAAGTTACAACAAATTAGATTAGTGCTTTTTTGCATTTTTCTTTAAGAAGCAAAAAAAAGTATAATGCGCTTGCTGAGTTCTTAGGTTCCGATGTTATATTATTTTCCCCATGTTATATTATTAAAAAAATTACATTTGTGAAAAAATAAATTACATTTAAAACTTAATTATGTATTATATATATTTTTTCAAAAAATGTTAAAATATTTTCCAATATTGTTTATATTATAATGATTTGGCAAATTAACTGATGGCGCTACATGTATGTGCTCTTTAATCCTTTTAGAATACGTTATTTGTGTGTACTTTTTCTCAGACAAGACATAAATTCAAATGGTGTGCATTGAGTAATCGTAGGCCAATGTTTCCCGAAGTCCATACGATGTAGCGAGCATTGCATGGTCAATTTTTTTATAGTACTGCTGCTCTGATTTAGCTAGGGGGTAATTTGAGCTATGCTTTCATTCGCAAGCTACACACACTTTCTTACACTGTACACATTCAAGGCGATTTATCCTTTGCTGATTGCCCTTTCGCGATTATTCTCCACCATTTGTGTATTCTCCGTTTACTCTTGACACCGTTGACCTTGAAAATCATAGTGTACGGATGATTTGGAAAATTGAATTGCCCATATGCCGAGCACCAACAATTCGTCCACGATCGAAAGCATTTAAATCTAGAGTCTAATTTTTTTCTAATAAAAAGGAGGACGAATTTTTTTTAAAAAAAATTGCATATTTAATATGTGAAGCATTTCATTGATTCAAACAAAAATACACTAATTATGCTTACGGCCCTTTTAGTTATTTACTTAAACGAGTATTTTTAAATTGAATGATTTTTTTTGTCAATGTATCATTTTCTAATACATGAAAAATTTCGGAGCCAAAAACTATCATCATATTGAAATTTACGGTAAGTATTGCAGCTAAAGTATCAAAAGCCACAATCTTGTTTTCTCACCTGTCCAAAAATCATTACCAAATGAAAAAACTCTTTCAACTGCTGCATTAATTCCAAGGCAGCGCGCACAATGAAAATTCAACAATAACTAAATTTTTATGTAGAATGTTTTAATTTTTGAAATGCTTAAATATTTACACCCATCTTTTATCAATTTCAACATGTGGTTTTGTGTCCATTTCTCTAATTTATCAGAATTTAAATATACATTCAGTCTTCTAATTTCTTCAAACAGACAATTGTCATCGATTTTAATATCTGGCATTTCTTTTGATAAAAAACTCAACAAATTTTTTTATATCTGCCCAATTTACTTGCGATGAAGTCAGAAAACACCACTGAAAACTATTATTTCCTGTGATATTTGTTACAGACTATATATATATATATATATATATATATATATATATATATATTATTCTTCGGCATATTAGAAACATGTTTGGTAAAAGTTCTGCAAGTCTTTGGTAAACTTTTTCCGTTATGTCTGGCATCTCTGTGAATGCAGAAATTAACAGATTAATTTTAAAATATTGAAAGGGAGGACAAGCAGGACGACACTTTGCGAGGAAGGACAAAACCTATAAAAGAAGGACTATTGTTCCCAAAAGGAGGACACGATTTCTCCCCTAAATTTAAATCAGTTTCGTTCATAGTGGCAGTTGAAACGACTGATTACAATAACTACTGTACTAGCCGTGTATGCAGCTACAGCAGTGCTTTCACGTGCGCATGAATGAATCGAAGTGATACACAGTTTACTAAATATTGTCTATCCCTAATTCATATAAATGAGGCGCAGTGCTACATAATTTACATAAAATTATCTATCCCTGATTCAGTGGCATTTCAAGTGTATATACATATTTAATTGTTATGATTATTGTAACAGATTTTATTTCAATACGTTTGAACTTTTATCAGCTATCCGTCGCCAAAAGCCCTCGTGTAGCTGAACAGTGCGACGTTAATATTTCAATCAATCAATCAGCTAATCAGTTTCACTCAAATATAAAAATTAGAAACTTAAATGCTCTTAATTTCGCCTCATAACTTGATTTTAAAAGTTGATTAAAATTAACATTTGTGGCATTGTCAATTTTAAACTTGCATTTTTATGATGACACTAATTAAAATGTGTGTCATGTCCGTAAAATCTATTTTGATAAATTTAAAGGCAGAAATGCTTTACCAAAACATGCGTAATTTATTTAAAATATTATGATTTTCTTAGTAAAAATACAATCTCTAAACTTCTTGCTGCAATATATCAGGAAAAGAAAAGAAACTGGGCTCATAATGATTTTTGAATACATTTTTAATGAATCTCATAATGATTGCAGTAGTAAGATTTCTAACTACAGAAAAATATGCCACGCGCGTGCGTACATATTGTCAAACAATTACACGTCTTGAGTGTTTTTTCTTCGACCATTAGAGCAATTAGGGCATAATTAAATGCAAATTTGAGTTCAAGTAGTGTATCCGTGTGTTTGTTGTCGATTCTTATCTCGTAATGTAGCCCACTAACCAAATTTTCAATGCAAATGCGATATTATTTTTTACTAAATAGAGCAATATTATTTTGTACTAAATCAGTGCTTCTAAAACTTTCAATATTTGCGACCCAATACTCAATCATAATTTTCATTGCCTACCCCTCCATACAAAGAACAGCTAAGTTTACGATACGGCTTAAACCTCTCCATCTGCGTATATACACGTCTCACTCAACCGGTGCATTAAATGCCCTGAACGTATATATACGTCTTTTCAAAATAAGACATTTTCTGTGCACTACTATCCATAAAATTATTTCGAAGGATTTGGAATGCCAAAAAGGGACTTTGATAGTGTTTGCGAAGGACTTACTTATATCAGAGGATTTCCTTTTATTTATAATCTTCCCTCTCCCTCAATACATCACATCCGCTCATCACATCACTACGAAGAAAATGGAAGCATTAAGGAGCGAATCACGTAACTTTTAATTGGCAGTAAACGTATTATTTATAAATCGTAGAAATTATCGAGATAAATGTTAAATTTGTGTTTAATTTTATAAATGACAAGCCCATGGAGTCATTTGTAATTATTGAACTTGTTCTTAACTAAGTGTTGTTAAATTAATTATAAAATACATTGAGCAGTACTGATGCATTTACTAGTGTGTCATATCAAGGTAAAAGTTTTTTTTATATTTTATTGCTTCAGAATGTATTTATTTCCCTTATTCACTTTCAGTAAATGAGTAATTTTTTTAAATAATATTTGTTTTCGACTTTTCAATATGCTCGCCCCCCCCTCGTAGAATTATCAAGCACCCTGGGGGCCACGCCGCACAATTTGAGAAACTCTGACATTGATAGATCAGAATATTATGTACTCAAGTACTCCGTACATATTAAATAAATAAAAGATTTAGTTATAGGGCTTGTGTCGAGGTAAAGTATTTTCACTTCACATAACGATTTTGATTCATTTTAAGTAATATCACTGCATTGAAACATGCTCCTGCAACATTGATCATAAATGCTTTCATAATGAGTTGGGTGTCTCACCGACTGTGAATGTGAAACATTTTTTTTTCTGAATATACTATTTCATGAACTATTTCCTTTAGCTATTAAGTCAGAGGTGCAATATGCTTCATTTGAATCGAAATATATTCTGACAGGTTGTCAGAAGTCTACAATTGACTTTCAATTAAACCGAAATACTTTTGTGAAAACAACAATGATCCACTTTGTTCATCAGTTGAGATCTTATACAATATCAATAAATATCATGCTAATTGACAGACATCTACGAAAATATCTAGAGCAAGATTGCTTTGCGTCATCGTCAGGGAAGTAATTTTGGAATTTGTGGCAATTCGAAACTATTCTGTCAAGAAATCTCAAATTTCCTTTGTCATGTTATTCATACTTCTCACTAGTTGACTAGAATTTTTTTTCGGTATTTCCGAATTCATTCAAAACTGCAGAGTTGTGATACCTTAAACTTTATTTCAGAATCAATATTTCCCCGTTTCCTCATGAAAGAAATATCCATTCCGTTAAAGGTACAGGGTAGGCCAAATAAGACCTAAGAATGTTAAACACAAATATAACTATTTATTTTTTTACATAATATTTTTTTTGTAGGTTAAAATTGAATTCTTGGAAATTTATTATCGAACCATATAATACAAAACAACGCGTTAAAATTATCGAGTTTTTCTATTATAGTCAACGATCAAATGTTATAACGCAGCGTAAATAGCGGCAATATTTTAATTCAAGATGAAATCCCACAGCCTTCATAATTAGAGGTTTGGTCGATCGTTTTGAGTAACTGGGTTCAGTGGCCTCAATTCTATGGGAAATTTAATTTTTTGAAATGGTATAAAAGACATGAAAAGATGCTTCAGGCTAAAAATTTGGTTATATGTAAATGACATAAAACTGATTATTTAGAGTTGATGTTTTATATGGTGTGTAGTCCCCTCGACTGCCGCACACTTGTTTAACATGGATGCAATGAGGTTATCGGTGAGACTTTGGAGAATATTGTTCCTTTCTTTAAAGAGTGCAATATTCACCTCTACTACAGTAAACGAAGCCTGTGATCTTGTCTCGTCACCTAAATGGATTCCAAGTACGTTGGATAAGATTTACGTCAGGAGAGCATGTTGGCTACTCCATGCGCTCAATTGTTCCAAGTTCAGAAGAGCTCTACATAAAATGAGTTGCATGACTGGCAGATTACCGGCATTATCCTGCAATAATAGAAATGCATCTTCAAAGGCTGCAGCGTAAGGTACGATAGAAAGTCTAAGGATCTCGTTTGCATATATTTCAGCCGTCAAATTATCATTCCGCATGATATGCAGGTCAGAACATCCGTCGATGCAGATAACAACCCATGCAACCAAACAAAATAATCTGCAGTGTGATCTTTCCAGAATGAATAATGGAGTATTTCTAGTGCCTCTTTCTCGCCATACCAAAACACGTCAAGCGTCAACTCTGAACTCAATCTGGACTCGGCCATAAGCAGCACTATACTCCAATCCATTTGCATCCAATCTCGATGTTCAGTAGCTCAACTTCTTCGGGTTACACGGTGTCTTGTTGTCAACGAATAAACATTATTGGCATTAATACATACAGATCACCCCTGTGAAGCCTATTTTGGATTGTTTGGCTTATGACCTTTTATCCTGTAGCCACAAGAAACTGTCTTTGAATCTACGTCGTATTGGCTTCTCTGTCTTGACGAGCAGTTTACAGGATATATCGGTCATTATTTTTAATGGTAATCCCTGTACGATCGTGTCCTGGCCAACGTCAAACATGCCCTGTTTCTAAGAATTGATTTCACAGTCTTCTAATGACATTTATTGCAACTTCAACAGCATCCGCTACAGTTTCTTGTGTTTACCCGGATTCTAGACTCTCTTTAGTCCACCAGGGCATGGATTCCGGTTGGTCATATTGTCTTCACATTTTTTAGTCCTCTTTTCTCATAACAGCACAGAAAGGTTGAATTTCATCAATGTGACAAAGAAAGGCCATATCTTTTACGAAATCCGGTTTCTGCACTTATTGCCTTTTTCTGGGTTTTGACCCCATGCGCGTTGATTTGCATATGAAGTTTTCTTCCTTTGTTCTCTACTACGTTTTAGACCATGGGTGTATTGTTTCACGATAGTTATCAGAAGAAAGATTTGCCTAATTGCGCTAAATCCATAAGCTCCCCTAAATATTTAAACAGTGTACATTCCATTAGCGTTTACACATTTTTTTAAGGAAGTCCTTTTTATAAATTTAAATACCCATTACTTATTAAAAAATTAAAATGTATTAATCGCTTTTCTAGAATAAATTTTATCATGGGGATCAAATTTTATTGAACTCTCAAACCTGAATAGGGTTTTAACTGTAAGCAGACGGTGAGTTAATAATGACAATAATAGTCCTTCTGCACAGCTAATATTCTTATAATGCTTACATAGTTCAATTATTTTAATTTTCTTTTGCTTTTTTACATAATAAGATTTTTAATATTCAAATAAAACCATGAACTTTTTATTGGTGTGTTGCCTACTATATATATATAATTATCTGAAAACCCAAAAATAATCAATGTGAGCGACATTAA
The DNA here is from genome assembly GCA_019973935.1 of Trichonephila clavipes. Taxonomy (NCBI): domain Eukaryota; kingdom Metazoa; phylum Arthropoda; class Arachnida; order Araneae; family Nephilidae; genus Trichonephila; species Trichonephila clavipes. The sequence goes on along the minus strand of BMAU01003938.1, from coordinate 537,747 downwards.
TAAAAATTAATTAATTTCGCTTCACCCTTAAAATACATTTCTTTGAAATGATTACGCATTTAAATGTATACAATATGGGGCCTTTTAGAATTTGTGTCTTTTGCAAATTGTATTGCCGAAATAGTTTTAAAGCAGCTGTGAAGACACGTTTCCTTAATCCTTTCCAATTCTTGTACTCGTATTTCTATTCTCTTTTGTACTTTTCATTACTTCATAATTATTTCTTTTCCCCTTTGAAATTAGATTTTTATTGATTTTTACCGCATGCTTTCTTGTAATTGTTCTCTCACCCTCAATAAACATCGACATACTTAATGAAATCCGTATCCAAACGTTTGTTAAAAGAAGTCTTCCTTAAACAACAAAAAACCAGTGTTAGGAAAATTAACGGAAGGAAAATATCAAGTACTAAACTCCTTACCAGATCATTGACAATCACGTACCTTAACAAATTCTTGATTCTAAAATAATATTTATCCATTGGATATCATAAGTACCTTACAGAAAGGCGACGGATAAGGTACATCATGTAGCAGAACGATATACTACAAAAAGTGGGCGGTTTCACTCGAGACAACTTTGTGCCAATCAGCGCGTTTCCTGTCACCACACTACTAGTATGAAGAAAGAAGATAATTCCTTTCACAAGCGAGAGAAAAAGTAAAATGAAAAGGAAATACTGAGGGGGATGGAAGGTAGTGCCGAACTCGTCAGTACAATGAAAAAACAATATAAAGTTTTGTCCATTTTCAATACATAAGTAGCAACGTGTGAAGAGCTCAACTTTTACAATATCTTTCTAGTTGAATCAGCTAGTGGAGAGGAGAACATGCTTTCAAATACTTGAAAGAGTGACACAGCAGGGAGTAGCATCTAACTCCGTGTGAAGGGATCCAGGCGATTTTTATTCAAAGATGGCTCACGACTGTCTGCTCTCTCTATTAGGTACGGCACAAGTTGACTCGTATAAAAAGTCCTTTATTCAACGTGTGGGAAGGAGAACTTGGTTTTTGAGAGATTGAGGAAGTGTTACAGCAAGAAGTGCCATTGAATCACTTGTAAAGGGACTAAGATGCTTCCAATTCAAAACTAGCTCCTGACTGTCTAGTTTTTGTTTAAGTGCAACCCAATTTGATTTGTAGAAGGGGCCAAGAGAAACAATATTCAATTAAGTTATATCAAGATAATTTTGTAAAAAGAAAAGCTTCATATATACCTAACAATACAGCATTTATTCATCTACATACATAGCAGCTGATTATAGGGTTACCAGTAAATGTAATTTCATCTACAATTTTTTCTACAAATGATGTCTAAATACTCTATTTAGGCTTTCCACAAGGGTAAAAAAGATGCAACGAAAAATTGACTCATATTAATATTAATACTCATGCTCTCACCCTCTCTTTCTGGATAACGGGAAATGTACATTTAAAAAAAATGCAAACTAAAGATAAAATTTTATCAATCTTTGAATTAGATAAATTACATTCTTTAAGACAAGCATGATGACTTACACAGAGTCAAAATCCTCCAAATTTACTCATAAACAGACACTTAAGGACTTTTATGAATCATAATTTCAGGAACAGAAATGAAAATAAAAATTTATTACTGTAATCTTTTATGGTACGAATTTGTATATGTACGAAAACAAACTGATATTAGCAAGATATTATTACAGTACATCCTTTATTACGTTCTCAAATGTTCTCAAAAGATACGGATCCTTTCCTCACAATTGTAAAAAGGGCTATAAAAGATAATAATTTTCTTACTTTGTTCCAAAAGTAAAGAAATCTACTTGCTTTCCACAAAACTATTTGCCAATTTATCTTATTTTGTTAAATTTTTCCGCAGCAACAAATGTTACCCCATTCCATGGTCTCTTAAAAATAATAAAATTGTTCAGTTTATTGCGTGAGAAGACCACAATTGACTTAATATTCTTGAAAGCATTAGTACATTTGGGAAATAGGTAGCAATTAAAATATGTCCATTTTAATTTATTTTATGACAAAGCATAGTTTTATAGAAGTACTGCTTAAAATTTAAGTTCTGTTTTCCATTTATTGATTCAAATATGTTCAGAAATACAGTTTCTATACTTCATAAAAATCTGCTATTTTCTACATTTCATGTACTTTTCCACTTTTCTGTTCTTTGTTATATTTTTATGCACTTTGTCAAATTTAAAATCCAAATATTAACGTGAGTTTTGATGAAACGCTTACTCATTTATTAGGATGAGAATTTATGGGTGAATAGTATTTTCCACAGTAATTATAAATAAACTAAATACAAAAGGGATTTATATTATTCAAAAGCCTTGAAAGTTATTCAAAATTTCAAAATTCATGGCAAATAGTTTTTTTGAATTGAGACGATGCAGATATGCTAAGCTGAAATGGGTTTTTTCTTTCCGAGCGAAATTCTTTTCTATAAGCCTTTATTTGTAAAATATATTATCCTTATAATTATGCAATTATTTCCTTGTTTCTATGACAGATAACATACCTAATTTTCCTTATTAAGAATGGAAAATTATTATATTTCTTTGTAAGTAATGTATAAATTCTCTTTTCAGATTTTAAAGTTCAATGAATTAAATCTACAATGCATAAATGTTTAAAATATAGGTTGAATATAAATAAAATAGAAGCAAAATTTTATTATTTTCTCACTGGCTTCAATATCCTCATCATTTTAAATTCTTGTTTGGCAATGTTCATAAAAGTTTATGGCTGTTAGCTATGGTTTTTCTTAAAAAATCAATCACTAAACGACTCGTACAATTTGTTAGGAATCTGTAATTTTCTCAAAATACATACGTTTTATAACATTCTTATGTAAAAATACTGTAAGAGAAATGCCATAAGCTAAGAGATGGCACACAAGGCTTATTCTGCACGTTTTTTTTTTTTTTGAGTGTACTAATTTTGAAAGAAGATTAAAGATTTACTTTTACTCTTTGCCTTATTCACTATCGTTATTTGCAAATATGGACCCCATTTTCGCTAAGTATTGTACTTTTGGGTCTGTTTTCATCCTTGAATTTTTTGGGACTAATATATTCTTAAGTGTTTGTTAAAAACCTTAGAAATTCGGTCAGATTCCAACTTCAGCCAATTTAGTATAGATATTATTGAATTTTTAAAGCAAATAAGTGTTCCGGAATTATAATTTTTAGATTAAGTTACTCAAAAATCTTTGCAATTATTTAATTTCTTTTAAATTTTTTTCAATTTTAATAAAATATATTCAGTTTTATTTCTTGTATACTTTCAGTATATAAATTTTAACCCGTAAATAAATTTTAAAACCTACTAAAAAATTTTCAGAATACTTCAAAATTAAACATTTAAATTACGAATCAATAAAATCTTTCACACGTTTTATGTATTTTCCATTTTATTACTCAAATCATTTCTTCGATCTGGAATAAATTCTTAACAATTTTTGCTGTTTTATTCCCAATATATTCTTCCTTTTTCTATTATATGAAATATATTCCGCTTGCAAAATTGTATTTAACTTTTTTCGCACCTTTGAAGCAAAGAAATGACTTTACATCCAGTAAAACTTTTTGTAGGGTTGGTTTACAAGAATGTAAAAAAAGAACATTTTATATTTTTGGGTTTTCCCCTAAATATAACTAGTACCTTCATAAATCATATACACTATGAGCTACCATTTTTTCCACGTAAATTCTTACTTTTCTATCGATTACTATTTCCATCTGATTTTCTAACTATTCCATTTTATATTCATACAAAAAGACAGCCTTAACATCGGCGGGTTAACTCAAGGAATATATCTAAACTGATGGTTAGTTCTGTATCTTTCTAGGTTTGGAATGAAGCCAATTCCAGGAGATCACAGTTACAGCTAAATATAAAATATATATATATTTATTCTTCTTCTGAGTATTCTTTTCGTGTCTTCATTGTTAGCTTAACGATTTTTTCTACATTCTTCAGCAGGATAGTTTTTTTTCCAGTGTTACTTTTTTCCTTCTATACTTTCTTTGTTTCGTATATCTAAGAGGATAGTACCATCACATGGTTACATCAAAATACGGCAGCTTTGCAACACTCATTTATTATTCTCCCCAGCTTTCAACTTCAACGCGAGAGTGAGCTATTTTAAAAATTCCGTTCTGCTTCTCCAGATCTGTCAAATAACTGTTCCTCAACACTTATAGTGACGATGTGGAAAAGTATTGTGACAATTTTGTCCGTGAGAAAATTTATATTTCAGGATTTTAAATGTGGAGTACGTTTGTCCGCCACACGAGACTAATAAATATGACTCATGCTTTGAAAACTTAACAACTTTAATTTAGAATATAAAATATATAGACAAATAACAGCAGCTTCAAGCTGCAATATCCTCTCCTCGCGAGGAACAGTACAGAAACTGGACATTCCACACATGTTATTTTATACAAACAAGTCGAAGCAAACAACTTGCTGCCATCGCACAAAAGATAAATACAGTAGATGGCATTGGTAAAATGTAAAATACTTGATAGTAAAACTAAATATTTCACCCAAAATACATATATAATAGAGATTGCAAATAATACTAAGAATTGAATAAAAAATATAGTACATAAATGAATATACAGAGCCCATTAATAATAAACATACAGTTCGAATAATAATAAAAATACAGCTTGAATAATAATGAAAATATAACTTGAATAATAGTGAAAATACAATTCGAATAATAGTGAAAATACAATTCGAATAATAGAAAGATATAATTCCCTCCAAACAACGTTTATTAAGAAGCGCATTAGTAGTGAAGTACTTACTACTTTATTAGATCCATTACTTATTGTTTTACTATTAATTATTGTACACGACACGTGATTGCCAACCTATGTTTTAAAGTCTTAGAGACAAAACTCGCTGCATGATGATCACATGCATTCTTACTATTTATTGACTAAATGAGAGTTTTACGAACAATTCGGAAACTAAGATTTTGACTCTGACGTTGTGGTTTATGTGACACTGTGTGTTTGTCTTTTTAGAATAAAAGTTTTATTCAAATTACCCAAAAAGTTTAAATATTAATATCGTTTACGCATGAGTGACGAAAACGTAAAAATAAAAGCCATTTTCCTAAATTACTTTTTTTCAGGACTAGCGAAATCCGTATATATAAGGCCCCCTTATTTTCATTTAAACCCTTATTTAACGCATTATGATTTACTGCAGTTTTTTTCATGCAAATTTTTTTTTGAATCACTATACTGAAAATTAAGGGATATACATAAACAAAATACTCCACTTTGGGAAGTTTAATCCATTAAAGCTAATTAATTAATTAAAGATATTCAACTGTAAAATTAATTATATACACTGTTTAATTAAAATATGTAGTCAAATCGTTTTCTAAGATCTTTATTGACATACAAAAAATAAGACACCTTTTGACATTAACTTTTTTTTCAGAACAAAAATGTCAATCTTCACAATCCGCTGAAAACGCCGTCAGCTAAAAACGCAATTTCTGCTACAAACTATTCGCCTTCCCCGCTAAAATACCCATCATAAAACATATACTGCCATATATCTTGGAAGAGTGTACTTAAAAGAATATTCCTGCTAAGTATCATCCGAGTATTCGTAAAAATGGTTATTTTACGTAATTTTAAAGTGAGTGATACTTATAAGTACCTTCGGTAGATAAAGGGTTAAAGATGTTCCATAAATCATCGTCTTATACACGGAAATATATACGGTGTTGTATTAGATTTATATCTATAATAATCGGTTATTATAAAATCAATTAATATGTCTCACAGGAATCATTAAATTCAAAGAAATATAATTACATCCTTATTTATCAGAAGCACTTATGTGAATTATAATGGTTAGTTCAGGTTGTGCAATTAGTAGGTTCACCAAGACAGTCAGTTAAACAAATAAACAGGAATTCTTTTCTATATTTGATTCAACTTATATTTGTGAACTGAGTGTTTTTTGTATGATGATCAACAAGAATAAATACAGATGCAGGTTGGCTGTTATTAACTTAGAAGCTGTGATGAACTTCAATAAGAAATCTCACAATCTTGATTTTATAAAAGTATTGTAAATTGTGTACATTTGACTCAGTAAACTTATTCTAAAATTAAATGTGTATGCAACTGTCGATCTATGAAATTAGCGCAATAAATAAATTGAATGCAACTGGCACCATTTTGTTTAACTTATATTTATTGATTTTTATTGTTCAATTTGTATCTTTTTTGAGATACAAAATTAACTTATGATTGCAATTCTTTAAAAAAGTTTCGATATCGTTTGCTTCTACAATGGGGCCTTCAAGCTAAAACCATTGCCTAACCCTGGATTACTTGGCTAGCATTATACTTCGCTTTACAGATAATGGTTGCGAAGTTCTTATTTTGCATCCTTATATCAGATGATAAGGATAGCATTAGATATTTCTAATTGTTTTTTTCTACTGTGGCACACAGACAAGTTCAAACTCGAAATCAGATAAAATACGTGTTAGGATTATTAGAGATCAAGGCATACATACTCAAGCTATGAACATTATCGGACAACCCACAGAAAAATAAGCACCATAGTCTAGGTTAGGGGTGGTTAATTTTTATGGATAAACGTGCCATTTTTATAAAGAAGTGTTTAATAAGGTATAGACGTGCCTTCAGATAATTTTGACTAGTGGTTGTTAGGAAAATAATAAAACTAAATACCAAGAAAAACCAAAACTCTATTTATTACGAAAATATACCTTTTGCACTGTATAGTTGTAGATTTTTTACTTGTACGTGTAATTCAAATTAAAGTAACATTAGTATTTCTGTTGTGGCTGATTGTGTGTGGATGAGAAATAACTTATATTAGAATTGTAAGATGTTACTTTTAATAGAATGCAGGCTCAATATTGGAATCATCTTCCAATCGGTTTTTAAGCAGTTAATTATTTTTGCTGTGGTTCACTTTTTTGACAAGAGGATTTGCGATTTGTTTCAAAAGTCCCGTTTTACAGACGGTGTTCTGCATACAACTATTTCCCAACATAAAACATATACCATATTTTTTTTCTTTTTTTTTGTCGCCTTTACTTATAATGCCATATTTCTAGATTCAACAAAACTTGAAAATCTCTTCTACACCTACTATCTTGACCTTTTTGTTCTTTTGCTGAACTATCCATGTTAAATAACACTTAAAAATAGTGAAAATAACACAAAAAAAGTTTAAAATGCAATTGTGTCAGTCAAATTAACTATACCATGCGTAGACAAACAAATATCATAATCAATTTTAGTCCACGACTTAACTAAAGCAAGACAATAACAAACGAATGTACTCTCCTAGGAACAGTGAGTGATCACTCACATTTGTTTGTAATACATCATTGTGAATTAGGTTGTTTTGAAATAAAATGCAAACCACTTTGATCACTGGCTTGCCCAAAATATTGTGTCGCGTGCCATGAATGGCACGCAAGTCAATGGTTCACCATCCCTGGTCTAGGTAGTGATTTCGTTGGGACGTTGCATTCAAACGCACATTTTTAAAGATGCTTCTGTGATAGCTGCGTGGTATCGGGTTGAAGTCCTAGATAAGTCCGTGCGAGATCCCCTGATTCACTATTTTGTCGCAATGTTCACCATTAAATGATAAATCCCATCCAAATTGAGGCAACATCATTAAAATGTACCTGGAAGCTGAGGGCATTTTTTGTGCATGGAGTTGTTAGTTTATTCCCTCTTGACCTTGATTCTTCAGAAAATCTTTGAAATGCTATCAGGTGTGCTTCCTCTGCACTCTTATTTCCTCCTAAAGCAGTGGTTTTTAACCCTTTATCTACCGCATTATGACTTACTGCAGTTTTTTTCATGCAATATTTTTTTTGAATCACTACATTGAAAGTTAAGGAATATACATAAACAAAATACTCAACTTTGGTAAATTTAATTAATTAGATCTAACTCATTTTAGTTATAAATTATAAAAAAATATTCAACAGTAAAATTAATAATACACACCGTTGACTTAAAATAAATAGTCAAATCTTGTTCTAAGGTCTTCATTAACATACAAAAAAATAAGACTCTTACTTTTGGACAGCAACTATTTTTTCGGAACAAAAGTGATCATCTTCGCAATGCGCTGAAAACGCCGTCAGTTGAAAACGCAATTTCTGTTATCGCCTTCTCTGCTAAAATACATACTCCTCATAGAACCCGTGCTGCCATGTATCTTGTAAGAGTGGATTTCAAAGAATATCCCTACTAAGTACCGTCAGAGTACTTGTAAAAATGGTTATTCTATGTAATTTTTAAGTGAGTGGTACTTATAAGTACCGTTGGTAGATAGAGAGTTAAACTGTGGCCCGCGGATCTCATGTAACATGGAGATTTCCCTCTTTAACAAATTCTGAAAGATTTCGTGGAAAAATTGGAGATGTGCCATACTAGACTATATTGCAAAAAAGTCCACAGTGAAAAATATTTGCTAGAAATTGTATTTTGATCAAGGATATGATATCTGGAAGGGATGTTCAAAATCTTAGGGGTCCGCGATGTCACAATGATACATTAAAGAGGGCCGTGGCGATCGAAAGTTTTTGAATCATTGCCCTAAAGAAGACATTCCTATTCTGAAGGCTTATAACTTTTTTGAAATCATGCAGATATCTAAAAGGTGTGTGTAAATATTTTATATTGTGACGCATATTTAAAAGAATTTTTTTTGTTTTTCATTTATTTTTTGAGTAGGAAATCTTCAATTATAGGTTCGTTTTTTTCCCCTTTCATTTTTCAATTCCTACTTTTAGTTCACACTCTCTATATATTTGTTTGTTTGTTTATTTATCTTGGTGGAATTTTCAATCGTTAAAAACTACATTTTAAAGCGCTCGATTGAGCTGAAATTTTATATACATGATTATTTTGGATGACAATATAATAATTTAATTAAAATTAATAAAAATTAATTGATTAAAACTAGTTATTTAAAGAATTACAAATACAACCACGTTGGCATCATTTTTGGAGACTTAACGACCATTTTGGCGATTCGTCTCAAAACTTGAAAAGGTTTTTTTCTCACGCTTTAAAGCATTCAGTTGAACTGAAATTTTATAGACACGATTGTTTTGGATGACAATACGATACTTTAATGATAATTAATAAAAATTAAGGGCCCCTTAATGTTCTGTCATTCTGTCATATATGTATACATATTTATATTAATTGTAACTATTTAATAAAAAGTAGCTAAAATAAAATTTTTCTTTGTTGATCTTAGTAGGAATTGACTGATTTTGTTCTATACTACTTGTTTGTATGATTCTTATTTTCTTTAATATATAAATGCATGTTTATCTTCATATGTAAATATATATATGCGCAAGCATGTGTGGGGATAATTTAATCTACCTTTATGTGTAAGTAAGCCTTATTTTTCCATTTTGGGAGATGATACCGGCACACATACTCAACTTTTGAAAGTCTATATATTTATAGCACAGCCGTAGATTCGAAGTCTTTGCAAAGGAAGAACATCAAATATATTTCTAAAATGCTTGAAATGGGCATGAAATATAGAATCTGGAAGAACTATTTTACTATTATCAATTAAAAAAATTTCATTATAATTAATTACATTCAGAGATGTTTAAATTTATCCAAGTGTGAACCTTTTTTTTTTTTTTTTTTTTTACAAAATTTCTATTTTCTAAGTTCTCTGAGATGATACTTGTTTTGATATTACTTTTTAAATAAGGTTATGAATGTATCCCTTTTACTTCAGTTATATTTGAGTGAATACATTTTTTATATTTATTTTTAGTGTTTGAAAGAAAAAACAAATTAAATTCTGACTGTCAATTTTTTCTACTGAAATAGTTAACGAAAAACTTAAAAGTTTTATGTCTTTTGTTACTTCTGTTTTATTTCTATTTTACACTTGCATTGTTGGCTATTAGATATAAATGATTGAATAGATAATAGATTTTTCTTTTATATATATATATATATCTATAAACTTTTTTATACTTGAATGCATGTGAAAAATTCATAAAGCATTTGCTCCCATCATAGTCTGTTTATTCAAAGGGATATTTCATTTCTCAACTCAACTGAAAATAAATTCAAGAACGAGTTCCATTAGTGATGAAAATTCTAGTTTTCCTTTTAAACTTCAAATGTTGAATCACTTCTCAGTTTGAAGTGGATTGATTAACGGTAATAATTTTGAAGTGCGCTTAAATTACCATTTATTTTGTATTTGAATCATCTTTTCTGTTACCTTTTGTTCCGTGTTTTGCGTATGTGTGTGTATTTCTAAGAAGTCTAAGAAATCCATATCTAAATCCTTTATTCAAACAAAAACTGTTTTAGAAAGATAATGTAACGAGTTTTCTTATGGTACTGTTTTCTCGTAGTAGAAAATAAGATGCATTCAGATATTTTTTTGGATACCAGTGCATTCTTATTCTGGTCACTATATTTTAATTTTCGTGACATAAATAGAACTTCTAATTTTAATATGTCCGCTTATTTCAATTGAATTTCTCTTCTGTTTATATGCATGGGTAGTATTTTTTTTAGTTCGTTTCCTATACTTAAGGGCAAAATGCACTTTCAGTATATGTTTTAAAAAATGCCAAATATAACGCAAAAATTTCGCATTTTTAAAAAATTTATCAATTTTAAATCATATTCGGTTTAATACACAAACGCGCGCAAGATAATATAAATATTTTTAGTTTTTTTGTAAACTTTAAAAAAGTATTCGCCGTTTCGAACGTACTTCTTGACAATAGAATACAAATTTTGCGCTATAAACGCATTACTATAATGCAGCAATCAACCAACGATATTTGCTAAACGTTGCTACTGTGTTATGGTCTCGTTTACTGTTTACTATTTACTGTTCATTGTTATATGAGACTTCCTGACTAACAATTGAGACTTATCCCTCGTGAAAAAATTATTGATGAATGTATCATAACGTTGAGACAGTAAAAGTCCCATTTGAAGTAAATATTTTGATTTATAGAAGAAATTCCATAACAATATACAGAAATAAACTGCAATAGCTTTTCAATATTATTTTCTCATTCTGTAAAGCTGTGGTACGAATTTTAACCCAGGGGAAGACGCGCACTCGATACTAACTTTTGTGGTCGTCCGAGGTGACTCAGTCACCCCAATTATTTTTTGTTGACACCCTTTCATAAGCTTCACTTGTATGTAACGGATTCGTTTAACTCAATTTTTACCCACTTTAAAAAGTCAGGTTAATTCAAAATTGTGCTCACTTGTCCAGAATCGATGGCTATACAATAATTTAATAATTTTGTTCCATTGTCCTGATCAGGATCAACAGGTTTAACGATTTTCCATTTTCAGATCCCATCCCGCATCTGTCGACTAATTTCAGATCCCATTTCCTGACTTGGCGACTAAAAATTAAGTTTCTTCTCAGTTCGATTAACTATAACGGAGTGTTTACTAGTTTTTTTAAACTATAACTTATCTATTAATAATTATTTTCAGTGTACGCGATAAAAATCGTAATAGCAGTGAATGATTTAACTAAGGGAAAGTATACTTACGCACTTTTAAGTTCTTTTCAAAATTTCTTTGATAATTGAGGGGGAAAAATCCAATTAAACTGAATTAAAATGTTTCAAATGTGTGCGACTGTAATAAAGAACACAGATTCTTTTCGCTAGCATAACTGGAATATTTGCAAGCAAAACTTTTATATGTTGTTCAAGTTAATGTAGTTTTATTGTCCCTCGGTGGTCGACAAATAGAGTACTGAACTGTTTCTTGCTTGTGTCTTTTGGTACACTTGTGGCTTCATATCTTTCTTGATGGAATTTTTTTTAAATATCATTTATAAAATCTTCATTTTGACTCATACTTTTCATGTTCATCGCTTTTCTCAAGTTTACTTTCGCTATTATGATTATTTTCCATTATTTCATTAAGTTCTTCCCTTTCTTGTTCCAAAATTTCAACTTCATCCAATAGAGATCACAGAGGCTCCATTTCTTTTTCATATTCAGTTAATTTACATTCATAAAGCATAACGTGTCGTACAACACATCAATCAATACTACTAAATCATTCACAGAGGGAAATGTAGCTTGTTCATTGGGAATATTTTTGAAAAAATGTCGTCACTTGAGAAACTCAGTCATCCCAAGTACATTAAGGCTGTTTTCGCCGTATGTACGAGAACTTAACGCGTGAACTTAACGCGAAGTACATTTTTTCAGACAGAAAAAAATTCCTCAATTTTTATGAAAATTTGTGACATTGTGATTCATGTATTTGTTTATAAAATAGTGTTTTTTAAATTTCAAAATATTTCATAAATAATTAGTTTTTTTTTCTTTTAAAATGTTAAGGGATAGCTCATTTAACACTACGGTATAGGAGAAAAAATGCGAAATATATTTTATGAAAGAAAAAATGTTTCAATTAGGATGAAAATGTGTAATATGATAAAATAAATTATTCTCTACAGGACAGTGAAGCCAGAATATAATAATAATGTTCGAGAACTTTTATACATGAAAAAATATTCCGAATTTGGGTCCTATTATTTAACATTAGCTGAAGACTGTAAAAAACATTTGTCACTCCCAAAAAGAGGGAGATATGTGACAAAGACATTTTAGTTCCCATGAAGATCGTCCTATAGGGGGATACTTACAAGGTCATGAGAAACAAACAAACAGTTTTTCTAGAATTAAAGATTTCGTGAGCTTAATGTGACTCTGTGCTCCGCAGGACTTAGTGAAGAATTGAAGAATATTTAAATGACCATTCAAAGAAAAAAAAATTAAAGCAAATAAAATTTTCAAATGATAGAATTCACTAGTAACAGTAATTTTTTTTATTTAATCCAAATACTATTCAACTATTTATGAAATTTGGAACTTGAAAATTTACTCAAAAATCTTATCAATTTAAATTATATTCACGCTCTTTTTTCATACTTTATGTTATATCTCTTTAATCTTTTTTACAAGCTGTGTGCAAATACATGTTTGACAAGAATTTGTCTTGAGTGCAATATTTTTAACATAACAAGGTTTATTTTTTGTGAATATTCCTTTATCCATCTTTTTGAAGTCGTTGACAAAATGAAAAATTCTTTTTCGTAACACATTTTACTGACGAAGACAAAAACAAGCAGTATTATAACATATGACGAATACAAACATGAAGAGCAAGGTGTGTGTTTGTTTGTGCGCGCGTGCGTGCGTATGCATTACTTGATTTTACCTTTTTACTTTTCTTACAAATTTATATATTATATTATTTTTTATAACATTTGGTATGAAACTCTGATTCCAAACTTAAAACAAAAACTTTTTTTGACTTTAACATATTAAAAATAAATAAAGCTGTTTGGCTGTTCCAAATGCACTGAAGCTGATTACAGAGCAACAGCTTCAAGTGTAGTTAGCGCGGTTATTGTTTCCCATAAAAACTATTTCGTAGATTGAAGGTTCGATTTTTAAATTCAAAAATTTTATAATTTAACATATTTTGTAGATTTTCTTTCGAATTTTATCTGCAGATCCTTTCAGTGACTAGAATGAAAGATAGCTAAAAGGGAATTAACTCTCTTTTAAATACGGCTTTATAAGTATGTATGGGAAAATCGTATAAAAAAGTAAATAATAATAGTCGCCGCAAGCGCAATCTAACAAATTAAAGAATTTCAATTTCACATATTTTTTCAATCGAATTAAACTATTCAGTGCACTTGTTAACAAATGTAGAATACAAATGTAGAATGTCACGCATATTTCCGAGATGTGGTTTCAATATTAAAGTAGTAACAGTTACATAGTATGCCTGTCAATCGAATAAATAAAATTAATGATACAGTATTTAAAAAATATATCGATTTGGTTTTTATACCCCTAAATTATTTATATGCAAGGAATAACAACAACAAACAAATTTGTATTTTTTATTCGATTATTTGAATTTTTCAGATTTTTTTTAAGCGGTTATATAGCTCCCTTTCGAAAATGCTTAATTTCATCTTAATTTTCAATTACAAAAAATTCATTTAAATTAGTGAAACGATTTGTTAAAACATGTTTTTTAGAAATAAATTGCTGAAAAATTACAATCTTAGGATAAATACTCAACTGACAGGTGTCATGCGGTTATTAAAAATATGTTAACTAGATAAATTACGAGTTTTAATTAAGTGGTGGAATAGTTAAATTAGCATGAGAAAGCAACCAGACTAAAAAAAAATTACCAATTCAGCAATTTCGATAACCATACGAGAACTCAGATAACATCTTTTTAATCAAAAACAGATGGAAACCTTTAATCGAAATCGTGGGAATAACTCAAGAAAAACATTTGCGTCCTCAAGTACTTCGATAAGGAAGATCAATGTTTTTGATCAATCTACGCTGATCCATAATGTTATTTGATAATACTTATTCCGACGTTTTCTTTAATATTTAAAATTTATTTTTCATAATTAAAAGCTAGAAGACCACTTTTTGTATATTATATGTATGTATGTGTATGATTAGGGAATAATGTTAAGTTGAAAAAATACAAGAGACAGTTGATTGTACTTGTGTATGTGTATAATAAGAGAATAAAGTTAAACTGAAACAATAAAATAGACACTTGATAAGAAATCTTATGATACTGACAAACTGTTAAGTTGTGCTATCAAGACTTCTCAAAATGTAAAAGAGCCCTAATTAAACCCACATTTTCGGATAGAATATATCCAACTTTTTCATGCAAGTTTGCAGACTTCTAACTCATACATTTGTTTATAAGGCTGTGTTTTGAAAATTAGAATATACTCCTTTAAAATGAATTGTTTCCTGTTAACCCCGTACAGTACCATAAGATTGCTATGAATAAATATTAGTTTATAACTGTTTATTTTAGTTTACTTAGATGTGAAATAAAAAAAAATCTTAAGAAAAATTATTAACAATGTGTAACTTCCTTTGAATCTTATGGGAATTAACCAGAATTATTCCTGTGGGATTATATATTTGTCAGTATTAGACATTTATTTTCATTTATTCACGTATACTTTATTTTTGCACAAAATTATACTTACCGAATCAGATGAAACATGTGGGAAAATAAAGTATTATATTTTTACACTACGCCAGTGTTTCTCAAGCTTTCAGTATTCGCGACCCAATATTCAATCATAATTTTCATCGCGCCCCCTCCATACAATAACAATGCATTTACGTAATCCTATAATAGTATACATGAACGCTAAAGCTACAATACGACTTTAACCTCTTAAGTGCCACCGGCGAATGTAAACGTCTCTCTCAGCCAAAGAATTAATTTTCTGGACGTATATATACGTCTTTCCGAAATACGATGTATTCTGTGCACTGGTATCCATAAAATTATTCCAAAGTCTTTGGAATGCAATCAAAGGACCTTAACAATTAATTTATTTCAGATTATTTGCTTATTTATTCCTTCACTCCTCTTCCCCCGACAAAACATCCCATGGGGAAAAGGGTGGCATTAAGGAGCGAATCTAGTAACTTTTAATCGGCAGTTAAGGAATTAAATATAAACCGTACAAATTATCAAGATAAGAATTAATACAAGCCCATGGGGTCACTGGTAATTATCAAACTTGTTCTTAACTTAGTATTGTTAAATTAATTCTAAAATACATTGTCGCGTACTGATACATTTATAAGTGTATTTTATCGTTGCAAATGTGTATTTTATCAGTGTAAATGTGTATGTTATTTTTTGTTACGTCTAAATGTATTTGTTTGATTAATTTCAGTAAATTAATTTTTCTTTAAAAAAATAACATTTTGTCTTCGACATTTTAATATGCTCGCGCCCCCCTCGTAGTAATATCAGACCCCTCTTGGGGGGCGTGCCCCACAGTTTGAGAAACGCTCCACTATGCAACAAACAGATACAGCCCACTGATGTTTTATCATTGACGCCAGTTTATTGGCTTTTTTTTTAAAAAATTACCGTTAACGTAATTGCGTTTGGCTTATGTTCTATTTTGGCATTCTGTATATAAAATGCAAAAAAATGAGAAATGAAAAAAATATTACCCTTGTCTGGGGAAGAGTTACCATGTAAAAAGAAATATTTATTTATATTACAATATTTGAGACTATTTTACTGAAGAAAATATGAATTAATTGAGATAGAGATTGAGTATAATAAAATATGCTTTTTATTCTAAGTTAACAAAGTCAGAATATGTGTTGGACTATTTTTTGTTTGAAAAGTACGTTCTGTTTTTAGCATCATGTGAAAACTAACTTTAATAGAGGAATTTATCTTTTATTTTCATTACTTTTAATCTCCAAGTTGCGCATGCATAGATTAGGCCAGTGCCGATGTAAACTCATTTCGAGCCCTGGAAGATCTACAGGCCCCCTTGACACTGGCGGATCAAAATTTATAACCAGAAAATCTAGTTAAGTCCAGCTTATCCGGGCCCTTCCGAAGCCCTGGGAGCCCACCCCATGCGCCCAATTTATAAACCTGCTCTGCATTGAGCTGATACTTGAATTAAATGTATGTGAATATTTTTTGTTCTTCTGGTAATATATAGATATCTTTTAAAAGGAGAGTCACATCTCCCAAAGAAGTAAAAAAGGAAATGGATTATTTTAGCTTATGATGGAATACTGTATCAGGAGCCATACTTCAGCAGTATTCATAGTTAATAAGCTTACTTAGGAATAGGCTTCATATTGTTTTAATCTGAAGTTATTATAAATCAACAACAACAAAATCAATTAAATAATCACAAATTGCAAAGAAATTCTAAAATTTCTGCATGAGAATGAGCGCATATATTCCGATAATATTTTATAATTGCTGCAGATACATTTAAAACAATGCTTCTCAAACTTTCAATATTCAGGGTCCAAAATTCAGTCATAATTTTCATCGCGCCCCCTGCATACAAGGACAGTGTATCGAATTCAGTAATAATATACTTTGAGGGTAAAGCTACGATATGGCTTTCATCTCTTAAGAGACAACGATGTATAAAAAAGTCTCGCTCAACCGAAGTGTTAGTTATCCCGGGTGTACATTTATGTCTTTCCAAAGTACGATCTTTTAGGTACCATATTCATAAAATTATTCCGGAGATTTTGGAATGCAATAAAAGGATCTTGACAGTGCTTGCGAAAGATTTACTTATTTCAAAGTATTTACTTATTTATTCGTTTTCTACCCCCTTCCCCCCGAAAGAAAAACATCACATACGCTCGCTTACGAGGAAAACGGTGGAATTGGGGAGCTAATCGCGTAACTTTTAATCAGCAGTTATCTGAACAAACTATCAAGATAATTGTTAGATTTTGTATATAATTTTTATATATATCACAAGCTCATGTGTGAGGTCACTGGTAATTAATAAACTTGTTTTTAACTTAGTGCTGTTAAATTAATTATGAAACACATTGCGCAGTACTGATACATTTATAAGTGCATTATATCAATGCAAATGTGCATTTTATTTTTTATTATGTCAAAATGTATTTTGTTTGTTTACTTAAATAAACTGATATTTTTTTTTAAAAAAATAATTTTTTTGTTTTCGACTTTTTAAAATGCTCGCGTCCCCTTCGTAGAGTTATCACGTCCCACAGCTTGAGAAACACTGATTTAAAAGTCATCATATTTAATCAATAGCAGGTTTCACACAAAATATAACTTATTTAACTCTATTTTCATGGCAGAAGCACGCGCTATTTGCCAAGCTTTGAACGAATTCACAGAATTTAATGGAAATTGCTCCTTTTATCACACTGTTATTCAGTTTTATCTACATTACAAAATATCTAAGTCAAATTGCCTAAATTAATTCATAGACTGTCTCTAAAATACATATCCTTTCACGCAGTTGGTATTTTTTGGATTCCGAGTCACTCAAATATTTTTTGGAATGACCAAGTGAATAAAACTTCAAGAAACGCGCGCGCGTAACAGAATTTGATGCAAATATTGAAAGGGTAGCCTCAGAAGATATTCATATACACTCAGGAACATTGAAAATAGCGACCCAAGAAGAAAGCAAGGGTTTGAAATGAAATTTAATACACATAATGACACAGATGAGAGATTAACTTGATCTCAAAAACAAGACAATAAAATGAATACAGGGTGTGCAAAGACACAAATACTGGGCAACTTCAATAGCGCGTTGGACCACCTCCAGCTGCAATACATGCCGCCACACGATCCGGCATTGAGTCGATTAGGCAATGTCCTGAGGCAGATGGGCCCACAAATCTTGAACAACCAACTCCAAATCATGTACAGAGTGACACAATGGCATCTGCCGTTTTAGCTGATCCAACACGTGCATTACAGGGGACAAATCGGGGGAGCGGGTTGGCCGTGAAGATTCTGAAAATGACGTAGGAAATCTTGAGCAACTCTTGCTGTATGCAGACGAGCATTATCTTGCAGGAAAATTGCCCTCGTAAGACCATTTAGGAAAGGTCCTACATGGAGTCGAAGAATATCATCAACGTAGCGTTGGCCCGTTAAGGTTCCATGCATCACAATTAAAGTGGACAGGCTATCATAGGTGATGGCCCCCCAGACCATTACACCAGCTGTGCGGGCAGTGTGACGAAAAACAGAGGGGGGAATTGTACCACTCCCCAGGGCGCCTCCACACCCATTCACGGTTATCATCTGCCCCCAAAACAAACTGGGATTCATCACTAAACACAACCTTTTGTCAATCTGTGACATACCACATTCATCTGACTTGGCACCACTATAGACGCAGTTGCCGATGTTCCGGTGTTAAAGGGAGTGCACGGAAAGGGCGCTTGGATTTAAGATTTGCTTTTGCAAGGTGTCTGGAAATTGTTTGTGGAACAACTGTTACGCCTACGTCTGCTCGTATCGTTGAACGAGTCACTGTGGGGACCACAAGTGCTTGCCACAGGATCCTTCGATCCTTTCTCCTCGTGGTCTTCCTGGTCGCTCCAGACCCAGTTTTCCGCGCGTGGGTACCTTCTCGTGTCCACTGCTCCCAACAATTTCTAACGGCACACTCCGAACGATCCACCTGGCCAGCAACACGGCGCGTCGACCAGCCTGCAGTTTTCATCCCGATGATCAGGCCTCTCTCAAACTCGCTTAACTGTGAGAAATGTCTTCTAGCACGTTTTCCTGGCATGTTTCGCTTACCAAAGTCTTTGTACAATCGGCGGGTAATCGTCACGTTTATGAATCTTAAAATTTGTGCTGGCTTATATAGCACCCTCTTCCTGATTGCAACGCCACCTCAGTGTGTATGAGCATGCATATTGGCACATAACTTGGATCATTTGCATATCACATTATGCTGTACTTATTTGCAAAGTTTCGCGATTGTATTTAGCTTCCTTCTTGGGTCGCTATTTTCAATGTTCCTGAGTGTATATGCTTACCAAAACAGATAAGAAAAAAATGATCAAAACTTTTATTGCAGTAAGTACTTTGAAATTTTGGGGATAGTACCATCCATTAATATAATATTGAATGGGACAGTAAGCAGAGGAGAGGAGATTCTAGGAGTTTTTAGCAGAAAGATAATAACGCCCGACCTTCTAAGCAAATTTAATTTACAGGATAATGCTGTTTGTTCAACTTGCACTAGAATCAGTGATTTGGAGCATATTTTGTTCCCTTGCAGAAAATATACCTGTCACACGAATGATCTCTGGAGCATACTTCAAATAGATTCCCGAAGTACTATCCTCAGAGAATTTTAGAGAAAGCAGCATCGAATAAAAGCAAAGTTAGAATTTTTTTGCAGCACTTGAAATACTTTGATATTTAAAATTAATTGGAGAAAGTAACCTCTAAGAAAAGGACAATAGCCTCTACCAATCATCATAGACATACCATATGATTGTGACCAGGGGATAGTAGCCTTTGTTGATTCATATCCCACAAAACCTCTAACTTTCTGTAATATTATAATCAGTGCTCATATAGTTTTTTTTAATATATTTATTACGTTCGAAAGTGCAAACACTGCATGGAATTTCAATTTGCTCAATCGAATATAACTTTAATACAAAATATAAATAACAACTATAAAGTAAATGTCTTTTATTCTGAAAATTTTAAAATCATGTGTTAGTTTTAAACGTTGAGTGCCAGATCAGATATATAGTTTTATTATTTGAACCTTATTATTAACATTGGCACAACTCCATATTATTTTGTCAAAAATATACTTCATCATAATACTAGGAAAATAATTTGCAACTTATTTAAGTATACAAAATGATTTTCAAGAATATAATATGAGATAAACCTAAAGCAATGGATTAGGGTATACCTAAAATCAAAATTTTAAAAAATATATTTAAAAAATTATGTAAGAATAAATATAAATTCTTATAAAAGTTAAACGTAAAATGGTTTGGTATATCCCTTCATCAGTATCCCAAATAGTTAATAAAATATTAGGACTGCAATACGAATGGATGGCTATATGCACTCGAACCTCCATATTACGAATCTCTAAATAGCGAATTTTTCTAAACAGAGAACTTTTTCTTCGAACAAAGAACATTTCATGATTTTCTTAGTAAAATAGCCTTCCAAAAGGGAAGTCCATTTTTTATATAACGAACTTTTTCTCTTCTGTTTAATTTTTTCTCCCTATTTTTGAAGTATTTCTGGAAATTTCAAGTGGTCCTCTCTTTTAATACATTTTATGGTGAGTATAAATCTCGAACTGGTCATAAATCTTTACTTAAGTACCTATCTCGGCGAGTACAATAGAATTCTGTTGGTTTCATCAGTGCAACCTTTATCCTCCACTGCCCAGTTCACTAGAAACATGTTCTACATCCCCTTTCACCCTCAGTGGAATTGTATCCTGTTTTTGAACTAGTGTCAAAAAACTTCAATTTCTTGTTATTATTATTATTTAAAATTACTTGTATGCTTTAAATTAGACAATGTCCTTAAAATTAACTAATTTTAACAATTAATTAATTAATTAATTAAATTTTTTTTTCTAAATGTTGCAAACACAGTGTATTCTTCAATATTTCTCTTCTTGTTTTTCTTGCAGTTTTTTTTATGAGTAAGAATAAATAAACAGATATTAATTTACAAAGTGATGTGAATAATTACTTTTTTTATATAGTGTTTATGAATTTAAAATTTGTTTTATGTGGTTTATAAAGTATATTGAAAGATGAACCTCTATATAAAATGAATTTTTCATACAACAAACTTTTTCTCGGGATTTGGCGTCTTCGTTATATAGAGGTCCGACTGTAATATATATATAACAGAAGAGAGGAAATTAAATAATATCTAGTAAATAAACCGAAGGCATAATTTTTTTTTGTCAACAAGTTATATATCAATATTTAATAAGTAAATACTTTATTTTTGATGGCAGTAATTTTCTGAGAGTGCTTTAGGAGAATATTCCCTTAGGTTCTTAGAAATTGAAGCAAACCCATTAACAGAATAAAGAAAACAACTATCATTCACAGTTAACGATATGAGAAAATTCCTTTACTGCAAGTCAGCCAAAACAAATTAATAAAATGATCTGGAGAACCGAGTATTATATTTCATAATACTTCTCGTTGCTAAAAAAATCATTTACTCAGATAGTTATACAATATTCAATGTCAAAGAAGAAGGGATTAGGTTATATAATGTAGTATTACGTAAAGTAATGTATTGATATATAACCAGTATAATAAATTATACCATTCGAAGACACATAAAGCAGCCACTATAAATTCTGATTGAGTGATGGACTACGAATCATAAGTTAATTCACTGTTCTTTCAGTAGGATGGCCGCGGTAGCCTACAGGCTATGGTTACGAACTCCGATTGGAGTACTAAAGACCCGCCGTGTTGAGGGGATGATGCACGTTTAATCGGTTGAGCTCAAAGTCCTCTCGTTGATATGGTGGGATTGTTTGGAGAGGGGTTCCATCTCAAGTATCAGCCTCGTCACTGGATCTTGGTTAAAAGTTACGTTCGTTACCAATAGCCCTCATGTTGATTTATAGTGCAACGTTAATATAACTCTCAACTCTCTCTTTTTACAGTACGGCATACGAAGATTCTGAAATTTAGTTTTATTTAAAGGTGCTGAGATTCGCAATATACTATATTTCATATGACTAAACTTTAATGTAATCAAGATTCAAACGCACAATTCAACTTGATATTTCACGCCAAATCTCTTGTGATTTTAATCACCGGCTAACTGGCATTTGCCTGATTGCATTATGGAGCAACAAATCTATTATTCCTAGGTTTATTTATTGGATATTTCTTCCCAACACTAAACATCAAAAACACACAGTCTAGTTGTTAACTAGATGGCAAAATTGATCACACATTTCTACATTCTCTTCAAGCTGACTCCCAAGTCAATGTGGGTGTTAATCCGGTATTCCTACAATCTTTAAAATTATAGTCCAGTGTAAAATTATGTGTGCATTTGAATAAGAGTATTTTTAATGAATATAAAGATCCCATATTTTTTGAGCGCACATCTTATACTCTTTATGAAGACAAAGATGAACTAGAAGTCCTATTTTTCCTAACTTTCAAACTATTCTACAAGAGGATTTTAAAACTTCTTTTAATAAAAAAAAACAATGGGTATAGCAGTTTAAATTGTTCCAAAAAAGCAATTATCTACTGGAAGATTGAATCTTCATCCTCACTTACCAATTAGCTTACAACCTTCTTGCATTTAGAGAATGATATATAGTTCTTTTTATGAATCTAAGAGATAATTGTTTATGTTCCATATCATACTTTTTTCGAAAACCTAACGATGTTCCACCTTGCTTCTGTCTTGTCTTGAGGACATGCCAAAAAGATACTTTGACGTACGATAAACTTTTAATGCTTAAAGTTTTCACTTTGATGGGGTGTAGTTTGAAAAAATGAGTGCCGATTCGCATGTAGAACTCGTTACTTGGTCTTGGTTCGAAATTGTCTGGCCCGTCCCAAAATAGTACATGCTTAATCAATTAATCCTAATTAATTTATAATTAAGCATATACACCAGCTTGAGGTTTAAGTACACAGATAAGTATACAATTCGTGTCTAAAGGCCTCCATTTATCAAAAGGGTTCTTTTTTGTATTAAAAATATTAATGAAAATATCAGAAACAGAAAACAATCCATCCTTTTTCCTAATTGGGGGGCTGACATATAAAACTTCCATTAAATATTGTAAATCCCTCAGAATATCTTACATAAGTCGCTTTATAAAGTTTAAAAATATACAAAAAAATCTACCTTCTAAATAATATTGTTTGATAAATTTTCAAATAAGCATTGTAACGCTCTTAAAATTTAAGCACATTTTCTTTAGAAAATGAATGTAAATCTTTGGCAATAAAGTTTTAGATAATAAACAATTATTGAAAAAATTTATCTTTTATTAAAAATTGTTATTTGCACATACAAGAATGTAGAATAAAAGCATCAATATTAGGACTATTTTCAAAGAAAGTCATAACTAAAATAAATTGTATGTAGTTCTTTTCTTCTCTTCTTTAAAACGAGTCTTTCGGTTCTCAAGTTCAGAAAAATGTGTTATGCTGCATAACTCAACGGTTTCTTTTAAATAATTGACCTAATATGTATTGAATGAATAAATATTTATATATCCTATTGCACAAAAAAGATAACAAATTCTTAAATATATATCTAGTTTTAAGATTCAAAGTAATAAAAAATACTTATTAGACAGACTATATAAATGTTTACCTGGCTGCATCAAGACACATGACGGAATACATATTGATTGTTTGTTTGTTTATCAGGGATGCACGGGGAAGCTCTTTACACTCTGATTTTATTTTAAGTTACGTCGCTCTCTGAAGCAACAAGAGAGCGATGGACCTTGAAATTTTGGACCACTACCAAGTGACGAAGACGACCCTGATTTGGTATTACCTTTCCAAACTTCCACACCATACAAATGAGAGAACTATATAAGCCTCGACAGATTTAACGTGCATCAGTCCCAATACTTCAAATGTTTTCAGGCGGCAAAAAGATTCGAATCCGCGACTCGACAATCACGGCCAGGAGTTCGCGGTCATAGCCTTTCATCTATTGCGTCTTAAGACTTCTTGAAGGGCTAGGCCCTACACCAGGGATAGCGAACCAGTGACACGCGTGCCATTGATGGCACGCGATACAATATTTTTGCCCCCGTTCAAAATGGTTTGCGTTTTGGTTCAAGATAAAGTTCACTATGAAGTAATCGTCACGAGGGATCTCATTCGAGCTTTTGTCGCTAAACTGTATGTTTTCAGAAACGATATTATTACAAGAAACTACAATTACTTCTCAATCTTGGAAAAAATATCAAAGTTTTAGGTATACATGAGAAGCTACACGAAGAAAAAGTTATAGAAGAAATAATTTCTGTAATTGATTCTTCAATTACGAATTTTCAATGAGATGTTCTCAGTTCAAACAATTATTGGAAACGCTCATGTTTATTATGCACCCTGATGTGATTTCATTTGATGGACTAAACTTGTCCCAACTCGACGCTGGAAATGGAAGAATTTGAAGTGCAACTGATTGATTTCCAATCTATTTCAATGGGGATTCAAAAATTTATTGAAACAAGGAAAACGTTGAAATTGATATATAATAAAAATGTCAGTAATGAAAGTTTGGAAACATGGAATTCGATTTCAGATACATTTAACTGTTTGAAGAACCTGATTCAAGCTATTATAACTACATTTTCATCTACCTATGCCTGCTAGTAATTATTTTCAGACACGAATAATATTAAAGAATAAAGAAATTAGTGAATAAAGAGTTTTGAGTAATTAGTTGAGTTGTTAGTAATTAGCTTTATTATTTTCCCAATAATCAGAAGTCAAAATTATTTGACGGCACGTCTATACCTCAATAAACATTTCTTTAGAAAAAATGGCACGTTGATCCATAAAGGTTCACCGACCCTGCCCTACACAACTGTAGGCCACATCTATGACACTTAAAAGTAGAAAGTACATATCATACGTTGTCAAATACTCGTACAAACAATAAACCGAAACACATAAATGTGCATGGCTTACAATCGCACAAACAAGCTCGACCAATTATCACCTTTTGACTGCATGGGTAATGATGATGCATGGCTGTATGACAATGAACGTACGTGAACAACGGTTTTTACATGTAGCTGGTTAACATATCATCCGAAATTCCTAGGTTTTTGGAGAATACAAACGAAAATAACATTTAACCTTTGAAATTATTCGAATTATGGTCTTTTTAAGGCTGAGTCAAGAACGACACAATGCCACTATTGCAGCCTTGGCCCTGGCCCCAGGGCAAGACGGCTCACGCCTTAAGACGTATCTGACCGTGACCACCTGTTACATTCCTAATATTCATATCTTCAATGTTGGTTTTATTGTTTATTTATTTCTATACCTACGAGTATAATATAAAATATTTTTAAAGGTGATTAATAAATACAAATGGATAGTTTTCAAGCTGATGTTCTTTAATGATTTTACGCGCTTATATTGAATTTAACAATAATTTAAAAGTTTATTTCATATTGATTGTCTATTCACTAGCATTTTGAGGCTATGAGAAGGCAACATCTTAAATTCGAGCCATCACAAGCTCGCTGACAATGGTGACTCAGTTGACGCACCCCTCTCCAAACATCAACAGCATGCCAAAAAGAGAAAAACTCACCAACTCCTCTACACGGTGAGTCTTTAATGGCATTATGATTCAAAAACATGACTCAACAGAAACACCACCGGGCTTGAGTCTGCGACCCTAACCACTAGGCTATTGGATGAAGACAGAAATATGAGTAGTAGAAATTTTTCGACTGCTGCTATTTATTTGCACCTTCTTTAACTACTTGTCTTATCAGACAGCTAATGCACGTTAAATCAGTAGAGGACCAATGTCCTCTCATTGGTGTACTGGGGAAGTTTTGAGAGAGAAGTGACAGAGCTTAGGACTCATCCTCATTACCGGAAAGAGGTTGAAAGTTCCGTTGCCAACTGCCCTCGTGTAACTTCGAAATGCGACACCAGTGAACACTTAAATAATTATTTAAACAAGCAAGTAATGTTTTTTTTCATAAATTTGCTAAGTGTTATAGCTATCGTTATACATATTATCCCCTCGTATAGCACATATTCCTTCCAAGCAAATAAAATAAATAAATCATGAGAATATTCTGAAGTTTAACTATATGGCCTATAGGCACAAAAATAAAACTTGGCAATTTTCCTTGAATGTAAATTACTTGTATATAACTTTTAATTAACTCGGTGTAATTTATTTTTGGACCTTAAATGATTCAATTGCATGAAATATATAAAAGTTTTGTTTCAAAAAAGATACATGAATAAAATATTACCTCAAGGTTGCATAAAATTCCGGATTAATTATTTATATATTTCAACAGATTACCGAAACAAAAATTAGCAACAATAAATAATTCAGTTTTGAAATTTTTTCATGATTTTTTTTTATTTTATACATTTTATTTGTATTTATTCCTATACTTAAAAATGCTTGATTTTCTTTAGACATACTCAATTTGTATGAGAATATAAACATGGTCACATGGAAATACTTTGGGTTGCTTCGCTTTAAAAAAAATAATGATTCACATTCTTCGAAAAACTTTTCAATATATTTTAAAATTTTGAAAACCAGAAATCCGTGGAATTTTAATATATGGATTCAGGGAAAAGTTTCTGAATTCACACATATATTCAAGTATATCCATAACACTGAATCCATATATTCCTGGCACATACTCATGAATTCTTTTTATTTTTGTCAACGGCTGAAAATACCGGTTCTCATCCGATCACCGAAGTTAAGCATCATCGGACGCGGTCAGTACCTGGGATGGTGACTACCAGGGAACACCACGTGCCGTTGGCATCTTAAGACGTCCATCCGGTAAAGTGGTTAGAGAAACTGATTGATGTGCCGTAGAACCTCTAAATAGTCGTCGAGCCGCAAGTCCTCTCGTGAGGTTGGTGGAAGGGGAAGAGATGTGGGAGACCCCTGACCACCACCCCAGGGTGTTCTCCCTCTAAAGTGGGGTGGAGCTGAGCTAAATCGTACTGTCACCTGTATAGTGCTCAAGGCAACAGCAGGCGTACATGTAACCACTTGCCATGATGAATTTCTAGGTCTTGGATCTAACGCAGTCGAGATCAGGTAGCATAAGAGACAACAACAACACAAAATATTATTTTTAAGTTTCATAAATGAAAACTATAGAAATTTTCCTTTTTTTTAAATTTTGCATAAATTCATTACTTTGTTTATTTTGTTATGATGCTAAAATATCTCCTTAAAATCTATTTTTTTGACTGTATTTTTCAGTTTTTTAATTCTTTCATAAATTCTTCCATTGCAGAAATGTTTATTTTATACATCTTCATATTTTATAAAGAATATATAATTTAAGCGAAAAAAAATAGTTCTATGTCAAATGAAGTATGGCACCAAGTCTTTCTCAACTTTATCACTGAGCGACGGAATATGCTATTAGAAGGGAAAAAAACTGTAAAAATTTATCGTTCCATGATACATTACTAGTATTAAGAAGACATATAAGTTCTATAACTCTTATTAGTACAAAACGGAAGCGAAAATTGCTCTTTCAAAACTCTTTCAGAGTTGTAAAGGTCAACCCCCTACTAACTTCCAGTCTTATTTTCCCTCCTTTACTTTCCATTCCTCCCTCCCTCCTCTGTCCCTTCACTCGTTTCAACAACACACGCACAACGCAACAGCGCCCCCTGGCGGTCGCAGAAACCGGCACGCGCGCTCGTTTCCGATTTTGTTCGGTGTCAGTCGGTGTCTAGAAAGCGCGACGGATCCTTCAAAACGCCAACCACATTCAGCGCGCTCAAAAATAAAAGACTCGAGTAGGGAGAAAAAAAGAAAAATAATAACAAAAAAATAAACTGCAAAAGATTAAAAAAAAATAGAAGTTTATGCAAAAAAAAGTTCCATGGAAGCTTTAGCCATGCGACGGATTTTTAAAGACGTGAATATCGTTTGCAGCTTTTTTTAAAAAACAAAATAGTGGACATTTTTTTTATTGCAAGGAGTGTTTTAATTGGGATTGTTTACGCTTTTGCGGAGCCCGGAAGTGATGTCCCAGTACCGGAAGGAAGGGAGACAGGTGAAAAAATGCAAGAGCGCGACTTTTCAACTGGATGGATTTTGCTACACTATCGGTGAGCTTGATTGTTTGCATTTATTTTTTATAGAACATAAATTGCAGTTGTTGTTTATTGTGATATTTTTTGCCTATTATCATTTTGCAGTTTATTATTAATTTCAGATGTCAACATTTATGTGCATAGTTAATTTTCTTTGATAGTTCTGAATATTTTATAATATAAACAAAAGAATAAAGCTTTCAATTTTTTGGGAAAAAAAAATGTTGGAAAATACCCTAAAAGAGTATTATCAGCTCCATTGTTTTCCTTTATAATGTAACTGTATGCCTAAATAAGGTTATATCAAAAAAACTTAATACTAACAATAATATATAAATAAATCATTTTTCTTATCAACGAATTAATTTTTGTTGAAGAAAAAATAAAATAAAAAAATAACGTTTAATTTTCATTCACAATAAGATTATATCTATATATCATATTGAATTACGCAAAGCTGGTAGATTTTCCTCTGTTCTGCGATATCTGATTTTTTTTAAATTAAATATTCTATTTTCCTAAGCCTTAAAATTTCCTCAAACTTAATAAAACTGATTTAATCATAAATTTTATAAATTTTCAAATTGAACCTTTCTGCCTTTGTATATGTACTTTCTCAAGACACTTAAAGTTATTGCAAACCCAAGAATGCATTTTTGAAACAATTTCGAACAAAATCAAAATATTAAAATTAAATTTTCTTTTCCCTGCAATTCGTCTGGTTTGATAGTACCGAAATTGTTTTCTTTTTCTATGTCCGCTTTAGCTACATGAAATGTTATTGTTACTATTCCCCATTTGCAAACAATGGCGGAAAATATGCCAAGATTTTTTTTTTTAAAATCTCAATTGCAGAGTTGATTTGCAACATTTTATATTCTTGTTGGTTATTCATTATGTTGTAGTTGCATACTTTTTTCGAAGAATCTATTTCACACAAAAATAGTAAATAATAAATTCTAATATTTTTATAAAAATTCTAAATTTTAAAAAAATTATGTCTATTAGTTATTGCTGTCGAAGAAAGAGGCAATATATCACTAATCATAATGAAAGGATCCATTTTTTGCGCATGCGCTAGCGAAATGAGTTGTCAAAAGCTGCATTTGGAAAATACAGTTGATGAGTACTGCGGACATAATACTTTTTACATTAGAAAATAGTTTGAATTAAAATTCTTGAAATAACAAGAGAAAATCATCTACCGATTTTATTCCTAAATGTTGAATAGATAAATAATAATTTTTGAATTATATTGGAGAACAAAATTTGATATTTCATTTTTGGTTACTAAAAAATTTAAGATATGTTTTCCATCATTAAGAATAAAAAACGCTTCTGCAAAAAATTTAATGAATAATATATAAATATAAACATAAACAAAGACATTATTACAAACAAAAGGAAGTATTGCATGGTTAAATAAGTACTTTTTCATTTATAAAAGACGCCGGAAAAGAATCAAGTTAAGCTAATTTTACGACTTGCCTAGATGAAGTATGTGTTAGTAGTTCGAAGTTATGTTATGAATATTTGATTGTATCTCACCGCTTTCGGCAGTCTTTTTACCAGCCGTTAGCCATTACGCTTCTGAAAACGTTTAGGAAAAGATGATTTTGGTAAAAATGTGGTTTCGGAAGATTCTTGGAAGTTTTTGATTAAATATTTAATCGCTTTCAGTTTATTTTGAATTTTCCGCAGGAAATACTTCTTTCGAAAAGACTCATTTAAACAGCTATATTTAAAAATACCGCTTGTAAAAAAATGATATGCAGTTGTTTTTGTTTTTTTCGCTATTTCGCTGAGTTATTTTCATTAAGTATTTATTTTCCAAAGTTATTTTGAGAGTTATTTATATATATTTATAACATTACTATTTCGTGTTAATGTATTCCGTAGTTATATGATCTTTATGATGGACTATTTTATGATTTTTTTATGTTTAAATTAGTTTTCTTCAAAGGGAGTATCCAATAGTTCTAGACTACATAATGAATGATAAAAAAATATTGTTTCTCTTTCGCCTTTAAAACTATATATATATATATATATATATATATATATGTATACATATAAATATATTTGCTCACCGTAGTATTAAACTTTTTTAAAACTTTAGATGAACTATAAGTATAAAATTATTATACATTAATATAAAAATTTATCAAAATAAATTTTGCGTGTTGAATTCAATGCTTAATGCTTATATGTTTTTAATATTCTTAACAGAATACGGAATATTAGATTTGAGGTGTTTGATGTTTGACAGAGAGAGAGAGAGTTCTGGTCATATTGCAAGAGCCGGCAAATGAAAATTCATTATTATTTGACTGTAGTTTGTCCACTAGTGCTGTAATTCATCTTTCTTTTTCCTTAATCTATCTTAAATAATAGATTATTTAAAATCAGTAATATAATTCAAGAGTACTGTTCAATGGATAATTTTGGGTTTCAAAACGAATTATATTAAAACAATTACGCCATCATTAATAATTGTTATCTACATTGTATAACTCATTTTTTAAATATATATATATATATATATATATTCCTTAAAGGTAATTTTACAAAATATATTAATGAAAATGATAATTAAATATAGTATTAAATAAGAATAACTTTATTTTTTTAGTGTGTCTATTTTTAACTAATATCTTATCTAAGCGGACAAGTCTTTTTCAGTCCATCTGTCTTACATTTTCTCAATATAAATTTATGGAGTTTGTGATTTTTAACGTTATTAAATTTTTTATTCGGTTTTTCAGTATATATATCCTTTTATATCCATCATATTTCCTTTTAAGGTATCTCTTTTTCGTTTACCAAAAAACAGGCAAGTATCTGTAAAACTTAACATCATATTTCAAAATAAATAAACTACCATAATATCTTTTATTTGAAATTAAAAATTAGGCAAAATTATATTCCGATTGTTATCAGTATTTTTTTCACTAATGTGGTAAGAATCATCTGACTTTTGCAATAGCATTTTGATTACTTTGATAATGATATCAACAACACACTATTTTTTTTTATTTCGTGAGCTTTCATCGTGTGTTGCGTCGTACCATTAACAATGGATTAATCAAAGAAATAAAAAATTTTCAAGATAATTAATAATTTTATTGCATTCATAAAAATTTTGTTTTTATATTAATAAAAAAATATATGTTAAAAAATACATTTCACTACACACAAGTAAATATTTCAATTAAAGTAAGGATATTTGTTAATGTAGTTGCATCAAATCAGCAAGTTTCACTTTCTTGAATTACATGAATAAAAAAAATTATTTGTATATATTTTTGAAATAGATCTACAACTAGTGAATCTGCTGAAGATAATGTTTGGGGAGAATGCATCTTATAAAAATTAAAACTACGTTAAAAGCATACTATTTTTTCCGACTAGCCAATGTCCATCGGATGACAAAACAAGCAAAATATGTCTAATGAAAAACTACTTACCGTTAGTCGTTACTAATTTAAGGTACTTGCGCATTATCGCAATAATTGTCAACGTTCACGATAACTCGTCAAATTGGGAATCCCAATTTCGCATGCGTAGCATGCGCTGAATTGGTAATTATGTGCTTCGTTTCATATAATGTCGCGAATAGGTTGCAATAATATATAAGTGCGAAATTTTATTAAATTATTAAAATAACGCACACCGAGAATGACCAAAAATAGTTGCACTTGGTGACATTTTTGCCGTAGACCTATAGCAAAGTTTGTCGATTTTCCGACTGCATCCGGTAAATCCGCTAACACCAAACATGCTCCAAAAATTTTTTAAAAAAGACGCGATTAACGCATAGAGAAGATTTATTTTAATTAAACAAAATATTATTCTTATCTAAAAGAAAATTTAGATTCGAATTCCTATAATTCGATATTTTTTTCATGTCAAGGTTTATTTTCCTGTACAACGATCGTGGATTTAAAAAAAAGCTCAATATTATATAAAGTTTTTGATAAAAGAAAGTATATCTTTAGAGAGAGATTCAAATGCTTTTATGAAATAAGAAAAAGTTCGGTAAAACTTTGCTAGATTTTAATATATATACACTCTGTCGCAAAAAAATATATGCACCCAGAAGAAATTGAGCTACATTCACGAAATTTGGTATGCATGTAGTGTATATGAAAATAAACAAATGATTAAAAATTCAGAACAAAATATCATTTTATTAAGCGGTTACAGCTTGCAAAAGGTTAAAAATCAGTAATTAGTAAAGCCACCTCTGGCAGCTATACAAGCCAAAATTCGGCGTGGCATCGATTCAATTAGATCACTTATGACCCCCTGTGGAAGATCCTGCCATAGTCTTTGCATCTGCGCAGTTAATTCTCCTGTATCTCGGGACGGCTGCAGTTGCCTTCCCAGCGTGTCCCAGACATGCTCTATTGGCGAAAGATCTGGTGACCTGGAAGGCCATGGTAGGACGTCATATCCTTGAAGACATTGTTGGGAGAGTCGCGCAGTATGTGAACGAGCATTATCCTGTTGATAAATGGCACCTGGGCGACTTGATAGCATGGGTAGCACAATCGGCGTTAAAATATCGTCCACGTATCTGCGAGCTGTCAAAGTGCCTTGAAGGACCACTAAAGATGATCGTGTGTCCCAAGAAATTGCTCCCCACACTGTCACACCTTGTGAAATTGCTGTATGCCGCTCGACAATAAATGCCGGATCGGACCGCTGGCCGGTGCGCCTCCAGACACGTGTGTGGTGGTCATCAGCACTGAGACTGAATCGGGATTCATCACTGAAGATGACACGTCTCCAGTCTGTCACACTCCAAGTTGCCCGAGGTCGGCAAAAATCCAGTCGACACTGCCTATGATGTGGGGTCAATGGTAAGCGTCTTAGCGGACGTCGGCTCCTCAAGCCAACTTCGGTCAGTCGTCTCCTTATGGTTTCTCTTGAAGGCACTGGATGTCTGGAAGGAGGTAAGTGGCGTTGAATCGATGCTAGCGACGTTGTTGGTGCCGAAGTGGCCACTCTTCTGATTGCACGATCCTCGCGATCATTTGTGTTCCTGGGACGTCCTGACCCTCCGCGACGGTACACTCTACCTTCTGTGATCCACTGTTGCCAACACCGAGCAACTACCATATCGCTCCGACCGAGGTGGCGGCCGATACGTCTATTCGACCAACCTGCTTCTCTGAGGCCTATTATACGGCCCCTATCAAAGTCCGTCAGCTGCTCGTACTGCCGCCGGTTACGTCTTAGAGGCATCCTAAGTCTCAATATCGTCTATCAAAGTCATCAGATTCGTTTGGATAGCCGTACGGCGCTCGTACTCATGCTTTTAAACTCTCCCAGTTGCGCAACTAATATGCGCATAGCACACTTAGCCTTGTCTCATTGGCTTCGAAATTTTAATCATTTGCATATCTCTTACCAGACTACATTCTTGCCGAGTTTCGTGATTGTAGCTTGATTTCTTCTGGGTGCATATATTTTTTTGCGACAGAGTGTATATAAACAAAATGTTAATAGATATTTGAAACTGTATTTTTTAATTCTGTGAATGCAGAGGATTTGCAATAAGAGAATCTCAAGTTTGAAAACCATTCTTATTTAATACATTTGTATAAAGTATAAAAGAGTGGTAACTGTGAATATATTATTAAAATTAAATAATTCATCAGGAGGCTTATTAAAAAAGTCTTGAATGTTAGCGAAAGAACTCAAAAGTTATTCTTTAATAAGACCATGTGTCCACATTACGAAGCTCGTTCATCTATAATCCATCTTTTAGTTCTAATGTAATATTAGTTTAATTAGACAAGATCTTCTCCAATGCAATTTGATGGTGAAATTAAAATATCCCTTGGCCTTGAAATAACAAATTTTCTATTTATAAGCAACCACTTTTCTCTGCTGGGCTTCCTGAGAACGCCAAAATTGTAACAAATCTATTAGGACCATATACTAAGAATGAGCTCACTAGTATCATCAAGGCAAAAAGGCTCAAGACTATTGATAACTATCAAAAAATATGATTTTGTGTTTGCCTATACAGACGGTTCTTTTGATGAAACATTCTCGAATGGAGGCTCGAGGGTATTCATGACCACTCCAAATGAAGCAACCTACCAACCAGTAATCGGTGCTGGTGTCATTGCCTCTTGCTCACTTTTAAAAACTTCGGCCGATAATTGAGACTCTTGATCTATATGAGATTCTCCCTACTCTAGAAGACGCTAAACGTCTCGTTAATTTTTGATACTCAAAAGCAGCCCTCCAGGCAATTCTAAATGGGGTTCATGGATTACTGAAGAGACTTGCTCTCGCCTGTTTAGATTACATGAGTTAAATAAAGTATGTTTCTTCAATGATTGTCTGCACATGTTGATATTACTGGCAATGAAAATGCGGATAAACTGATGAAAGAGGCTAGAAATATCAATAATGACAACTTTGTCAATGTTTCTTTATTAGATACAAATGCTGTCGAAAATTTCAAATTGAGAGGGAAGCCATTTCCTATAATTCCTATATTTCCTTCCATTTTTTAGGCTAAAAACAGGTCATTAGAAAGGAAAGAAGATTGATAGGCATGGTAGAAGAACTTATAGGAATTGTGATAACTGTTCAGATACAGAGCTAACACCTGCCCATATTTTTGACTGTCCAGCTATTCTTGCTGCTCTACAAGAAATAGGGGTCCTGTTTTCACCAACAAACATTTATGTGGATAACAGATTGCTAAAATAGTCATTTGGGTCCATGGTTCTGTCTGATTAAGCCCCGTCAAGGATACAACATCATCATCATCATCATCGACACATTTTATGTTTCTTCATTTATCAAAGAATAACTTACAAGTCTTGTACGGGATACAATAGCTAAATTAAGGCATTTAAACTGGAAGAAAGTACTGCAAATATTTTATGTTTCTAAGCATTATTTGAACTTATGGATTTTGCCAATATTAGATTGATCTTAATTCTACTTTTCTTTTAATTGTAAGCCAAAAAGTGTTTGACGAAAGGTGACATTTGCTCCTACAAAACCCAATTATTCAAATGATAAACATATTTTGTATTATGCCTTTTTTGTTATTTTATGTTCTTTGTTAATTGTCCATATAAAAAATAAAATTATTTTCATATGTTTATTTCTTCCAAAATTTTTCTTAAAATAATTCTTAAAATTTCTGAGAATTATTGTTTTAATTCAATTGTTAAATTATAAAACAATAATTCTCAAAATAGCTAAAACTATCAAAGGTTATTTGCTTGATTTTTTAACAAGTATTGAATACATTCATAAAATATTCCCTTGTTTTTGCGTACTGTCGTATTTTTATGAGAAGTTGAATCGATGTAACATTCAATTGTTCATGATGTGGAAATGGTTTTGGGGGAATAATAACGTAACTGGAAATATAAAAGAACTCAATTTTTTTAAATGCATTTTAAAAAAAGAATACATCGGATTCAAATTTTAGAAATAACTTATTCTTATGGAATATAACTCATCCAATAGAATTATATAACCTAAAAAACAAGGCATAACTCATATTCGAACTCTAAGTTTTATTATTTTATCTAAATATATTTCAACTGTTTATTTTTATAAATTGTGCTTCTCTGTTTTCGTTAGACAAATTATAGCCAATGTATAATCTTTAAATTACCCTAAAAATACTACACAAAACTATAATTACAAATAGGAAAAAAAGTCATAAAAAATTATAAACAGTACACAAAGCAAAACATTTAAACTTAACACCAAAAACATGAACTCAAAATAGGAAAGTACGTCAGAAAATTATAAATGGTTTGTTTTTTAATACGTTAGATTTTTGAACAAAATTCTCTTTTCACGCCACGATTTAATTTCGTAAGTGGTAAATATATATTACATCCCCTTACTAAATAAGCCACTTTTTTTCGGAATTTTATTTTTACTTACTCTCTATCTCTCTCATAGTTTCATTGTATTATTTTTCTTTTTCCGAATGGATTAGCCATGTATAATAGAGTACAGAAATGCTATTGAGAATATTCATGTAAGTATTATTGCCACAAATCAAATATTTAACTTATTTTCTTGTTCTATCGTTGTCTTAATTTGGACATAAAGCTTTTGGTTTGATTCTGCTAAGCAGCAACTGTTTTCAACTTTTGCTTGTCAGAATTTATTTTGTTTTACATCACACAGAGAAAGATTCTACAATTATTTTAAATTCAAAATTATCACATTTTTACTGTTACAAGTAACTCGTTCTGAAATAACTTATGTCTAAATAAGATACACTTATTTACATTTATTAAAATTTAAGCTACAAGTTGAAATAATTCTATATTTTTGAAAATTCTTCTCTATATCTGAATTTATTTCAGGTAATCATTTAGATGGGCTTTTTATTAAAATGCATCTCAAAATACATGTATATTTCTGTAGAAAAGAAGAAAATATACTGTTTGTCCACAGTTTGGAAAAATTCTAATGTAGGCTTTTAAATATATTGAAACGTATGCACACTTGCCATTGGATATTTTCTAATTCTTGAACTAGTCCTAAGCATTTAAATAAACAAAAATAGTACAATGACAGTTCTATTACACGTATATATAAACTCTTTGAAATTCTTAAATAAACTTTGAAAGTTTTTTTTTTACATAAAACATTAGTAAGGTATTTTAATGAAAATATTTGGTGGATAACAAGATCAATGTGAGCATTAAGATCCATTTTAATTATATCTAGTGTAGAATATCTTTTCTATTAGAACACTTTTTTTATCCCTATGTTATTCTGAACTGTAATTATCCTCAAGCATATTTTGGATACATATTTTTTTTCTTGTTATACGATACTAAGATGTCAGGCGTCATTAAAATTTAAGATACTACTAAACATTTGATAAAGAATTGTGTTTTGAACACTATCTTTCAAAAATATTTCTAGGTAAGTTGTTCCCATATTCTTCTACTGTTATCTTTGCTTAAGAATAATACAGAATTAAATTCATTTTCATAAACCTCTTACTTATTCACATACATCCTAGTAATGATTTTTTTCTAAACAAATTTAACAAAACAAAAGCAATAATAGGACTACTTAGTTTATTACTATTCCATTTGTTGTATTTTTGAAATCATGTGGACTTTTACATGTATTCAGTTTTGCTAAAAGTGAAACGTTTATTCCAATAACACAGGTCTGCGATGAAAAAATTGTTGTATATTTAACTAGTGGGTTTAACTATATTTTTTGTACTGAGATTACGGGAAAAATAGTGAAAAAATTCCATCACCCTTAGATAAGTCACAAATTTCATCTGAAATTTTCTCATTTTCAGGGGGTTTCAGGTCCAGTATTCGTACGATTTTTCAATATTATAGCCTACATAATTGGTGAATTTAGTCTGAATAATGGATCTTTTATGGTGAATAGGTTACTAAACAATGTATGTTATTTACAAACACAGTTTTATTCTATTTACTTGCTATGACAATGAATCTTAACTCGGAATACCAGTTCTACTGGAACGAGATATGTCTCATTCTGTCTGCCCCCTCCCCAATCCTACTGGCTGCTAGGCGTCGTGCGCCGTGACCTTGGTTGCAGTCAGTGACTCAGTGTGGAGCTAGCCACTGTGGTGTAAACATCAAAAAATTTTGTGCTTCGGTATTTAAAAGAAATGGCTACTAGAGGATGTGTTAACTCTCCTAACTGTTTCTGTTACATTTGTGGGTCTTATACCGTCAAGAAGCAACAAAGGAACATTTCTAATTTTGTTCAAAAGCTGTATTTTGCATACTTTGGTATTAAATTAGGGGACCAGGATAAATCTTAGGCGCCCCATGTAGTGTGTTCTGTGTATGTTGAAGAAGTGAGACAATGGTTTAAAGGTAAGAAGAAGTCAGTTCGTTTTGCAGTTCCCATGATTTGGAAAGAGCCTAAAAATCACAGTGATGACTGTTATTTTTGTTTTTGTTCAGTGCAAGATTTCAATTTAAAAAACAGGAAGGACATTTCATACCCAACGATCATACATTCGGCTATTCGCCCTGTACATCATAGACCTGACTTGCCTATTCCTTCACCCTCGGATACCCTGGACAATACTTTAGACGATTTAGACCAAATATCACATATTAGCAGCGACAGTGATGACGGCTGAGATCCAGGTACAAATGACCCTGAACTTTTCTCTCAATCAGATTTGAACGACTTGTACGAGATCTGGGCCTCTCAAAGGACACAGCGGAAGTTTTAGGGTCTAGACATAAAGAAAGACATTTGTTAAACTCCGATGTTTCATTTTCGTGGTACCAATTTAGAGAAAAGGAATTTGTCCCCCTTTTTTTACGCAAGAGGGGGACCTAGTTTTCTGCAACAATGTACCTGCAATTTTGGAAACGTTCAAAATTAAGTATGAACCAGAGGAATGGAGACTTTTTATCGATTCGTCAAAAAGGAGTTTGAAAGCTGTACTTCTTCACATTGGTAACCGTTATGCTTCTGTGCCTGTTGGACACTCAGTCCATTTGAAAGAATGCTACGAAAATATTGAGTTTATTCTTAATAAGCTCAGCTACTCTGACCATAAATGGACCATTTGTGGTGATTTGAAAGTTATTTCTATGTTACTAGGTCAACAAAGTGGTTACACAAAGTTTCCATGTTTACTCTGTGAATGGGATAGCCGTGACAGGAGACAACACTACGTAAAACAGACGTGGCCAATCAGAAAGGCTCTTATTCCTAGAGTTAAAAATGTTGAAAGACAAAGTTTATTAGATCCTAAGAAGATCTAGTTCCCACCACTTCGTATAAAATTGGGGCTAATGAAACAGTTTGTGAAAGCATTAGACAAAGAAGGAGAGTGTTTCAAGTAAATATCTTTGTGAACAGTTTCCTGGTCTATCCGATGCTAAGCTGAAAGAGGGCATCTTTGTTGGGCCTGACATAAGAAAACTTTTAAAAGATGAAACTTTTGTCACTAAAATGGAAATGAAAGGGGAAAAAATGCCTGGAATTCATTTAAACTTGTTGTAACAGGCTTTCTTGGAAACAAAAAAGATCCAAACTACAAAGCTTTGGTTGCTGAATTGTTACAAAACTACAAAATATTGGGCTACAGCATGACTGTCAAAGTCAATTTCCTCCACTCACATCTGGACTACTTTCCAGAAAATCTTGGGGCTGTAAGTGAGGAACAAGGAGAACGTTTCCATCAAAATATAAAAGAAATGGAGTGCAGATACCAAGGTCGTTGGAATGTCAACATTATGGCAGACTACTGTCGGATGTTAAAACGGGAAAATTCACAAGAACACAGCCGAAAAAGTACTAAAAGAAGCTTCAATGGGAAAACATTTTTACAAAGACATATAATAGCATTTTCAACACATGTGTATCACTATTATTCTTATTTAAGCTATTTATCTTTGTTTTTTTCTTTTAGTTTATGTTAAAATAATAAAAACAAACCCAAAATTTTCGTTTTTTGTACTTTTTTCAAATATTTTACCTTTATTTTGTAGGCAAGCCTTATGCGATAGAAAAAAACCAATGTCATTTTTGAAATCAGCGCAAATAACTAAATAAAGATCAGTTAATAAAATCAAAACAATTTAAAAACAGTTTTTTTGCAGACCTGTTGTAATTTAGTGAAGATGTGTCCATCTTATAGTAAAGTATTATTCATCTGTTTTAAGAGTTTTCCTTTTATCTCTTCAAAAGCGAAATTCCTTAACGTCATCCAAAAGATAAAGTATACTCAACGAATATGTTGCGCAACCAATATTACGCTAACTTCAAGCTTCCTAAAAAGAGTAGGATCAAAAATTTAATTACCATTTGCATAAAATTAAATTTTTGTTTATATTGTGCGAACTTCAAGGTTAATTACAATTGTGAATGAAATTCAGATTTTCGCAATATAATTGATATTTTCATTAAATTGGTTTTTTTTTATTAATTGGTTTTTTCTGTACATAAGTTTCTTCAGATAACCATCGGCCCATTCTGAATTTAATATTAATGTAAAGAAGTTAAATAACTCATTTGAAAATTCAGTTTAGTATCAGATTTAGTTTATATTCTCGGTATATTATTATAAATTCATCGAACAATCAATAATTCAGGATAATCTTTTCATTAATTTGATTTACTGTCTGTTTAATATATAGTTTATATAACGCAGTCGTTAAATCCTGGAAAAAAGTTTGTTATATGTAAAATTCGTTATATAGAGATTCATCTTTTAATTTACTTGATAAACCACATAAAACAAATTTTAAATTCATAAACACTATACATTAAAAAAAGTAATTATTCAAACATTTTTTTAAAAATTAATATATGTTTCTTTTGTATATATTAGCCATTAAAAAGAAATAAAAACTGCAAGTAACACAAGAAAAAAGAATGTCGAAAAATAATTCACTGTATTTTCAATACTAAGAAATGAATTTTATACTAAAATAACTGAATTTTAAGGACATTTTATAATTTAAAGCATACAACTAATATTAAACATACTTTATTTTATAATTAGAACACGGGGACCAGGGACAGCTGAGGGTGAAAGGGGATATCGATGATGTTTCTAGTGAACTAGGCAATGGGGATCAAAGGTTGCACATCTTGGATAAAACATCCAGAACTCTATTGCTCTCGGTGAGTTAGGATCTAATAAAACCAGTTCAAGTTTTATGACCACCGTAAAATGTGTTAAAAAAAGAATAACTTGACATTTTTTCAGAAATACTTTAAAAAAATTCAGAGCAAAAATTGAATCATAAAAGAAAAAGTTTGTTATATGGAAAATACACTTCGCTATAGAGAGGTTATTTAACGAAGAAAATCGTGAAACATTCTAAGTTCCAGAAAAAAGTTCGCAATATAGAGGTTCGACTGTATAATATACATTTTTTTCAACTGGAATTTGTCAATTTTGTTTTATAATCAGACATTAGATGCTTATCAATAGAACGATTATAAAACAAATCAATTTCTCTCGCCGAATAGATTATAATTTAGTTTGATGTTGTATATTCCCATTGTAAAACATAAATCTAAATCTAATCTAAATGTTTCTGAAAGTAATGTAAACCACCCAACTTTGAAAGATTGTACACTGAAACTTATTAATTTGCATTTAATCATCAATGTGAGATCATGCTTAGTTAATTTGCTTTTCAGAAACCTAATATTTGAATAGTGTTGAGATTAGTTTTTGAATAATTTAATTCGATATGCATTAGCTTCAAATTGCAATACACAATTTACGATTTTATAACCAACTCCAGATTAGTGTTCGAATCTATATTACTCGTAGGATGTTTCAGTTGATGTGTAGAAAATGTAGATTCCTCGCCTTGCTGTCTTGTTATTATTGAGAATGAAAATTCTCAAAAATAACAAGACAATAAAGAGCAGTATTATTGAGAATGAAAATTCTCAATAATACTGCTTTCATCAGCACTTTAACCAACATCGTAAGTGTATCCGATTTCAATTGTATTAATCGAAATCCTATGGACTCGACATTCACCAAAGTCCTAATCTTATCTAATCCGTAGTCATTATTGCGTAGATTAGCCATGGTTAAATTAAATTGTATAGATAATGGACTGTGTAAATCGTTGAAATCCGTTAGCGTTACAAAATGGAAATTCAGCACTAATCTTAATAAATTTACTTAAGTAAATTGTCAACTATTTTAACTAATAAAGTGTTATTAAAGATAATTTTATAATTCCTGTAATTTCAATAATACTTCAAAGATGTTTTCAGTAATCTAATGTAAAAAAATTAATTAATAATTAATAAATGTAACTAAATCAGGTACTATATGTTTTTCTCAACTAATAAAGAAATTATATCATAGGATGGAAAATACAGATGCGAACATGTTAAAACAAATTTGTAATGTGTGGCAATGGCCGTTCAAGTAATATATAACATCAAAGAATAAAATGTTTGATATATTAATGGTAATATTAAATTTATATTTAATTATTTGAATCTCAGGAAAATAACTCTTTGTACTGATTACATGAAGTGTAAGAAGTTTTCGGCCATATCATGAAGTTATAGTAACAACCAGTACCGAAATTGTAATTTGGGTTATTTCAAAATTATATACTGTATAATATTCCTTCATATTTTTATCCCATCTCTAAAGAGTATATTATAGTGGCTCTAGTATATACAGTAGAATCGTTATATAACGAACCTCTATATTGCGAATTTTTCTATATAGTGAACTGGAACCTTGAACATTTCATGATTTTCTTAGTAAAATAACCTCTCTATAGCGAAGTGCATTTTCTATATAACGAACTTTTTCTTTTTTGATTTAATTTTTCCTCCTAATTTTTAAAGTATTTCTGAATATTTCGAGTTATTCTCTCTTTAACCCATTTTATGGTGTTCATAATTTTTGAACTGGCTTTATTAAATCCTAACTCACCGAGAGCAATAGAGTTCTGGACGTGTCATTCAAGAAGTACAACCTTTAACCCCCATTGTGAAGTTCACTATAACATCTTCGCTATCCCCTTTCACACTCGGTGGAGTTGTCCCGTGTCCCTGTGTTCTAGTTATAAAATAATATATGTTTAATGTATGCTTTAAACTAGAAAATGTCATTAAAATTCATTAATTTTAACATACAATTTTCTTAATATTGAAAATACAGCGACACATTCGACATTGTTTCTCTTGTTTTCTTTGCAGTTTTTCTGTCTTTCTTTTTTTGTTTTTTTATGGGCACGATACATCAAATACACATATATTAATTTTAAAAGGTGTGAATAATTACTTTATATATAGTGTTTGTGAGTTTAAAACTTTTTTAAATATGTGGTTTATAAAGTATATTAAAAGATGAATCTATATCTAACGAATTTTCCGTCTAACGAACTTTTTTACGGCATTTAGTGACTTCGTTATATAGAGGTCCGACTGTGCTTGAACTCTGCTGAGGGTGTATAAAAAATACAGTTTTTCTTTGAAGAGATTCTTATGCAAATATTTCATAAAATATAAGAAATTTCTAGTGCTTGTTGAGCAGTAACTGATTTTGATTTGCTTTTCCAAAGATATGGATGATATCTTTAATGCAACTTTTGAGTTATAAATACCTTTCACTTTTATAATTTTTTTTTCCTTTTCGTTCTTTCTTTTTTTTTTTTCTTTTCATTTCTTCTTTTTTATATATAAAGTATCATTCTGCTATTGCGCAAGTTTTAAACTTTCATTTCAGGTATTTTTTTCCCTATTTTTACTATCATTTTAGTAGTGTTATTAAATTGATGACCATCAATGAGTTAGTAAACTATCAGTAATATCTCTTTAGTGTGGCTATCGGTATACATACAAGATAATTCCTCGTGACTTAAAAAAAATTCTTTTTTTTTATTTAGTGTTACAAAAAATTTGGAAACCACAACTAGGGATGTTAAATTAATAAGTTTGAAACAGCTTTGGAAGTGTTAGTTACGAACAAGAATTTTGGATGACTCACCCAGACTTTTCTTTGGATCTAAAGCTAACGCCCGAAATTAGTATTTATGAAGGCATTAATTGTCCCTCATTCATGATTTTTTAACACACATTCAAACTTTTTATTTTGTATTCTTTTTACACATAAATTGGATTAAAAGGTCTTTTTTCTTGCAAATTATGTTCTCTGTTGAACTAATTCATGTTTTTATGCAATAAGAATGTTAATTCTACATACAGCATTTTCTTAAACTTAGAATAAACTCTGATTTTGTTAATTCTAAGATGACCAATCGTCCTTCTTTAGCGAGGACAGTCCTCCTTTTATAGATTCTGTCCTTCCTCAAAAAGTGCCCTCCATTTTGTCCTCCTTTTCAATATTTTAAAACTCATCTGTTAGTTTCTGTATTCAGAGATGCTTCCAAAATGTCGAAGAATGGTCTGAAACAAATATCACAGGAAATATCAGTTTTCAATGGTATTTTTTGAATCTGTCGCAAGTAAATTGGGCAGATATTGAAAAATACGTAGAATTTTTATAGAAAGAAATGCTTGATATTAAAATCAATGACCATTGTCTGTTTGAAGTAGAAAAAAGACTGGATGCTAATAAGTTGGAACAATTGGAAAAT
Source organism: Trichonephila clavipes (assembly GCA_019973935.1). NCBI lineage: Eukaryota > Metazoa > Arthropoda > Arachnida > Araneae > Nephilidae > Trichonephila > Trichonephila clavipes. The sequence continues at coordinate 493,312 of BMAU01003938.1, read as the reverse complement.
CAACATGCTGAGAAATTGGTAAAAGATGGGTGAAATTATTTAAACCATTTCAAAAATGAACACACACATTCCATATGAAAATGTAATTATTCTTGCTAATTTACGTTGTGCTGCCCTGGAACTAATGCAGCAGATAAAAGAGTTTATTTCAGTTGGTAATGATTTTTGTGAAGTGACTAGTGGGAAATCAAAATTAAATGTTAATATTTTTGTTACAGTGTTTACCATAAAATTCAGTATAAAGGATATTTTTTACCCGAACTTTCCGATATATAAGAAAATGATATGTTGACAAAAAAAATTCATTCAATGGAAAAATACTCGCGCGTTTAAGATAATAATTTTAAAAAATGTAAGCGTACTTAGCGTATATTTGTTTGAATTGATAAAACGTTTCATATATTTAAGTTGTATTTTTTTAAAAAATTGTTCGTCCTCCTTTTTATTGTTAAAAAAATGGTCACCTTATATTTATAGTAATTGAAAATTTTCTTTTTAAATATTTTGCTTATCTCATTATATGCAACAAAACGATTTTTTAATGTAATGCGTATATGAGTAGTTGCATGCGTATCCCGAAGCTCAGCATCAAGAAGAAGTCTTATCAGTCATGGGGAATTAAAAACAAATTCTTATCATTCAGTTAAGTGATGGCTAGCATATTTTTGAAATTGTTAAAAATTGACAGCTTCCATAATATTATTAGGTAGTGTGACCAGAAATGTCCCACTTTTGCTGTGATTTTTTCATTAGCGTCATCTTACGTTGCAGTGCCAATCACATTCACTAGTCCGGTAAACACTTTGCTGGTTTAGTTAAAATTGATGTAGGTTGCTTGTAGCGAGGGTGCAGACAATAATGACGTCACTTAACTTGGAATCTCCACAAAAAGAAAAAGATGATATACAACCCCAGGCAAATTTCTCAAAATGTGGTCCACTTAGTTAAAAGTCCTAAATGGTACAACATTTGCTCTTTTCCATTCATAACAATTATTGGCACTTTTTTTTTAAACAAAATGACTTCATTTCATAAATTTTAATCTTAAGTATGTAACTAAAATTAAGCTCCACTTGTTATTATGATTAACAGTACGGCTATGTAAGATGACATTAAGGCAGTGTTTCTCAAAGTTTCAATATTCACGACCCAATGTTCAATCATAATTTTCATCACGCCTCCTACATACAATAACAACGTATTGAATTCAATAATGCTATACTTTCATGCTAAAACTACCAACCGACTTCAATCTCTGAAGTGCCCCCGATGTATATAAACGTTTCGCTGAGTCAAAGCGTTAATTTCCCCGGACGTATATCTACACATTTCCGAAGTACGATATTTTTCTGTGCACTTCAATCCATAAAATTATTCCGAAAGCTTTGGAATGCAGTAAAAGGACCTGACAATGGAAAAAGATTGACGATGTTTGCGTTCAGATCATTTGTGAATCCTTATTCCTCCCCCCTGACCAACCCCCCCAAATATCACATACGCGCACCTAAGTGGAAAACGGTTGTCATAGTGACGGGAATCGCGTAACTTTTAATAAGAATTTTAGGGATTATTTATAAACCGTACAAATTATCAAGATAAGTGTTAATTTTTGTATATCATTTTATATGTATATGACAATCCTATGGGGTCATTGGTAATTATCAAACTCGTTCTTAACTTAGTATTGTTAAATTAATTACATAAAATACTTTGTGTAGCACTGACACATTTATAAGTGTAATATATCAGTGTAAGTGTGTATTTTATTTTTTATTATGTCAAAATGTATTTTGCTGGTTTATTTTCAGTAAATTAATAAATTTTTTAAATAATCATTTGCTTATGACTTTTCCATATGCTCGAGCCCCCCTCGTAGTGTTGTCAGTTTGAGAAGCGCTGAATTAGGGGAAAAAATGACAGTGAAATTGGGAAATGTCTGGTCACTGTTCTTAATGATGTGATAGAGAATGTAAATTTTCTACATTTTCAAAAATATGCTCATCATCTTTTAAACAAATGATGTGGATTTATTTTTTATTTTTCCCAGAATTGATATGACCCTCCCCCCACACCTTTTCCTTTCACTATGTACCCACTTGACGTAGAGTTTTGGAACGCCCTGCATGTGTCGTTTTTCGTATTAAATGCACTTTAAACACAATGGTGGTCGGTGACAGTTTTCCTCAAAAGCGAAATGCAATTCACTGCATTTAATATCATGTGCCGAAGAACCATACGGAGCTAGTAAATGTAGTTCCACTCGCTTTTTAGCATATTTGCATAAACAATTGCATGATTGAATATGCTGTCTCTAAATAAGGAGAATCAATGAAATAGGAAACAAGATAAAACAGGATAAAAAATAATCTCGCAATTAGGTTTCGATATCTGAATTTTATTGACTTTATTTGCATTTAATTTTTTATGTACTTTTATTATTTTCATTTATAATTCGTTATTTTTATTTATTTTAATTTCTTTATTTTACTGTAATTATTTCTTTAATTTTCTTATAATTATATATTTTCCATTTATCATTTAAATTTATACGTCAGTTGTGTACATATTTCCAGGAATATGTGGTATAGGAAGCGGGGATTAAAATAAAAAGTTGATATCAAAAAAATTTATCCATGATAACTCTTAAATAACCGTTATTGATAATTTACCAGCCGCTATTCTGCCCGCATAGATAAACAATCTCTAAAATGGAAATACTGACAAAAAAGTTTTAATAATATTAATGTTTGAAGTGTAGAGAATATATATAAAGTTTAATATTTTAGAGGGACACGGTACTTAAAACTATATGTTTTTACTTATGTAATCTTGTAAAAAGGTTTACGTGTATTCTATTTGAATACGCATGAAATATAGATTTAAAATAACAAGATTTTTAAGCAAACAGAATTATTTTAATTTTTAATTTTTTTAAATATTTCTATATTTTAAAAAATTTAATTCTTCTACAAATTTTGATATTGTTGAATAATTTTTTTTCTAGTAGAAGTCTTTCTCACAATCCAATGCATGAGATTAGTATAACGAATGGTGCTTCGATTTTTAAAAAAACTTTTCCATGTCGGACGCCGTAAGAAACAGTAAAATACATCTATATCTAAAAAGTTTCCAAACTTTATATGGAATGTAAAAAATAAATGAATAAACAAAATAAAAACAGCGTTTAAAATAAAATATTATCATAAAAAATAAAAACCTGAGAAAAAGCCATTTAAAATTTTAAAGGTCAGTTGAATACATACATAAAATAGCTTAATACGGGTGCCACATATTCCAGTTTCAGTTTTTGCTATCACATACTGTTAAACAAGTTAAATAACTGGCTAAATAATGTAGTTAGAGATGTGAAATTTTGGACACATATAATACACAAATAATGGACATAGAATGGACACATTTTTTGGACAAAAGTCTCACAATTAATATGAAGTAATGAAAAAAGACTCAATATTTTGTTCATTTTTAGAGTTATATGTTTCCCCACTCTAACTCAGTAGCGCACACAGGAATTTTTCAAGGGGGCAGAGTCGAAAGTCCACCATTCTTGTAGCATGTCCCTTTTGATTTTGTCGATTTTCGGGAACAAAAAACAGTAAAAAACTAATTATTGAATAAATAATTAGCTTTAATTAATAAAATTAATCATTAATGACAAATCTTTAAATTTAACGTAGAAATTTAACGTAACTTAGAATTACAATCAATCGAAAAAATCAAGGGTTTTGGGGAGAGGGTCCGGACCCCTAAGACTCCCCCCCTCCTTGTGTACACCACTGATCTAACTCCTTTTAAACTGAAATATATGTACATATTAGCTTTTCATTTTTAACCTGTAAATTTCCTTCTATATTGAAATGAAAACTTGCATATTTATTGAACACATCTCAATTTTCACAGTTCATTATTATGACCAAATAAGGATACAATTATTTTACAAAATAAACTCATATTGATATATCTAAACTAGATAACTCATATTGAGATATCTAAATATGCGAAACATGTGATTCCGGGTTTATCTTTTACTACCATACCAGCAAATTTTCCCTAAGTGCCGAGCAAACATCACTGTCTGTTTTCCGTGACAACCAAATACAAGTACTTAACCTCAAGTAATGTTTTCCTATTTCTTGGAAACATGTATTTCATCTACTCTGAACGCAAAAACGACCCTGAACTGATGCACCATGCTGATACATGTTACGCCACTCATCACTCAATGTCCCATGAAGGGATGTAATGAGTAGTCATTTTAGGTAAATGCCATACTAAGCTTCAAGCCTTGAGAGTTGATTTCTGGGTTCCATGTGGAGTACCTGTAAGCCCCATGCTGATGTTTTGTGAGTTTAGCTTCGAATGCCTGATATCAATTACCTAATTCTCCTCATTTTCGTATATTTTCATTCATGTGTCAATGTCAATATATATGCCAAACATTTCCAATTATGGGTTGCAACTTTGAATCTGTAGGCATCAGTCTTTTTTAGAAATTCATCCATAAATATTGCTGTTATAGTTAAAAATCTTATGAAAGAGTTCTTGTGTTGATGCTTTAACATTTATCATTTTTTCAAACTTTGATCTATCATAATTTTGTGGGGTCTATTGTTTGCACAATGGTTGGCAAATACTGCTGTTTTAATCATGTATTCTCCTCACTGATAATTCAAGGATTTTGTAAGAATTCACAAATTTTAAGGTCATCACTATTCTGATTTCATTTATGAACAATCTCATACTCCGTATTTCAGTGCCTTGGCGACAAAGCTCCCCACATGTACATTTATTTAGCTGTATTCAAATTATTGTAATCCTTGCCACACGTCAAAACTTGTGTAACTTGCATCGTTATCAATATAAATTGACTCAAACAATGCGCACCCACGCTGTGGATTTAATAGATCTATAGTTAAGAATTACACACCATACAGAATCTATTGATCAAAAACTTTTTTGAGCTCTTACTTACCCAAGCTCCGAACATCTTAGATTATTTTTTTACCATCTGAAATTAATAAATTCCATTGCGTATCTGAATGAAAGGCAGTTCTTTGATGTAATGATATGAGATTATGGCTACAATTGAAACTTTGGTAGCTCAATGTGATTTGTTTTGAGTTAATTTGCTTATTTTTGAGTTAAAATATTTGAAATTATTTCTTCCTTCATAATTTCATCTGTTTTACTGACATAGGCTGTGTATTATTATCATTTAAATAATATCGTGTTATTCTCCAACAAACAAAGTACTTAGTATATGAAAGCTGTACGAAATGTTTTTATTTATTAAATTAAGTTCTGAGAAGTTTGTTGTTTTTAGAAATTATACACAGTTTAAAATATCCAATAAAATTTTTAATGATCCTTTTACGGTTGGTTTGGTGTAGCTGGTCAAATTAAATTTTTTTTTCATTTATAATCGACTATATAAACATGCATGACATTTTTTCCATCATGTTTCAAAGAAATTCAGTGTTTAGCACAAACGTTTCCAGTACTAAGTAAGTGACAAAAATTCATTGAAGCAGTAATTTTTTTAATTATCAATGGAATCAAAATTAAAATATTTAAATAAATGAGTTTATATTATTTTGTCAAATCTTACATTCTACTAAAAATTAAGCACACTCCATTTCTATCTATTAGAATTCTATAACTTGAAATACATTTTGATGTGTGAAAAAACAGAAATCCGATATATTACTTATAATATTAAATTTTTTTCATTCTTATAAAGCAATAAGAATAGGAATTAGTATTTTCAAACTACGTATGCAATGTATGAAACCTAAAGAAGCGGATGCATTTTTTTTTTTTCTTTGAAAAAAAGGGTCAACACAAACATGAGTTTATACTAACAACAAGTTAGAATAAGGAATTGATAAGAAAAAATATATCCAAACAGTTCCAAGTATTAATGACGAATAAATATTTAGTCCTAAAAAACAAAAACAGCAATAAGAAAACATTTATTAAGCTGACTTTTGCGGATATGAAGCTCCATTCCACGCATGGTCGACTGAAGCCACAGAATGTTTTTTAAGAGGTCTTATTTCTAGAAACCGCAAAGGAATCTCTAAACTGCAAAGAATATTTACATAAGAATTTATTAAAAGACATTACCATGCTGAAGTCGACAATTTTTACTGTCCATATTTCATACATATAGCATCCATTAAATTTAAGCAAAATTTCTAAATTATTACCCTTAATGGAGGATGTTGTGTGTTTATTTTAGGTTAATTATCTATATATGTTCATTATACTATTGAATTATATTTATGTATAAAAAGTCATGCTAGCTTAATTTAGTTCCCTCCTTTCGGAAAAAATGAATAAAAAAAAAGCATGAGGAATTGTCTTATTTCAGGATGATACTATACACATGAGACTTTTTATGCCTCAATTAAGAACTATTTTTTTATTTTTCCTATATAACTACACAAAAGAAGTCAAATGAATTTACATAATACTACAAATACCTCATTCCGTATAGTGCCCCCCTTCATATGTAACTAATATGCTCCAGTATTCTAAGTGATCGGCTTTTACAAAGCCTACATTATACACATATACCGTAACTAGAGAAAATAGAGGTGGTCTAATTGGTTGAAACATAGCTTGGTAATGTGAGGATTGCGAATTAAGATTCGGTTATCACTCTGTTCTAATAAATTGATTTGCCCCCGCACTCCATACGGACAACCAAAAGCTGACCACAACCAGTTTGTCCGTACGCTGAACGGGCATTGATATTTTCTTCTTTCTATCTTTGATTCGAATCAATTGATTTGCCTAATTCTAATTGGGAGATTATTAGTGCTAATTTTTTTTAACAAAGGTAGTTTGTCCATGGTAATGAAATACTTCTCATTCTGGTTTTTCTTTGTGGTGAAGGAGGGAATTTTTCATTGAAGGCAGGAGTTTAGACTCTTGAAAATATTCGATAAAGAAGGATTGGAAAGGCAATGTGCAATTTATTGCTTGAGAAGAAATGAAATGGAAAGATGATCCAAAAAAAGGTCGATATTATCTCTGTTCTCATTCTAATATAAGACTCACAACTATACACCATGCTTCAAATTGTGTGTATATTTGTACGTATATGCACACTCACACAAAATCCTCAACCGTTTGAAAAAAGAGGAACAAACAAGACAATGTTTGCAAGTTTGGGAGAGATACATTTTAAGATATATGAAACATTCTTCATAGCAAGCAAAGTCTACTTATAAAAAAGGGAAATTTAGGGGGGAGGGGTTCCACAATTATAAAATAAAAAATAGTGTGAAAACTTTAAAATTGAAAAATAAAATAAAATTCTTCCATTTTGGCATTCGTTTAAGTATTATGCTGAGTTATATGCAATAAAAAATGTGCCTTTTTTTGGAACATTTTGTGCATAAAAGTTGACCACTTAAGGGGTTAAAAGAGTCTTTAAACATTAAATCAATCACGTGTATTAAAACTAGACATGTAGTGATTAGGGATCCTAGGTCAAAAGTCAAAGTCATTGTCAAAGACTGTTTTGTAATCTCTTTCATTACAAATTTTAAAATCACACATTCCTTCCTGACCATGGTAATTTTAAAGTGTACCTCAACAGATTTGATCTGTGTGTACCCTTCTCCAAATTTTATGACTACAATGTTGATTGTAAGCAAACTGTTGTATATTTTATCCTTTCATTTTTGTTCAAAATTAAATAAAGAAACCGATTTCGCGAAGGTTAAACTGCGTGTTCTTAAAATCAACTGGCCTAATTTTTTTTGGTTTGTTTGAAGTAAAGCTACATTCACAATATTTTGTAACTTCATTCATTTGATTTTGTAATTTTTTCATTGTTCTGATTTTATAACTTCATTGTGTTTTTCTTACGTTACTTAATTATTTAATTTTGTAATGTACCTTTTTGTCTTTATAACTTAATTGTTTGATTTTGTAATTTAATTTGTTTCCTAACTTTTGCTTCGTTATGTATTTTTTATTTTATTTATCTTATTGAGTTTCTTTTTTACACTTATGCAATCCCTGTGTGATATTGCCTCAATAAAAACTGTTAATCTAAAATTGATTGAATCAATTTATGGAATTCTTTAAAAATATCTTCGTGTCAATTTATTTAGTTACGTTTTCAGTACTTTGCTCAACGACGGAAATGATTTACCATAATGCATAATCATCATTATCAATTCTTCAAACTTAAACATGACGAGATACATATTCCCAATGGGGAAAATATATGATTTCTGATGTCATTTCCGACAACCGTTGCGTGCTTTTTAAGTTTTCATCTTACCATAATGCGAAGCAACATTGATATTTATGGGAAAATATGAAACGAGGTACCCCAAATACCCTTGCTAATTTTTCTTTTGGTAGAAGAACACTGCTGTTTTTCGTACGGGAAAAATTACGTGTGTTTTTTCAATATGGAGAAATAATTTATGAATGATGCATTCATTTTACTATTCTGCTTTAGAAATCAATCCTAATTATCTCATTTTAAATTTTGTCCTACTTTGTATACCTTATATGTTTGCAGGAATTTTAAAATAAATTTTTGGAAACAGTCATTGTATTTGTTCAGTCGTATTGTATTCATAAACCCTTCAAGTTGGGCAATTTATTCAAATTGAAATTATGAAGAAAGAATTTAGCCTATACTATCGCATTCTTTTTTGAGAACTTGGATATAATTTAGGCATGTTGTTTGGTTGTATAACTGGAATTTCATGAATGTTTCTGAGAACAAAAACGGATTGTTGTTTTTTAGTGGGTAATGAATATTTCAGTCTATTCATCTATAACTTTCTAGTTTGTCCTGCAAATAATAAGCTTTAGTATAGTATATATTAAAAAGACAAATTATCCTCTAAAATATTGCTAACAATGCATTATGTTTTGAAACCTAATGGAATTAAATATTAATGAACTAAAAAGATTTTTGCTGTTTAAGTGATCAGTATTCATATATTCTTCAAATTTTTAAAATTGCATTACCTGCAATATATTTTGGAGAACATGAAGTTTCAAACTCCATGCATTTTATAATATTATTTGAAGTCATTCCTAATAAACATTAACTCAAAATTCATAAAGCTGTAGAATAAAAAGCAGTAAATTAAAAATTTAGTTTATTCATTTTATTTATATCAAAATAAAGTAAGAAATTTAAAACTGGTTCAATTCTCTTTCTTTGGAATAATTTATATAAGTAATATTTATCATAAAAATTTCATAAATTTCCAATCGGAAGTATATTAAATACTTTGGAGAAAAGTCATTTTTACTGAAAAACATTATAAGAAAGAATTGAAGAAAAAAAGAATTCGACAACTATTTCTTTTAATTAAATTAAGGATATTTTTTCAACAAACAAGAATGAAGAATAATTGTAGAACACCAAAATAGATCTTGAGGGCGTAATTCACAATAAAATAATAATGTATAGAAACTAATATAATACACCGCAAACATATGCCGATAAAAGTCTAAGTGTTAAGAGGTTAAGCAAACTACCGTGTAGAATATATGTAAAAAGTTCTCTTAATTAAATTCAACCTGTTTGAAACCAGAAGGTAAATGTGGTCATGAAAACTTATAAAATAATGGAAAATAAATTCTGTTGAAGAATAATGAGTAATAACTGTACAAAAGAGGATTCACGAAAAATAATTTTGAACAAGTAAAAAAATGCATTTCTAGCTACACATAAAAAACAATACAAAAATTTGCAAAAACTGATATAATGTTTACTTAAAAATTCTAATAATAAACGAATTATTTACTATCAGTTATAATTACAACAGCTTAAAAATCTTAAAAAAATCATATGAATACTTATATTTTATTGCATATTTTTTATGCAATTTCTATTTCATTTTCATACCTTTATTATTTATTTATTTTTAATTTCTCCCCAGTACGATATTTCCTGCTCTTTCAGTAGTTTCTGGGGTACATAATATTATATCCTAATAGATGCCTAATGAGAACATTGAATGAATGAATCCCAATTCTTGATTCTAAATTAACTCAAATTGAAGAGATAATTTTGGTAAAGTTATTGTAAGCAAAAGGGAAATGGATGCTCTTTAAGTCGAATAGATGAATTTTCGGAGTCTCAGATTTAAGTTAAATTAATTCAACAACATTATTATCCTTATATATATTATAAACGTGAAAGTTTGTGAGGATGTTTGGGAGTCTTTCACGCAAAAACAACTGAATGGATTTTAATGAAACTTCACAACAGTATAGCTAATACATCAACATAATACGTAGGCTATAATTTATAGATATTGTGTGAAGTGTCCAAAATCTAATATATATTAAAAATGCGAAAGTTTGTGAGTATCTTTGTTGGTCTTTCACGCAAAAACAACTGAATGGATTTTAATGAAACTTTACAGTAATATAGCTTATACATCAGAATAGCACATAGGCTATAATTTATAGCATAGACTATAATTTATAAAGATATTGTACGAAGTGTCCAAAATATAACGATATTTGTCAAGTAAGTAGGAAAAAATTCAGCCATCTGCGAGCAATTCTAGCTTGCGCTGCAAAAGAGCCCACGTCAGCATATATCTATCTTTTGTTTGTGAAAGAACTTTTTTTTTGTTTTGGTTACGTAAGGTGCTCGCTTTTAATTAATTCCACTGATCAGCATAATGCCTATTTTTTTATTTCAGAATAAAATTAAGCTTTGAAGGGAGAGGTTGTTATAAATCTCTCTTTATTTTAATGTTTTTTTTTATGATTTTATTATGCATAATTGGTTGTAAGAAATTGATCTATTTTCCAAATAAATGCTTTTATCAGTTCTAATAATTAAAGTAAATAAACTTTCTCTTTCACACTGCATCATTTGGACAAATTTTCAAAATTTGTTTGGGATTAGTAGTTAATTCTAACGCTATAATTTTAATTGAATAGGCAGATATAATTATTTTTATACTTAAAAACGCAATAACTACTGTACTGTATTTTTTGGAGTGTAAGAGTGAGTGAATATTAATGTCGCACTGTTCAGCTACACGAGGGCTTTTGACAACGGATCACATAATTTTGAATCATGGTCAAGTGACGTGGACGACACCTGAGCCTTCACCCTCTTCTCCTAACTACCACACCTTAGAAGGAATATTCTACCAATACTTAGCAGGAATATTCTTTGAAATCCACTCTTCCAAGATATATGGCAGCACGGGTTCCATGATGAGTATTTTACCGGAAAAAATAGTTTGCCAAAAATTAAGTGTCTTACGTTTTTGTATGTTAATGAAGACCTTAGAAAATGATTTCACTACTTATTTTAAGTGAATGGTATATATAATAAATTTTACAGTGGAATATTAAATTTTCCAAAGTGTAGTATTTTGTTTATGTATATCCCTTAATTTGTAAATGTAGTGATCCAAAAAATATTGTATAAAAAAATGCAATAAATCATAATGCGTTTGGATAAAGTATTAAAGTGCATTTCGCTCCTACACGGCGGGTCTTACAAAGCTCTAATAAAGCTCGAGCTACGGAAGTAGCTAGGCATTTGCCAACTTGACTCTATCGTTAACATTTCGCTATGTTTTTCATTCAAACGCCATTATAATTTAAGAAACGGCGTTGCTTGCGAATATTACAATTTTAAAATAAAATAAATACAACAGAAAGTAATATTAATGTATTACACTTTCAGATATAAATTATTTACACTACTTTAAGCGTTCATTACGCAAAACTTTTAACAATGTGTTACTTTTGGTGAGCAGAGATAAGTTTAAAGAGGTATTTTGAAAAATCGACCCTCAAGAGTGTTACGAAGAATTATAAATAAAAAAATCCTTTTTATCAGCTATTAGATCTACATACTTAAAATTTAACAAAGGTGTTTCTTTTTTTTTTTTTTTTTTTTTTTTTGTTTAGCTGAGATACGTAAAAAGCTTTTTGTGTTTAATTTGCAATTCACATAAAATTAACTCATTAAAAACTTATTTTCCTTCAACCTGTGTTGTTTAATTTTTCAGTTCACCCGTGCGAAGAACGGGTATACCAGCTAGTAAAACAATAATTGTCAAGTAAGTAGGAAAAAAATTCTGCCATCTGCAAAAAAGCCCGTGACAGAAAATATTTATCTTTTATGCGTGAAGCTAACCTTTGCATTTTGTTTTGTCGAAGCTAGGCGCCAGGAACTGCGAAAGTTTGAACAGGCAGAGTGTGAGGCTGATTACAATTTTAACATAAAAAAATACAACAAAAATTAATATTAACTTGTTACACTTCCAGATATAAATTATTTATACTATTTTAATCGAAAAATAACATTGCTTATTTGCTTATGATTTTAGAAAAGTTCGAGTATGTTACGTTCGCCAATTTTTAAATCTTAATATTTACGGACTGCGCAATATTAATTAAAGTAAAAATTCGCTGAAATTCTAAAGACAAAATACAGACAATTATTCTATAAAAATCCTTGCAGAAACGAATACATCTCGAATCAGTCAACCTGAAAAAGAATGCATTTTGAACCAAGATTGATTTACGCCGTTTTTCAGAAAAAGCTTTTCATTGTTTTTTAAATCATGCTGTATAGTTTTCAGTTATGGTAATTTAAGGTCGCTTACACAGAATTCGAAGATTCGGTGTACTTTTCGATTTACACAACGTGAGAAAAAACGACATTTGATAGTTTGAATGACGTTAGTAAATTATTTTGTAAGTTAAATATTAACAGAAAGAAAGAAGTCCTCACAATCAATATATATATATATATATATATATATATATATATATATATATATATATATGTCTTTTAAATTCAACGTAAGATCTTTTCTCCCTTTTGAATGCAAAGTTGTAATAATAGTTTCCATTAAGCAAGGCGATAATTTAAAATTTAAATATTATTTGTAGTGGATAAAAAATATTAAAACAAATTTACAGTTCATAAGATAATTTCGATATACAAAACACACTTAGTTGAAAAAGGCCAAGTGTAGGACTCCCATTTCACTAAACTTGAAGAACGGTGGATAGTTAGGAATATTATATAAACCTAGAACAAAACTACAGTAAAATTGATACTGGATGTTTATCGACAGTTTTACAAGTCTGTCAATGCATAATTCTAAACCTTTCAAGAAAGTGTAATAAGTATTATAATAATTAGTAAAAAAAAGGTAGTTTTAATATTTAAAAAAAATAGAAGACAAAGTAACATTTTTATTCAAATAAGAATTACTTAAATAAATTTTAATTCTTTATAGTATTTTATTTTTTAAATATGTTGCATCAGTTAAAATATACTCAAATTTTAAATATTTAATAATTACTTATCAAATTCAAAGCTTTTATAAATTCATTTATAAAAATAATTGCATGAAACTTTTTTTCCGTTTATCGAACATTACAAAAAATGCTCACAATTTTAATTCAACATTTAATACAGTTGTGAAATTTTGTAATTATAAAAATTTCTACTTTTCTGAACATAGAACTATTTTTAAAAAGGTACATTTTCGTTTTCGGGTCCTAGAAAGTTGCAAAGTGAGTGAGTAAATATTAAGGTCCCACTGTTCACTTAATCAAAAGATATCATAGCGAGAGGGGAAGGGGAATTTCCATGACAATGTGTTATGCATTTAAAAATGTTCAAGCAACGCCGGGGGAAAATAAACCTGTCTGACAGAAAAAAAGCAAAAGAATTTCGAAACAGCGAATTTTAAGTTATACACTCGGAAAAAGGCCGAGCAACGCCGGGCTAAGATGAGGAAGGGGGGAGGGGGTGAAAGTAATTTTGAAAAAGAGTATTAGAAGTGCGAATTTTATGAAGGAAAAGGAACATTTTTATAAAAGTAGAGAAAGCCCGAGCAACCTTGGGCCATGCAGCTAGTTTATACTAATTTTAAAAAATATATCAAAAGAGTTCTGGATTAAAAAATCATGTTGATTAAACGCAATACATTAAAAAAAGAGCAGAAAATAATTTTCTAATATTAAATTTAAAAATAATATAAAATATGTAAAATAAAGAATCTATGTATATAATATTTGTTTTTATTTCTAATGGCAGATTCTGAACAATTATTAACAAAGTTCATCAATCTACCTAGCACACGCCGAAAGCAGGTATCTCTTTTTAGTGTGGCGCCATATAGGCAGATACCAATCGTGGCTGGTAATTTTGAAGCCCAGTCTCCTCCCTAGATGGAGGCACCTGAGCTCTGACGATACGAACCAGTACTATGATTTAATTTTGCCTGCAGCACCCCCTCCAAGGGATCTTTTACATGCCGCATAATCATACGTCATCATGACAATCCATCGACTTGGGCTTGGGTCTAACCCGCAACTTGGGGACAGAAGGCCAGCGACAAACCAACCACGCCATCTAATCGACTCTATGTATAACATTCTTTTCCACTCTTGGCTATGTATTTTAAAACTGAGCTATTTGTCATATTATTTCAGTTCACCTTTTTATACAAGTTTATAGTAATAAGTCAATATTTTTAATTATTTTTGTTATAGTTAAATGCACATCTAGAATAAACATGGAGTTTTTCAAATTACAGTAATACCTCGACTTGCGCTACACCGACTTACGTAAACCAGGAGTTATGCGATTTTCAAATCTTGTTGATTTGACTTTTGTTTAAGCGCTTTTTTTTTATTATTGAAACTCAGCGGAATCAGTGTCAGAGCCTGATGAAGTTGGTAGTATGGTTGAAGAAGCTGTTGAGCTTTCGAGGCTAATAAATTTAGAAGTGGATAGTAATGACGTTCAAGAACTGCTGGATTCCCCCATTCATAAGTTCACGATTGATGAGCTCATCGAAATAAATTCATGAGCAAAAGCAAGACATTGAAGATCTTGAGTCTTTTCAATCAGAAGATCGAATGACGGTTGGGAATTTGACAGAAGGCCATAATTTAATTGAAAAAGGGATTTACAAATTTACTAGAAACTAACGAGGAGCATGTTTTTTCAACAAAACAATGAATAAAAATTTATTAGAAAGCTACGTGGAAAAGTTGCAGAAGAAAAAAAGTCGTTTGGGCTGACAGGCTATACTTCGCTAGATTTTATGAAATCTTGTACATCAAAATAACTTCGACTTGCGATTTTGTAATTGTGCTATCTAAGATTTTACTAAACATTTTTCTTCTAAGTCATTTTTTTCTTTTGTCTCCGGCCCCAACTAAAAATAATTTATTCATATTTATAAGGGAAATTATACCCCGACCTACGCGAATTCGACTTACGCGGCTGTCACTCAATCCCATCAATCACGTAAGTTCGGGGTATTACTGAATTCTAGAAAAAACGCATCTGTTACCATTTAAGTATAAAATACAGCTATTTCATGAATTAACTAGACAAATCACTTAATGTATTTAATAGATGAAAAAATTCATACTTAACGTTGTTATTCTATGAAATAACTAAGGATAGACCGTTAAAGTGAAAAATAAACAATTTCAAAGATATTTTATAAATGAATTGATAATAAATAGCTGAAATCTCTCGAAAAATACATTTTATCCCTTTTTCAGATGAATTATTGATAAATAACAAGGGAAAGAAGATGATGTAATTTATTATTGCTCATACTGCTAACATTATTTAAACAGAAAAGGGAAAAAAGAATATGTGCTGTAAAAATGAATCATATTTAAATATTATCAACAAAAATACATGCTGGGAAGGAAAACTTTTGCTTCATATAAACATTGAGTAAACTTTTTAATACAAAAATGTAAGAGAATATTAGTTTAAATTTCGTGAGATACATTTATTTTACTTTTTATTATTTATTAGAGCAAGGATTGCTGTGATGACATTTTAGACTGCCCTGCTCCCTAGTTTTGAAACAAGCATACTTTTTACTATTACACATTTTTTTTTGCACGAGCACGTTTTAAATTCTTGTCCAATACCACAACTTTGAGCTGTGGCAACAGATCGAAGCGTTGTGTCGATATTTGGAACTTTTTCAATGGAAATTGATTCTCGCTGACGTATACTGAATTGATATCTCCGGAGTAGAATTGTTTTATTCGGCCATCTGTGTGTAGTTCCTAATCGGAACGATAATCCTAACGCATATTTAATAAAGATTCATTTCTGGCATTGATTATTTCTTATTTAACGATTAGTCTACCATTCTTGCTGAAGTCATTGCGTAAAAACAGGTTGCAAAAATATTTTTTAAATACACCAAAATCTAAAGCACTAACATGTATACACCACCTAAATTCTACATATATTTAAAAGCAACGGATTGAAAAGTAAACACACGTCATTGCAAAGCAGCTATAAGAGGTTCAAAACTGATTAAAATCAATTAGAACCGGTTCAAAGAGCCTTCGAGTGCCGTATTTCATACTTGAAGGATCAAGTAATCGTTATTCTATAGAATACTTAGTTAAATCGTAGAATTCAAATTTTTTTTTACTTTAACTGACTTGTCTAGTTATTTCATGAAATACCTTGTTATTCTATGAAATAATGGATTCATACTTTAACGGTAGCATATCTACTACCTTGAGAAATTTCTATTTGGAAGACTTCAGCTGTGTCGAAGCATTATATCTGGAATTAGCAATATAAACATTTTGTTACATTTTCTTAAATGAATCTTTGAAATCAGAAGTGGAACATAACTTTTCATTTCATAGGAATGATTACGAAGAGGAAATCTTTTATTAATATTCTAATTTGTTTTAAGAACTGGAACGAAATATTACATTCTAATATTTCATATTCAAATAAATATTTTCATTACATAACTATTCACAGTAAAAATATAAACGAATGAAGATTTGTTTTGAAACATTTGTAGCTTTAATAATTCTATGGGCTTCTTATACTTAAAAACGACGACAAAAAATTGTTTCAATATAGTAATTTGATGAATAAACAACAACAACAGAAATCATGATACACAAAAATAAAACGACTTAAAGTAAATCTTAAGAAAATCAAATTTTAAATAAAATAACATCATTCGAAAAACAGGCGAAACAAAAAAACATTAAAAACAGAACTCAATTTAACCAAATGCTTTAAATAAGCAAATCCAATTCTAGTAACTTTCCTGAACAAAATTTAATTTCAGTAAATATTTAGGAATTAACTTCTCAAGAATTTCTTGATGCTGCTGTGAAAGATTAAAAAAAAATCTAACGTTGTTAATTAAATACCTAATTCAATTGAATTGTTTTCTAGGGATTAAATGAGTTTGTTTGATTTCAACGTTTAAATATTGTTTTTTTTTCCTTCAAATTATAATACCACTAAAGGTATAGCTGAAGTAAGATTGAGTTTTTAAAAAGCATGCTTCGAAAATCAATTTAGTAATTGCATTATATTATTATTTAATATTATTCATCTGGCGTAAAAGATAATTAACTTATAGTTTAGTTTAACGTAGACAATGCTTGCAAAAAACTATTTTGAACATTTTATGCTTTATATTTTCCAATTCTATGTTATTTATTTATCCAGTGGTATTATATATTTATTTATTACTCAAAATGTTACGTGCACAACTTTTTTCTACACATTAGGAAACAAGAAATCTAACTAATCTAAGAAATATATTTAAAAAAAGCTATCTGTATGTTTCCAATAATAAATATTTAGGGTTTTACGTTTCTACGGAACGTTTTTCAACATTTAGTTTACTTAAAGTCTTCAAAACAAAAGTAAATATGTTATTGATGTTTGTTATCAGTTATAAATAACAAATGACATTTGCTACTAGTAAAACCTTTTGTCATGTACACTCAGGAACATTGAAAATAGCGACCCAAGAAGAAAGCATCGGATTGAAATGAAATTTAATGCACATAATGACACAGATGAGAGATTCACTTGATCTCAAAAACAAGACAATTAAACAAATACAAGGTGTGCAACGACACAAATACTGGGCAACTTCAATAGCGCGTTGGACCACCTCCAGCTGCAATACATGCCGCCACACGGTGCGGAATTGAGTTAATTAGCCACCTTATGTTGTCCTGAGGCAGATGGGCCCACAAATATTGAACAGTCAACTCTAAATCATGTACAGAGTGACACGATGGCATCTGCCGTTTTAGCTGATTCCACACGTGCTCTACAGGGAACAGATCGAGGGAGCGGGCCGGCCATGGAAGAGTCTGAAAATGACGTATGATGTCTTGAGCAACTCTTGCTGTATGCGGAAGAGCATTACCTTCCTGGAAAATTGCCCCTGGGAGACCATTTAGGAAAGGTCCTACATGGGATCGAAGAATATCATCAACGTAACGTTGGCTCGTTAAGGTTCCACGCATCGCAATTAAAGTGGACCGGCTATCATAGCCTATGGCCCCCCAAACCATTACACAAGCTTTGCGGGCAGTGTGACGTAGAACAGTGTGTGGGGGGAATTGTACCGCTCACCAGGGCGACTCCACACCCGTTCACGGTTATCATCTGTCCCCAAAACAAATCGGGATTCATCACTAAACACAGCCTTTTACCAGTCTGTGACATTCCCCATTGATCTGGCTTGGCACCACTGTAGACGCAGTTGCCGATGTTCCGGTGTTAAAGGGAGTGCACGGAAAGGGTGCTTGGATTTAAGATTTGCTTCTGCAAGGTGTCTGGAAATTGTTTGTGGAACAATTGCTACGCCTACGTCTGCTCGTATCGTTGAACGAGTCACTGGAGGGTCCCCAAGTGCTTGTCGCACGATCCTTCGATCCTCTCTCTTCGTAGTCTTCCTGGTCGGTTCAGACCCGGTTTTCCGAGCGTGGGGACCTTCGCGAGTCCACTGCTCCCAACAATTTCTAACGGCACACTCCGAACGATCCACCTGGCCAGCAACACGGCGCGTCGACCAGCCTGCAGTTTTCATCCCGATGATTACGCCTCTCTCAAACTCGCTTAACTGTGAAAAATGTCTTCTATCACGTTTACCTCGCATGTTTCGCTTACCAAAGTCTTTGTACAATCGGCGGGTAATCGTCCCGTTTATGAATCTTCGAATTTGCGCTGGCTTATATAGCCTCCTCTTCCTGATTGTAGTGCCACCTCGGCGTGTATGAGCATGCGTATTGACACAAAACTTGGATCATTTGTATATCAAATTACGCTGTACTTATTTGCAAAGTTTCGCGATTGTACTTAGCTTCCTTCTTGGGTCGCTATTTTCAATGTTCCTGAGTGTATATCTTCTGCTGCAAGACTCTTTCAAGTGCAAATAATCATATCAATTTCATCTCCAGTTTATAAACAGTTTTTTCAGTCAATCATTTTTTATTTACTTCTGCATTGAGGTTTAAATGTTTAGACACATCAAAGACAAGGAGCGTAGCGGAAGATCATTGGATGAAGCTTCGTGCCAAACGCAAGAACTTGCACTTGAATTAGAAGTCACTCAACAAGTTACTCCATGTCGTTTAAAATCGTTGGGAAAAACTCAGAATCAAGAAAATTAGGTTCCCTATAAACTGAAGCCAAGGAACATTGAATGTTTATTCTTCGCATGTGCAGTGAAGCTTGCCAGGCATAAAAGATGGAGTTTCTTGCCTTTTATAACCACTGGTGATAACAAAGGGATCCACTACGAAAACTAAAAGAAAAGGAAGTCATGGCAACCACGTGGTCATCCTTCAAAAGCCGAATATTCATGAAAATAAACTCATGATGTGTACTTAGTTGGATCAGCTTGCTTTTGTGTGTTTTGAGTTGCCCAAATCGAACGAAACCATTACTGGGGACCAAACCCAATGATGAGGTTCCTTCAAGCACTCAAGGGAAAACACGCCCACTACTACTCCAAATAGGACAAAATTATTCGTCCATAAGTTGCGGTGTAGGCCAAAAACCATTTAGAAACACTCGTTTGGGAAGTCCTGCCTCACCCATCGTATTCACCAGACATTTCTCCTTCCGATTATCTTTTGTTCCTATCTAGGGCATGTGGCCTGTTTCAGCAGCACTTATATAAAGATACCGAAAACTGGATTGATTTGTGGATAGACTCAAAAACTGAAGCGTTTTTCCCACACGATATACGTTTGTTACCAGAAAGAAGGGAGAAATAATTCCTACCGATTGACAGTACTTTGAATAAAATCTAATGTACCGTTTTCTCTCTCTCTCTCTCTCCAGAAAAAGTGCCCAATGTTCGATAAAAAAAAAGTGAAAACTTAGTAGCACTCCTTGTAGTAAACACACACACACAAGAACAATATTTAATAACAAATAAATAAGAAAAATATGTACTCATATAATTGAAAAATATGTTAGCTGCTATTGCATTCTTGCATTAGATAGAATGCAATAACAACCTAAATTCATATTAAAAATTTAAATATCGTAAACTATAACATTATAATATATTTTAATTTATTTGTATATATATACTCTCGACTTCTATTTTATTAAATGGGGTTGAAGTATATATGATACATAGGGAGAGAGAGAGAGAGAGAGAAAAGTAAATTATTTTTTTAAAAAACTTGAAATCAATTCCATATCAAAATGCAAATAAAATAAAATGAAACAAACGTTTTTGTAAGGGTTTTAACAAGAGTGTGTGTCTTTTATCTCATCTATAAATATAATCATTATATTTCAGTATGTTATTCAGTATGTTAAGGTGTTCTATTAATAGTTAAAGAGACATGTTACAATTTATACTAAAATCTTTGATTTTATGGTTTTTAAATGATTTCTGCTTGTAACTTGCGTATATTTCTTTCGTAGAACAGTTTTTGTGCTCAAAATGCCACAAAAAGCTAACCACTTTATTTTTTAAGGATAAATTAAAAAATTTATGAACATATTTTAAATTGCTACTCATCCTACATTAATTGATGTGCGCGCATGATATATGACTTATAAGTTCGTCAAACTATATATAAGAAAATTGGATACCGGGTTTCTGCTAAAATGATTGAAATTCGTAAAATACATTCTTTATTATTGTTTATTGAAAATGCATTGAAAAATGTTTAAATTCTAAAGTGAAGTATTTTAAAAAAAAATAAGTGTAGCATTAATTCAAAAATGCTAACCAGCATTTGTTACATGTACTAATACCAATAGTTAGGAGAAAAATCTCAGAAGTTTAAATGAGGATAAACAAGTTATTTTTCTTTCTGAGTAAATATATTAAAAGTTTTTATTTACCATTATAATGTGAATAGAAAAATATATAAAAATTGTCATAACTCAATTTTTTTTTAACTTAAAGCTTTCGAAATGTGAGAGAGATTATAGAAAATTATAAGAATTATATTTCGGCTAAAAATATGTGAGCTTTTTCCCGGTTTTTTTCAATTGAATCGAACTTCGTATTCCCTTAAAATATATTATAACTGATACACATTCACATACGTACAGGTATTATTTAAAAATGTGACGACTCTAGTATCTTTGAATCACGATTATATGACGAAGGCAATTGAGCCTGTATATTTTTCTTTCTATTTTCCGCATTAGTTGAGGAAAAGTTAAAGGCTCTCTTGAAATTTAAATGAAAAATTCCCTGTCTTTTAGACGTAGATTTTTGGGAGATATTTTGGGTTTGATCTTTTTTTACTTGACTTGAGCATCACTGGTTATGATCTTTAGCTTATAACGAGTCTTATTATATTTCATAATTCCACACAAAACTGATTATTGGTGAACTCCATCTTAAAGGTAATTATGATTAGTTTGAAAAGATTAGATGGGGAAAATATAATTCAAATGATTTTCAAGAATGAATTAAAATTTATTTTTTATTGTATTGATTTTATATATGCGTATCTATAAAATCTTCTCGATCGTCTGAATATGTAACTTATTTACAAACTGAGAAAGCAAAATAAAGAATGGGGATTTTTGTTCATATATATATATATATATATAACTATTGTCTTAAGATAATTTGTTCTAGCCACTTTTGAGAAAGGAAAATACCAAAAAGATAATTAAGGAAAAAAAAGCTCAATTTCAGTAAATTTAAAAAACCCTAGAAAAACACGAGGATACAATGTGTTCCTGTACCAATATATATATATCTCCAGGAGATAAATTCTTACAATCAAAAAAATCTTGAAATACTAATATAAACAATAGTTTTTTGATAAAAAGATAACTCTTCAAAATAAGTGCGAATAATAATTTTTACCTTTATTTATAGGTAATTTTGTTAAATCTATAAAATCTAAGTTGACAACTTTTGTCATTTATTTTAAAGAA
Source organism: Trichonephila clavipes (assembly GCA_019973935.1). Lineage (NCBI taxonomy): Eukaryota > Metazoa > Arthropoda > Arachnida > Araneae > Nephilidae > Trichonephila > Trichonephila clavipes. The sequence continues at coordinate 471,054 of BMAU01003938.1, read as the reverse complement.
GGAAACAAAGAATTAAAACGCACTATGAATAATAATATTTGTATTTAAAACTACCACAGATATCAGTTATCACATTATAAACGCAATATATAACCCGATAATATTTCCTCTAATACTTTCATTATTTATCAGATATTGAAATTACAAAGATTAATGTAAAACATTAAAAAACGGATATTATCAGTTTTTTATTCATAAAAATTACTTTGCAATCACAATATATATCATTCATACATATCAATTTAAACTAAATTGTGTTTTTCCTTTGAACAAAAGATTGTAAAAGGGATAAAAGTGCACATTTGATGAGAATGACACAAGTAAATTTGTTGCAAAAAGCGGTATTTTATTAAATTAATTCAAGCTTAAGTTTGTTTTTTTTATGAAATAAATTGCTGCATAACTCCTATAATCTAAAATGTACAGTTTTTCCCTGACTCTTGGAAATTTAGTAATTATATATATTGAAGAGAATTATATACATGATAATAATATAGATACAAACCATTATCCATTCGCTTCTCTAGGTCTTTAATAATGATGTATGACGAGTTATTTTTTAAATTATTGATATCCAAGTCCTAGTATTAAGCTTCCTATTGTATTGAAAAACACGCTTAAAGACCTCACCTCTTAATTTGAAACGGACATAACTGGAGTTTTTAAAATAGAAATATAATTATCTTTTATATCCCTGAAGCCCTCCTCACGAAGTTGACTTCCATGAAACCCGTTTTTAGCAGATCTCTACGCAATAGAATAAGCATGCTTACTAAATTACAAGTCTGTAGGTCTAACAGCTCAAAAATGGGAATTTTTAATCTATATTCCCTAACCCCCTTCACTTTGAGAGTCTATTTCCGCAAGTTCCGTTCTCTACTCAACAAAAGAACATTCTTATCAAATTTGAATGCAAGTTCAATATTTCAATGGTAGTAATTTTTATCCATAACGCTCCTTTAACCCAAAGCTTCTCAATTTTCCAATTTTCAATCATAAATTTCATCGCCCCTCTCCGTGCAATAAAAATCTATTCAATTCAATAATGATATAATTTGACTTAAAGCTACAAAACGACTTTAATTATAAACCGTACAAGTTATTAGGAGAAGTGTTAAATTTTCTATATACGAAGGTTGGAGCATAAGTCATGGCAACTATTTTTTCTTGTAGATATGCGAATGGATCATGAAAGTATAAGTGTCGAGTGGAAGTTCTGCAGACAGAGTGTGCATGAAGAACAACATATGCGTCTGTGATAGCTGGTAGTAGCTCAGCGAGGGCTGTGAAATCAGTCAGTTGGTGACTGTTGTACGAGATGGAAGTAATCTGTGTTGAGCAGCGCGCTTACATCAAAATAGGCGTTCTCCGAGGTAGAAATGCGATGGAATGTCACAGTGAATTAGTGGAAGCCCTTGGGAATAATGCCCTACCATACCGTACAGTAGCGCGCTGGGTAGGAAGTTTCAGCAAGGGTGTGTGTCAACCTGTGATGAGCAACGTTCGGGACGATTCACAAATGGTGCGTCAAATGCTGAGGCTGATGGTATTCAGCGCCTCTCACATCGTTGGCAGTGTGTGGTGACAGTAACAGGGGACTACATTGAAGGTCTTTAGGCCCAGGTTTGTCACTTAATTTTTATGTGTACTGTGCTGTCATTCTTTTGCACCATGAAGGCCATATTGCCTTGTATACTATCGTAATAATTTAGTGTGGTACGTTATTTCAGTGCCATCATTATCCACACATGTAGTTAACACATTGTGCTTTCATCTGTGTATGTCACATTTTCCAACTGGACTGGTATCTTCAAGAGAAAAAATAGTTGCCATGACTTTTGTCCCAACCCTCATATTTTTATGACTTGCCTATAGGGTTACTGGTAATTATTAAACTTGTCCTTAACTTAGAACTGCTAAATAAATTGAGAAATTCTTTGTGTAGTACTGATACATTTATAAATGTATGATAGTGTAAATGTGTATTTTATTTTTTATTATATCATAATGTATTTTGTTTTGCTTCGTTTCAGAAAACTAATATGTTTTTAAAATATTTTTTAAATGTTTCTAACTCTTTGATGTACTCGAAGCCTTCTTGTAGGGTTATCACACCCGACTGTTTGAGTAGAGCTGTCTTAATCCCTTGAAAGCCCGTTGTTAGTCGATTTCCTTAAAGCCCTTTCTTAGCGGATGTCTAAACACACACACACAAAAGAAGTATTCTTATCAAATTAAAGTATTAAGGTATTATAATTCAAAAACGGAAACATCTAACTATAACACCATTTAACTCTTCGTTGTACTGATTGTAAATCAGTTTCCACAAAACCAACTCTTATTCGATCTCTACTAAAAAAATTAACATGCTCATCAAATTTCAAATCTGCAGATTTAATAATCCCGTAGATACCGTGATGAGTGAAAAAGAGTGAGACGCCTTTCTAAATTATACATATATGATAATGTATAATAATGCGAAGGTTGGGGGCAAAAGTCATGGTAACTATTTTTTTCTTGGAGATACCAGTCCGGTTGGAAAATGTGACATATACGAATAAAAGTTCAAGGTGTTAACTACATGTGTGGACAATGAATATCACTGAAATATCGTAACACACTAATTTATTACTGTAGTATACAGGGCAACATGGCCTTCATGGTGCAAAAGAATGACAACACCGTACACATAAAGTTGACATGACAAAGCTGGACCTATAGACTCTTAATGTAATCCATGAGTTGCTCGATGATGACACGTGTGAAGTCGGTCCGCACATCTACTGGTCGTCCCGAGCGTTGCTGGTCACTGGTTGTCACACGCCTTTGCTGAAACTTTCCTATCCACTGTGATACTGTACAGTATGGTAGGGCATTATTCCCAAGGGCTTCCACTAATTCACTGTGACATTTCATCGCATTTCTCTCTCGGAGAACGGATATTTTGATGCAAACACGCTGCTCAGCATGGGATACTTCCATCTCGCACTACACTGACTGATTTCATATCCCTCGCTTAGCTACTACCAGCTATCACAGAGACATCTGATGTTCTGCATATACATACCATGCCTGCAGAACTTCCACACGACACATATACGTTTGTGATCCGTTCACATAACTACAAAAAGAGATAGTTTCCATGACATATGCCCCAACCCTCGTATGTTACATTTTAATGAAGGGTTTCAATGAACTAAATAGTTATAATTTAAAACCGTGAAGAAATACATCAAATATTAACTTTATTTCCATTAAAAATATTTTCGTAGAGTTTCAAGACTAAATATGGAATTGAAAGAAACTTGTGAGTTTGTATAACTCGTAGTTGAATACTCGTTGTAGAGTGCACTTGTGTGAACACTCCAATCATTAACAGGAGTGGAAGTAATTCTAGTTGTGTTTAGTATCTTCTAATGGAACAAAGGGATCAAAACCTGTAAAATGTGATGAGGGGGAATATAGAACTACGCCATTTGTTCTGCAGTTCTCTAACTCAATTCATTAGCATCAAGAATCAATCCGAGATTAACTCTACAATTTTCGATGCGTGAAAATCGCATTAACTCTCACTACTGGTAATCATGAATACAAACTCTTCAGTTCCCTAATTGATGCGTATAGATAAATTACAAAGTCGCAGTATTGTTTTCATTTAGATATGTTCTAGAGGAGCATAGTCTTCAAAAAAGTTCCTTAAAATAGAGAAAAAGCGTATAAATTGCTTTAAGATATTATTTTATGAATGTTTAGTTGGTACAGAGAGAATTTAAAATGTCTTAATCACATTTAAATAATTTCGATTCGATTTACGATTTTCGATTTTAAATTGAAAAATCAGGGGAATACATTATTGAATTAACATTTAACAATTTATTGTAATATTCTTCTTCTGCTTAGTAATATTACTTTATTATCAGTCTTCTACTAATCACATAATGTTGTAAAATACACTGCAGTTTAAAAATAAATAGTGCGTTCAACGAAACAAATTTTATAATAAATTTTGAAATTTTAGAAACCTATGCATCATCAAAGGTAACAGTGGATATCCATTTATCTTCTTCTTCTTAATTGTTTGTTTTTGGGTAAAACAATCACTCTAATATTCACTAAATAAATATAGATTGGATAGTTAGACTATAGTCAATAAAATTATCAGTAGAAACAGCAAAGAAACAGTCTCTTTATTTTCGCTCGTTCATACTGGAGCTAACACGATCAATAATACAAAACTTTATACAGATGTATTCCGTGTTTATCACAAAATTCCATCGCGGACAAAAAAAGAAATATATTAATTAATAAAAAAGTGTGTAAATAATGTGTTTCATTTTTGTTTTATATTAAGAGGATATTCTTAAAATAAAATACATTTATAGGATTAAATTTAACATGATAACGTTTATTGAAATATCTAATTATTCTGAATAATTTCTGAAAATGAAAATCGCAATATTTAATCGAAACCTGTAAGAAAGTGATTAACGCGTGGGAGAATTTATCAATGTCGCAAAATAAAACAACACGAAAACTATTGGTGACGAACCTCGTAATTTTGATCGATGGTCAATCGGCGAGGACGACACCTGAACTCTAGCACCCCATCTCCGAACTTCCTCTTCACTTCAACATGAGGATTTTGAGCTTTAAAAGATTTAAAGTACATCAGGCGGTCTTCGGTGACACGAGACTAGATTAGAGTAGGCTACGAATCTGTGACCATGACCACTAGGATACCATGACGTCTGACGCATAAATACCGTAATAAACATTTACATTTTACGTGATTGTAATCAGCTTACATACCCGTTGATCTATTTACATGAAGAAGAATCCCTTTCATTCTTTGTAGATCTTCCTCGAGCTACTACTAAACAGGAATCAGGCATGGATGCAAATAACAGTGGACAATTTCTTTTATTGCTTTTCCTGCAGTGTAATCTGGCTAGCTGGCTCTTTTGCAACAATTCTAGTACCCCATTATGTACCACAAATTTTCAATAAGATTAAGAGCAATTATTAACCCGAGATAGTCCAAAGTTTTAATGCCATATTTTTTAGATAGACTTGGCCCTAAACGGGGAAATGGAAGTTAAACCATTTTTAAATGTAAGTTATTCAATGGAGATAAAATCCTGCTAATGACTCAACTTTTTATAGAAATTAGATACTGTTTATCAATTTCGCCGTATAACATGATGCTAGTCTTGTTTGAAAATCCATTTTTTCTGTTATTTTCTAATTGTCTAGAACAACTGGCTTTGAGTATTCCTCAATGTATAAATTGATGAATTCACACTTCAGTAATAAATATCAATAGTTCAACATATTCTCTGGATACATTCCTCGAGACAATTTTTCTCACTAGGAATTTAGCAGTCTGATTTATTTACGCATTCTTTCCATCTATTTTAACATACCCTTTACCATATCCATTCAGAATAAATTGGTATATTCATGTGTAAAAAGGACTATCCCATTGGGTCGTTATCCATGAAACGTTTTTACGTCTAATCCTCTAATCAAATCATTTCATTTTTTCCTACGAATACAATCTTTTAATTGGAAGGATAAAATTATGTACGCCAAATTCTGTAAGTCGTCTTTTGACAGTTTCTACGCTTACATAAAGACCGCAAGCAGCGCTTGAACACTTGAAGCCCTTGCATGAGATTATACAGCAGGGATGGTGAACTAATGGCGCGAGGGCCACTGATGGCTCGTGACACAATATTTTGGGCACTCCACCGTTTTAAAAAACAAAGTTTACTATGAAGTATCACGAACAAATGTGAGTGATCGGTCTCGGGGATTTTTTTGATTCCAGGCACATTTAACAATTTGAAGAAGCTGGCTTTTATGCCATTTTAACCATATTTTCATCTGCCATTTGCTTGTGAGTCATTATTTTCAGAAATGTAAATAACATCAAAGACTCCCTTAGAAACCGTCTGGCAGATGACTCCAATTCAACATGCATTCTGCTAAAAGTAACATCTTACAATCCTAATATTAGTTACTTGTCATCCAATCTGCAACAACAGAAGTCACACTAATGTTACTTTAATTTGAATTACACACGTTTTACTAAATTATTTATTACTATACAGTACGAAATGTATTTTTCGTAGTAAATAAAGAGTTTTGAGTTGTTAGTAATTAGTTTTATTATTTTCTCAAGTCAAGTTTTTCTCATTATATATATATATATATATATATATATATATATATATAATCACAAGTGCAAATTATTTGAAGACAAATATATATATCATTAAACATTTCTTTAGAAAAAATGGTACGTTAATCCATAAAGGTTTGCCACAGCTTCATTCGTTTCAGAAATATATCTTCAGATATTGTATACATATCATATTGTGTATTGTTTATATATTTCTTCAGATATAGAAATATATTTTTCCTTTTTCGGCTTGTATTGACCCTTTTGTCGACATTATCAAAAATTCACGTTTCAATTTAATTTCCCTCTAAAATGTAGACAGATGTCGTTCTATATATTTGGCAATCATTCAAGTCGAAAATTCTTCTTCAGCTAAAGCAGCTACTACACTTTTTTCTGTGAGGACAATGGAAAGTACTGATCCATGCTTTCACCACATAAAAACCACGGCAATTAATCGCTCTCCCTTTTTGCCGTTCTATTTATGAAAACCAGATGGTACATTGCTTCGCAAACACTGCAGGATGCAATAGTGCTCCATTCCTTGAATTGGAGCAAATAAATTAAATTTAGGTAAACAAAAGCACACGGTAAAATTGAACAAGTTTATTTTGCGCTGGTGCTACAATTTTTTTTTATTCACTACTGTAATGCAATGTGAGTTCATAGTGCACCATACATTAACAAGATATCTAGATTCGGACTTAAACAACAGAGCTTTTCAAAATGTATCGTAGTGAGCCAAGAGTCTGGCAGAAAAAGATGAAAATTGGATTTTTTAGCTTTTTATTGTTTCAAACTTTTAGTTATTATGTTGTTTGTTGGTGGTACAAATGCCCTGCTGTTTTTTTTTCTTGTTACCAGTGAACTTATTTTTAGAAACATTTGCAGCAGTACGTCTTTTTTTAGGCATTCATTTATAGTCTCCTTTATAACCAGGGTGAATTATTAGTGAATTTTCCCTTACCAGTTAATAATGTTTCTTATTTTGCTTTTATAAAAGCTTATGCCACACTTTCAAAAAGGTTTTTTTTAAACTATGGAATAAGTTATTTTCCCCTGAGATAATAGAAAACCTTATCCATTGATCTAAAGTTTATATCCACGATTTTGAGACAGGAATAAAAATTTAAAATTATCACCTGTTAATTTTCAAACAAAAAGCCGTTGCTGGTATTTTGAGTAAACCTATTTGCTTTTTTTAATCCTTTATCAAAAGATTTTCAAATGTGTGTGAGCATCGTATGTAATTTTTAAATTTATGATATTTTTTTGTAATTGAAATATAATAATTTTTTAATTATTTCAAAGATATTTAACTATATTTTAACAATAAACCGTTTTTCATAATCTTGGAATGTATGATTTCTTATTTTTCGAGGCATCTGAATCTGCTCTTTGTAATATGCATTAGGGTTTGCCGAAATGGGTGCAATACCCGAGCGAAGATATTTTTTTATTTGAAGAAAGTGTTTGCTTTTTTTTTTTTTTTTTTTTTTTTTTACTTAGCAAGGTGAAAGGCAACTTTTCCAAGGATATACCGATCAAAGAATAGAAAAAAAGAATTTATTTTCTTGTTAACCCTAAGACACATCTGTCTTATTTCTTTACGAGACCTAGAAAAAAAATCAAATAAATAGTTGGTACCTCCGAAAATTTAAAACACCAAATTAGCGACAACAACAACAAAAAAAAAGTTGTCAACAAAGCACTTTTTTAAATCAAAACAATCAGCACAATAGAATATCTCTTGATGTCACTCCACAATAGCAATATGTCAAAAGCCTCGTTAATGAAACTCTTGAATCCCACAGAAACCGTCAAGATCGCAATCAAGTAAGCTTAAACCAACTACTGAATACGAAGCTAAAGGAGTTTCTGTAAATAGATTTTATCTATAAATACGTTTTCACGAAAGTTTTGAAAAACACATGAAGCATTGAACCAATCTACTTTTTTACCAGGGGTAAAAAAAAAGGGTATTTTAAAGGGTGTTTTTTTACAGGTATAGAACTTTAAATTGCAATAAAACAACCATGTATTATTCGATTGACATGAATTTTTTTTTATTCGAAAGATAATCTTGTGGCATTACATTTTAAATATGATCAAGCAAGGCGTAGATTCGTCGAATGGGCCCAAAACGAGATTGCCGTTGTTCCCGATTTTCATAAGCGAAGTTTGTTTAGCGATGAAGCGCACTTCTGGTTGAATGGCTACGTCAACAAGCAAAACTGCCGCATTTGGAGTGAAGCTAATCCACAAGTGTATGTCGAAACACCGTTACATCCAGAAAAACTGACTGTTTGGTGCGCTTTATGGGCTGGTGGAATCCTTCTTCAAAAATCATGAAGACCACAACGTTACAGTCAATGGTGATCGGTATAGAGCCATGATTACTAACTTTTTCATTCCTGAATTGAACAATCATGATGTCCAGGAGCTGTGATTCCAACAAGACGGCGCAACATGTCACACAGCTCGTGCCACAATCGATTTATTGAAAGACACGTTTGGTGACCGTCTAATTTCAAGTTTTGGACCTGTGAATTGGCCTCCAAGATCTTGTGATTTAACACCGCTAGACTATTTTCTGTGAGGCTATGTTAAGTCATTGGTCTATGCGGATAAGCCACAAACGCGTGACCATTTGGAAGACAAGATTCGCCGTGTTATTGCCGATATACGGCCACAAATGTTGGAAAAAGTCATCGAAAATTGGACGTCCAGATTGGACTACATCCGAGCCAGCCGTGGAAGTCCTATGCCAGAAATCATATTTAAAATGTAATGCCACAAGATTATCTTTCGAATAAAAAAAATCATGTCAATCGAATAATACATCGTTGTTTTATTGCAATTTAAAGTTCTATACCTCTAAAAAAACACTTTTTATAAAGAAAAAATTCTGCAGCATTTAAAAATTTTAAAAACGCTTTCCATTTAAACTTTTTAAATAATTTATTTTACCTTGTTTTAGGAATATTAATTCGTAATAAATTAAGTTTTGAGTTAATAAGCTACAATGCGAGAAAAAGAACATGTCGTTATACAAAGAAAAAAAAGTGTCCAATATAGATAAATTTCACGACGTCCTCTAGTTTTTAAAAATATGAAAAAATTAACCTTTTCGTTTAATTCTTCATTAATTTAAATGGGTTTTTTTTTCAAATTTATATCAAACTACAGTACCAAAGCACTGATTAATTAATGCAGAAATAACCACCAAAAATAGTAACGATTAGTCAAATATAATAAATTTCAATTATTTTCTTGCCAATTTTAATAATATTTTCTAATAAATTATTAAGTAGTAATTCTAATAATAATTCAGAAATAAGTTCTATAAGATTAAAGAAATTTGCATTCATATAAAGAAATTGTGAAGTAAATTATCTGCAGTAAAATTTTTAGAAACTTATAACCAAAAAAATACATTTTTTGCTAAAAATTATCGCATTTTCATACATTTTTTTAAAAACTATAAACGCCACCAATCAATAAGTTAAACCAGACTGCACTGTTTTCAAGATAAGCTACAAAATTTCTTCTAATATTGTAAAATTTCTTGAACGTGAATTTCAAATGTATTTTTAGTTTTATTAAAAAGAAGTACTAAGTATTGGTTCTGTAAATTAAAATTTGTCTTACTAATTTAACTATGTAGCAAGCAAAATTTTGAAATTAAGAAGCTAAATTTTACTTTGCTGCAAAGTCTGTAGCAATTTATTTTCTCCAACTTCATGTGAATTCAATCATCTATGTAAAATACCATTTAATTTACACAGAGAAGATATTTAACTATCCAATTGAAATTCAGAATGCATCATTTTCTTTTTAGCTATATATAAATGTTCTTTCAATTTATATGTACAATGTAACCATGGATATAACCTTAAGTAAACTTAAATAAGTTTTATTTGCAAGACGTATATTGAGTTTATCATTATAGAATAATTTAACTTTCAAAAATCTTTATTATGCAGGGACTATAAATAAAGTATTCAAAATCAGATATACAATCCCAATGGATTAAACACAAATGGCTGTGAAGCAAAATTTATCTTTTTTTAAATTCAATCTTTTAGTTCTTTAATCCATTTTACTTATTCTTTTAGAGGAAGAAATAATTCTACATTGTACTTCGTTTTTCATGTAATTGACTTTCGACTGCATTCGAGTTTAAACATTCGAACGATTCTTTTCTTTGTTTTTTAACTGAATTAATTCTTAAAGTCTGTGTTTACTTTAAAGAACTTTGTCACTTCTGCTCTATTTTCCAGACCGCAGTGAGGTTTACTATTGGGAGCTACTGACGTGCATTGCGTATAAGTAAAAAAATGTGCTTTGTCTTTAAGTATTTTAATTAGCTCTGAAATAAATAGCGTATGCTGTTCTTTTTGGTGCTGGTGCTTTGTTTTGCTACGTATTTTTGAATAAGTATAAATTGGGGAAAATGAGATAAAATTTAATTTGTAAAAATTTAAAACCTAAGGTCCATTGAGTAATACTGTACTTAAATTGAAAAGTTTAATTCGTAATTAACAAATTCATTAGATTTCTTAAGTTACATAAACGTTTTTTTTTCTGATTGTAATACATGAAATATTTGTTAATTAAAACTAATGGTAAGAAAGCTGTTACTATTAAATTAGAGAAGTTAAAAATAAATCACATAATACAAACTTTGGAAAAAGAAATTTGTATGTTATATTTTTAGAGTAACTTAGGAAAATAAATTTTTAAAAAAATTTGAATTTAAGTAAGTTTAAATACTACTTATTTGTAATTGCTAGAAACTTTTTTCTTAACTTTTGTCTGTATTTTACATAATATATAAACACAATTTCAAAAGAGCCTTAAAATCTTTATGTCAATAGTTTAAAATTGAAAGAACATTCTTACTAAAGAAACAAAAAGACCCCCCAAAAAAAAATAGACTTTTACTTAGTGATTAATTTTATAACCCAAGGATTTTATTTTTTCTTAACTTATAAACATTCAATAAATGTGTATGTTGCTGTTAAAGTATACACAGTCCAGTCACATTAATGTGACCATCTGTCAAAAGCCAGAATAACCACCTTTCGCAGAGCGGACTGCTGCGAGACGTGCAGGAAGAGAGTCACTTAGGTCCCTGAAGGTGTTCTCTGGGATGTTGAGCCATGCCGACTCTAATGCCGTGGCCAGCTGCGCTAGGTTACGCGGTTGAGGATCCATGGCTCGAACAACTCGATCGAGATTGTCTCAGATGCTCGATTAGGTTTAAGTCAGGTGAGTTTGCTGGCCAGGGGAGGACGGGAAACTCATCTTGGTGCTCTTCGAACCACGCACATACACTGGCAGCTGTATGGCACCTCGCATTGTCCTGCTGGAAGATGCCATCATCCTGAGGAAAAACAATGCGCATGTAGGGGTGGACATGGTCCGCAAGGACAGATGCGTACTTGTATTGATCCATCGTATCTTCCACAATGATCAGTGAACCCAGAGAATGCCAGGAAAACATTCCCCAGACCAAAATGCTCCCGCCTCCAGCTTGGACCGTTCCGGCAATGGTTGCAGGGTGGTTCCTTTCAGAGGTTTAACGCCTTATACGCCAACGTCCATCTGTCCGATGGAGCATAAAACGCGATTCATCTGAAAACGCTACCTGTCGCCACTCAGTGGACGTCCAGCTGCTGTACTGGCGTGCAAATTCTAGCCTTCGTCGTCGATGAACAGTAGTCAGCATAGATGCATGAACCAGGCGTCTGCTTCGGAGGCCCAGACGCAGCAATGTTCGCTGAATAGTAGTTTGGGAGACACTTTTGGTAGCCCTTGGTTCATTTTGGTGGTCAGTTGCTCAACGGTAGCCCGTCTATCTGCCCGAACGCATCTCCGCAACCGTCGTTCGCCTCTGTCATCTATGGCCCGTGGTGCACCACATTTGCCACGTCCCTGATTTTGAACAGTCCCATTTTGCCATGCACGGTACACTTTTATCACGGCGGCATGCGAACAGTTCACAAACTCAGCCGTTTCGGAAATGCTTCCACCCTTGGCCCGAAAGCCCATGATCATGCCCTTTTGGACGTCGGATAAATCGCTTCGTTTCTGCATTACGCCAACGATTGAAATGTTTTCCGAAGCCCTCACACACCCTTTATATACGCTCAACTGCACTGTGTTGCCACCTGCCTTCTGTGATTGGTTATTTAACTCTGACGTGGAAAGTACGTGTAGGTCACATTAATGTGACTGGACTGTATAATTAAGTTATTTTATAGCATAACTAGATATCTCATGAAATAACTTGACCAGTAAGTTAAAGTATATAATAGATGAAAAATTTCATACTTTACCTAAATATTCTATGAAGTAATTAATAATAGACCGTAAAAGAAAGTGAAAAAATAAACAATTTTAAAGGTATTTCATAAATTAATTGATCCTAAAAATTACAAAACCTTCCCGTAAAATACATTTTATTCTTATTTCAGGCGATTAATTGACAAATAATAGGGAAAAGCAGTTTATGTATCATTATTGCTCATATTGCTAACATTAGTTGAACAGAAAGGAAAAAAGAGAATATGTTTTGTGCATCTGTTACTGGCAAAATTAACTTTTTTACTCTTTCAACTCCAAGGATACTACATACTGCTGGAGTAACCAATCGTCGCGTAGTACTTTTTCCTGTGCTTTTTAGCTTTTTTTACTTCTGATATCAATTAATAATTTTTCATGAAAGTGCAGCATTTTTCCCTTTGAACCACGCTTACTTAATAAAGATTCAAATTTCTCTTACATTAAATTTTCTTATTTAAAGGCTAGTCTACCATTCTTGCAGAATTCATTACTTGAAAAAAGGTTGAAAAATTATTTTTTAGTACTCCAAAATGTAAAACAGTAACATATATACACTTAAATTCTCCTTATAAAAGCAACGGAATGAAGTGTAAACACACACACGTCATTGCAAAGCAGCTATAAGCGGTTCAAAATTGATTAAAAGCAACTACAATCGGTCCAAGGAACTTTCGAGTGCTGTATAGAATAACGATCTAGCAATCGTTATTCTATAGAACACCTAGTTAAATCGTAGAATTCAATAATTTTATTCTCTTTAACTGATTTGTTTAGTTATTTTATGAAATACATAGTTATTCTATGAAATAAAACGGTTTTTACACTGTAAGGCTGTTTTCGTCTAATGTTAAAGAATAGGACCCAAATCTGGAGTATTTTTTTGCAGATATAAAAGTCCTCAAACACACTAATATTGTATTCTGGCTTCACTATCCTTTAAAGAATCACTTATTTTATCATACTACTCATTTTTATCCGAGTTGCCACATATTTTCTTTTATAAATTCTGTTTCGTATTTTTTCTCCTATACCATAATGTTAATTGAGCTATTCCTTTGCGTGTTAAAAGAAAAAACTAATTATTTACGAAATATTTTGAAATTTTGAAAAAACCATATTATAAACAAATTCATGAGTTACAAGGTCACAAATGTTCAGAAAAATTGACGCATTTTTTCAGTTTGAAAATGTGCTCCGCATGAAGTTCCCGTCCTTGTGCATATGGCGAAAATAGCCTTAAAGGTAACTTATACACATACTTTTATATACTGAAATTCATGTTTAAAATGTTAAAATGACCAATTTCAATCAAAAAGCACACGTTTTTAGTATTTTTTTTTATTATTTAACTGTATAGATCATTATTTTGGCTTTGCAATACACACACACACACACACATATATATATATATATATATATATATTACATAGAGACCTAGTTACAATAAATTACATAAAATTAGAAAAACACTAAGGGCGTCTTTGATCTCCCCAAATGAACATTTTAATTGATCGAAATCTATCTTGGAGAATCTAATAACTTAAAATATTATAAATGTATTTTTATAAAACATTGGATTCTGATATTTCTATTATTTTCTAGAGAATGTACTAAAGTAATTATTCTTATGAATATTTTTTTAAGTTATGACATGCCATTGCAATAATAACCTCTTAAGCATGTGTTACAGTTCTTATAATATTCAATCGATCAGCTCTAGAAATTTCATATTTTAAAAAAAAATTAAAATCTTTCACATTTTCTAGATTAATACTTGCAGTTTATTTAAATACTTTTTATTTATTGGTATAAATGTTTTACTTTTTCTAAATATTTTTTACAACAACTTTAAAATTTCCCTTGTGATTTTTGTAGAATTTTTAAAAAACTTGTTTTAAATATTACTTTTAAATATTAATATTTATTGGTATTAATCTCTAAAGAAGTGTTCCTAATGTTTTAGATTACTGCTTTTAAAAATGAACTTTGAACGCGTGTTCGCATACCTTAAAATAACAATAATTAAATTTTCAAGACGAGAAAATGGAAGAATTATCTTATCCACCCTCACTTATTTTCCTCTCCAAAATTTGGAGCTCTAGTATAGTGTTTCTCAAACTCATATTATAGCCGTACGAGACGGGGTGCGGGGGGTGCGGGCATATCGAAAAATAGAGAAAACCAAACATTTTAGAAAAAAATTATTAATTTACTGAAAAGAAGCAAAGAGAGAAAATACATCCAGACATAATAAAAAGGTAAAATTCACATTTACGCTGCTATAATACACTTATGAAGTATCAGTACTACATAATGTATTAAATAAATAATTTAATAGTACTATAAGCTAAGAACAAGTTAAATAATTACCAAAGAGCCCATGGGCTTGTCATATGTAAAATTATATTCAAAATTTAATACCTATCTTGATAATGTATACGGTTTATAATTAAAGTCGTATTGTACCTTATGTATCAATATATTTTATTATTATTTAATTCAATACATTATTATTGCATGGGGTGCGATGAAAAATATGTTTGAAAATTGGGTCACAAATACTGAAAGTCAGAAACGCACTGCTACACTGCTTATGCTCTGCCAATTCAAGAGCTTTTATGTTTTTCATTGAAAAAACTTTTTTCTTCATTCAGAAATTCTTAATAACTGATGACAGCTTTCCTTTTTATATATTTCTCTCATTGCATTAGATTTCCCAATTCTTTGCTTCCTTAAGGAAAAGATAATGCTTAGGAAATTATATAAAATTTCCACTCTTTCAATCTACATTTGCAAAAACGACTAATCAAATCAGAAGCAACTCTCCTGACATTAACTCGCAATATAATTAAATCTGTTCCTCTTACTAATTAATGTATGTTAATGAATATACCACATATGGAGCATTTAATGCACTTTGAAATGATGACACAAGAGAAAAATGTGCTTGAGTTGTGTTATGCATTAGATCGGATATAATGAGAATTTTTACACGAGTTCTTTTAGGATTTAGTTCCTCAATAATAATTGTGTTTCATTTGTAGTTGCAGAGACAGAGACATAAAATAACTCGTACTTTTCTGTTTTGTACTAGTTCATACGATGATGATTTATTGTTTCAATTTACGAACAGAGCTTTAATAGAAGCCTGCTAAAACTTGTCGTTACGGAAAATCTAACCATTAATAGTTGGTAATTTATTCCTTTATAAATACAGTAATAATCCGGACTTGCGTGATAGGTGGAACTGAGTGATAACCACGAAAGGCGAATTCGAGTAAGTCTCTCTCTCTCAGGGTATAATTTCACATGTAAAAATACATATAAATTATTTTCAGTTGGGCCGAAGATGAAAGAAAATAATAATTTAGAAAAGGAAATATTGAATAAAAATCTTTGATAACACAAATGCAAAATCGCAAACCAAAGTTGTTTTTTTTTTTTTGCTTAATGGGGCTACGCTTTGGTATTTTAAATATTTGAAGACCTAGTAATTCCCCAGGAGCTGGAATGACTTTTTAGCCTTACACCATAATATAGGCCAGGAGTGGGCAGACTTTTCCAGGGTAAGGGTTACTTCTAATTTTTTCAAGATGTTGCGGTCCATCCAATATCAGTGCCACACATAAAGGGGAGACCTCCACGGGTCTGGAACCTCCTCCATAGCCTATGATTTTTTTCCGATCGTACTATATTTTACGTACTATATTCGTATATAGTACGTAAAACTTAATTAATTATTTGTTATTAATAATTTTTTTATTAGTTAATGCTAATTATTTATTCAATATTGTATTTCTTACTGTTCTTTGTTCCCAATAATCTACAAAATGAAGAAAAAAATATGTTTGGTTGCGTATTGGGGTAGGATATGAGAATAATAGGCATTCGACCCTGGACCACCACGACGCGCCCTCTTTGAAAAATTCACTTGTACGACCACTGCCCAGTGTTGTAGGTGTAGTGGGGTAGGGAAAAGGTCAACAGTATTCATTATAACTTAATATGTACTTACCTAAGTAAATAAAATAAGAGACTGACTTTTTGAAACAGCGCGCGTTTATAGCAAGACGCAAAATACAAACATAATATTAATAGCCACATATCGTCGGTCTAATTATCAGGCTGCGTAACTCCATCTGGGATGCTAATTTGATCCAGTAGGGCTAGGCGCCAAGTTGTTGTTTATGTTCGCCAAGATAGGCGATAATATTACAATATGGTTTACTTCGATATTTTTATCGTGCAACAATGTGGTTGCCATGGGGATAACGTAGATTAGTGTTAATTTTTTGTATTTGTTTTTATTCCGCGGGATCTCTGCTCAGCTAAAGTAACACATTGTTACAAATTTTGTGTAATGAACGCTTAAAATAGTGCAAATCATTTATATCTGGAAGTGTAATACATTAATATTACTTTATGTTGTATTTATTTTATGTTAAAATCTTACCCCCATCACCTCTCCCTTCAAAATCTAGTTATAATACGGAATAAAAAAAAGTAGCGATTTCACTGATCCAGGAATAAATTAAAAGTGGAGCGCGCACTGAGGCATGGCTTAGACAAGACAAAAGGATTAAGGAATCACGCCAAAAAGCGCTTGGCGCGTTGCACTCCTATATCAAATCAATTACACCGGTGGAGTTACGCTGTCTGATAATTAGACGATATACATCTAATGATGCATTTATAATCAAAGAATTCAAATTACATTAAAAAATATAAAATTTGCATCTAAAGTTAGCTCATGTAATTATAGTCAGTAGAAAGTTGGTCTGCGTACTGTCAACCCCCCACTCTTGAATATTTCCGTATATAATTGCTAACTACTTAATCTTCAGACGGTCACCCCAAATTGTCTTGTGTGGTCCACCGGTCGATCGCGATTGACGTAATACCCACCCCGGATATAGGTGATACCAATTACTGCAAGTAATTTTGTTGCCCAGATTTCTCTCCAGAGGGAGGCACCTATGGCTCTGATGCTGTGAACCTGCACTAGGATTTTAATTTTCCTGAGAGCACCTAAGCCAAACAGGCACTCTAGGGATCTTTTACATACAATGTAATCATCCGACATGACCGCTTTCGATTTTCTGCATCGTGAAAATTCACCAACTTGAGCCGGGGTCGAACCAGCTACCTTGGGTGCACGGAAGGCCAGCGACATACCAACCACGCCACCCAGCCGGCAGTTTTTTTTTTTAAGAAAATATAAAGTTTTATAAAATGTAACAAGTAGTCTCAAAAAAATTTTTCCTTCACAAAATTTACTCTTAGCATGCTAATAATTTTTTACTCCTTATTTTGTTGCTGTTTCTAATAATTTTTTATCCTCTTCGTTGCAGTACAGATTTTTTTTAAAATTTGCAACCAGTTTTCAATTTAACTGAAACCTTCTGTCAAATTCTCAAGCGTCATTCGATCTTCTGATTGAACTGGGCCTAAAGACTCTAGTTCTTTAATGTCTTGCTCATGTTCATGCGTTTTTATGAGCACATCGATTGTCAGCATCCTGCTTGTGGAAATCCAGTAGCTTTTGAACGTCATCATGATCCATTTCCAAAATATATTTGCCTGACAAGATCAACAGCTTCTTCAATCAAAATATCAATTTCTTCAAGCTCTGTCACTGATTCCACCTGAGTTTTAGTGATTGAAAAAAGACGAATCAACGAGATTTGAAATTTGCGTAACTCCGAATTCGCATAAGTCGAGGTATTACTGTAATTATTATTAAATTTCCCGCGTTAAATAAAAAACGTTTCTAAATGTATTTTTAATTTTTTTTCCTAAACATCAAATTGAAATTGGACTTTATGAGAGCCATTAAAACAGATTAAATATTTTAAAACAAATAGTTTTCTAAATAGCATGGTAAACAATTGAATCTGTTATTTTGAGTATTTCAGGAACTTGAATCCTTCTATACTAAATGCTACAGAGCATGGAGGAAACTCGAAACACATTTCAAGACAAAAAAAATCCGTTCCAATTTACCTTTAAATTTATAATGTATTATTTATTCATTATACAGTTCTGAAGCCCAGAGACTGAGTGGTTAATGTAATGATTTTCCACACAAAACAAGTCCGAGGTTCAAACCCAGGGCTGGGTAAGGTCGACTCAACCTTTCATCCCTTCAGTGGGTTGATAAATGAGGGTCAGGCTTGCTTGGGAACTTAAAACTGGGGTTTCACGTCAGACTAACCACCTGACCGGAACATCTGTTCATGCACCTCAGGGCCCAAAGTCGCGTATACTGAGTCGAGTCCATTAGGCCTTGTCCGTCATGGGCTGCCGCGCCACTGAGTTACGTTATTCTTAATTAGAAATGTTTCAAAAAGATTGCTGAATTTTTCATTCAAACACATAGCTTAAAATCAATTGACTATTATAATATAGAAGGCAGAGAGGGCCTAATATTAAACATATTTTACATTATTAAAAATAAATTGAATCATGCATAAATGAGTAGAATTGCAAAATAAACTAATTTTAACAATTTAAAGTCAGATAATAAATATAAATTAAATTTACTATTATATTAGTAGTTATTCAATTTATTTGTTTTTATTTTCAGTTAAGCACTAATGCATTATTGAATTTAGGCAAGTTTATTTGCGATGAAATAATTTAGTATTGATTTTATTAAAATCTGTGTGTGAATATGTCCTTTTCAGATTATCTCTCTATATAAAGTTTTTTGTGAAGCTGTGTTAAATTTATTTATACATAACGTATAGTTAGTAAAAATGGGTTGTAAAATGTTGAGTTTAACAATATACATGTAAATTAGAGTTTTATAATTTGAGCAATGAGTATGAACAGTTGTATAATTTATAAAATGGACGTTGGTCTGCCGTGAGGCAGATAAGAGTACCCTTTAGTAATTCAATAATTTTAAAATTCAGAAAAAAAATCTTGAAATATGTCATTTAAAGACCGAATATAAAGGGTTTTCTGGCTCATACTGTTTTAAGCCAGCTACTGGTTCAAAGAAATTTGAGTGTACTACTTTCTGGCTCAAACTACTCCTTAATCCATGTTTACCATACTCCATAAATGACTAATTTAATATTTACTTTATTTCGAAAACATATAGTCGGTGTATTAAATCCACATAAATTTGTAACTTATCATAACTTCACATGCATTGATTTTTTAAAGCAGCTTTGGTAACAAAACTCTTTTTGTTGTTGTTCTTAAAAAAACAAAATAAATAAAATGGAATAAGTAACCAATAACATTCTCAAAATGAATTTTTCAACGAATAAGTTAAAATCATTTCCTAATTATATTTTATTATTTTTTAATTGATAAACTGTTGTCAGATTTATTTTAATAAAAACAATTAATTACAGCTTTTAATTTGAATATTTCAAGGCATTGTTGGGAGAAATTATCTTAATATTATTATTAATCAGGTCTTGATTTGTCAAAATCAAATGCACTGACTGTAACAACATCCTACATTCCTCAATAAATAACACATCTTTCAGGATAACATACATTTTGCCAAAACATTCTGTGCCCTATATTTTATTCCTTATTGCTCTCGGATTGCAAAACGAGAGTTTTATTACTTTTTACCATCCCTTCCAGGCAATTTAATCCCTGTTATCACACTGAACGTGTCATAAAATCTCCTAATTCCGCAAGCTAATAAAATCTCGTACTTACTCCGGCCTCGAGCAAACGACAATAAAACAATTCGTAATCGTCTGCTGATTCAAACTTGTCCATATCCCGAATCTGGCAATTCAAATGTTGTTTATGGTTACATTTCAGAGCGGTATAAATACGATAGAAAAAATCGGTTGCATCAGTATGGCAAAAAAACAGAAAGCCATATGATTAAAAAATGTTCTTACATCTATTTAGAAGAAATATGACGATGTAAGGAAGAAACTCTTTCGCATGTTCAACACTTAATTCTTTATTCTGTTACTGGATCTCAATTTATTGAATTTCCGAGGCTTTCATACTTAAAAGAACATCTAAGTTGAAATATTTTGTATAACACAATAATGCTCAACGAAATTGTGTTCTGCTACAAACGTATATATTCTTTTTAATCTGACAGACAAAGTTTTCTTTATAATGCATCCAGAGGGAAATAAATCAGACGAAAAAAAACAGGACTAGATGGACTACAAAATGAAACTGGGGCTTCTAGAAAATGAAACGCTGCGTACTTTAGATGTTTTATAACCGTTTGCACAAAGGAAATACTTTAATGAAATCGTAAAAAACTTATTTCCTGTTTCTTATTAAATCTCAGGATTTCTATAAATCCGAGGAATCTGGAACTTTTGAATATAATGAACATTTAACAATCTCAAACATTAAAAAAAGAAAGCGAAGTTAACTTCTTTGGCTTACATGTATTGAATTGTATAATAAAGTTTTATTTTGAAGTAATCTTATGTATAAATATTTAATTTTTTTTTAAAAAAACTAAGTTAATTTCTCTTAAAATGGAAAAATATGTTTTTCTCAGAATCCAAAATTTGCCTCGAAACAAAAATGCAAAATGTTCTATGCGTTGCAATTTTTGTCGAATTCTCAAAAAGGTTGAATTTTTGTAATTTAATCCCATTGAAATACTTTATTTTTACTCATTGTGATTAATGAAATACATAATACACTATCTGGTTGATGCAATAATAACGAAATACATTCTGCTAATTTACTTTAGATATTATTAGAATGTTCTTGCTTACTTCAATTTTTATCACTATATATATTAAGTGTAAATGTGACTGTTGCAATAAATATTGCGGAATCTTATATATATATTCTGCATCTATCTTATATTTGTATGATATTAGTGTTTTTCAATTTCAAGTTTATATTTATATCTTTAATTTTTTTAAAAAAAAAAAACTAAGTTAATTTCCCTTAAAATGAAAAAATGTTTTTTTCTCAGAATCAAAAATTTGCCTCGAAACAAAAATGCAAAATGTTCCATGCGTTGCAATTTTTGTCGAATTATAACAAAACAAACTTTCAAGAAGTATTCATATAATGTATAGTTATGAATTCTCGGATGCATTGTAATAATAGTGATAGGGTGAAAGAAGAAATTAAAGTTTTTTATGTATAGGAAATCATTAAAATTCTTGAAATTTTTATATAAAAATTTGCGTTTACCCATATTTTGTAAATTATCATATAAAACATTACATTGCATGCATACATTTGTAAAGAATTGCTTAAAGAAGTTAAATCAGGTGAAAATATGAAATTTTAAAAAACATCAAAACGCATGGAACGTTTTTAATTTTTAAAATTTTTTAAAAACTATACTCATTTTTTTCTCACCAATTTTTTTTATATAATTTTAGTTCTAAGTTACATAGAGCCAGTAAAAATTTGAGGTATGTTTGTAAAAAAAATTACTGCGCACTGTAGTCTTAAAATACAAATTAATGAAGCACTATATAACACTTTCACAACAATCAAATTAATTACACTAGCATATATATGATCTAAAAACTCACTTCTTAAACTGGATTTAGAAATTCCATTCGATTGAAATTTAGTAAACACAATCTTTTATTGCCAAACTATTGGAAGAAATGTTGTGTTGCCACTAAATTTTAAAACAATATAGATTGTTTGTATTATTTCCTTAAAAGAATTTTAAAACTATATATCCAACAAACTCACCTTAAACTAATTTTTGACAGATTTTGAAACATTTAAATGCATACTTCGGGTAGATTAAAGACTCACTTCCTATTTTTTTTAATTCATAAAATTGATTATAATTTTACTTCTAGGTAACGTAAAAACAAAACAAAGTATGAATCGCAAAGCTAAAAGAGGGAAGGCTTGTTAAAGCTGCTGTTGAATGAGGACAGGGGGTGGGTGCTAGCTCAGGGCTAAAAGACGAAAAACACAAAAGAAATTTTAAAAGCCATAATTTTTAATCTATTTTTTCAATCTTTGAACAGATTACGAATAATACTATTCTACATATGGAAAAAAGTTTCGTTAGATTATTTTTATAAATAATGAAGTTATTAAATATTTAATTAAAATTTTGAGTACTTTTTGAAAAATCGCAAAAAAAAAATATTCCGTCATTTTTTTTTTATGATTGATTCTAAAAGAAAAAATCATGAACTTGTTTAGAATAAAATATCAATTCATTAACTCGAAAGTAAACTTAAAGGGAATGATTTAGAAACCATTTTTATAAAAGCGTATCAATTTAGACTCATTTAAAAAAAAATCGTAAAAAATAGAAAATATCATTATTTTGTTTAAAAAATATACCATATCGTGGCGAAAAAAATGATCTTTCCGATTCTGCAATTATTTTTTTGTCTGAGATAGATAGTATGAATTAGATGGCGTTTTTTTTTTAAATGGGGGGGGATTCGGAACTTCATTCATTTCTACCTTACGTTCATCGCTAACCGTAACTGGTAACGCGTAACGGAAATTTCTCCCTACCGTGCCATAAGAAGTTAACTTCAAAAATATAATTTTTATTGTGAATTTTCTCTAGTTCATAGAATAATCATTCATTCACTGGAGAATTTGGCAACAAAAAGGAAAAATATTTTTTGACATTAAAATAAATTTCAAAAATTTTGCTATGTATTTCCACACAAAAATAGTTAAAAACTGGCTTTAGCATGGCCTTTAAAAAATCACACATTTTGGTGAAAAATTTATTGTGATTGAATTCAAAGGGAAAACTAAACCCTTTTCATCAATATGATATTCTTAAAATTTGTTTTTGGTTCCCTTTTTAGTATTTTTAATTTATGGTCATGTTTTTTGCCAACCCAGATGAAAGCCCAGTTCTAGATGCATAGTTGAAGAACTTAAACCCTTTGAAATTCTTTTTTTTTAAAAAAAAATATCACAATGTAATTTGTTTTGAAACCTAAAAAAAGCAGAATTTTTTTATTTTGGAGTAAAAAAGTACGCTTTTTGTAAACACTAATTTCATTTTCAAAAATCTATTTTAGAACGTGTTATAGTTAATCTTTTCAATATTGTTTGACTTTCAATATTGTTTGATTTTAATTGATGACACATTGTGAAGCAACTCCAGGGCTATTGGGAATGTACCTCATTTTTGAACTACGGTCAAATGACGAAGACGACCGTGACATTCCTCTGTCCAAACTTCAACACCACGCCAAAGGGAGAATTTTGAGCCTCGAAAAGTTTTTTTTTTTGCATTATCCTCTCTACACAGCTGATAATCATTGCCACTGGCTGCTCGAAAACGTGGCCATGAATTCGCGACCACGACCACTCGGCTACCACGGCCCTTTTCAATATTGGATCGAATGTACCGGATTCTTGCCTGCCCTGCTTCAGAGAAAACCGTCTACAGCCTTAAACCATCAAATGTTAACTGTCAACAAAATAATGCTTAATTGTATATAATGATAAGAATTATTTAGCTATAATCTGTTTCTGTCTTAGGTCTACTTTCAGCTGTTAAGGAACCATGTGACGGCCTGTTTTTAAACATTTTTAGGGAATGTTTTTGACGACCAGTTAAAAGATAGAACTTTAAGTTTTTTTATTATTTATTTATATGTATTTTAATAGTATGTATATAAATGTTTACACAAAAAAAATCTAATAGAGAATGTGAGTTATAGCGCTCTGAACACACCCTCCTTGAAAAAAATGGACGCTCACTTCCTCCACGATTCCGGATGATGGGCTTATTTGAAATAAAAAAAAATTAACGGCGTTTTAATATATAAGATAGACCGAATGAACTATACTCAATTGAAAATATTAAAAATTGGATTTTTGGTAGACCTCTTAAGAAAAGTTTCGAATTTCATGGTTTTTTTATGTTTTTGTTATGAAAAAAAATAGAAATATTGGGAATTTTGGAATAATAGTAGTTCACACACATATCTGATGCGTATATTTGCGTTGAAATAATTTGCGTCTCTATAAATTTGAAGTCATTCGGTCAAACCGTTCCTGAGATATGATGGAGGAAAGCGTGAAAAACTCAGTTTTGAGAAAAACGCGTTTAAAATTTCAAGTCCGATTAAAACATTGAAAATCTTAAGTTAGTGCTCCGAACAGCTGCTCTTCTAACACATGCTTCTTTATAACGACTTCGAATTTAAAAAATCATTTACAATCGTATTGTAGAAATGTAAAGGAAGCCTTTTTTGGAAAAAAAACTGATTGAGTTTTTGAACCCATCACATGGGAGAACCCTCTTATGTTTCCCTTTTCAAAGTCTCTCAAATTAATACAAAAAAGTTGATTTTCTAACAAGTTGATTTCAAGTTGATATTAATAATTGGTACTAAAATGTATCATAGTAAATATATGCGATGTTTATACATTTCTTCCAAAATGAATATACTTTATAAAGTATTCATCCTTTAAAATATCTACGATTGACGTTTTCTTTTTTGCTTAGCTCTTGCCTTAATAATGTTACATCATCTTATGTGACTGTCTAACCTTAAGGGTTCATCATCATTGTTCAAGGGGAGGGGGAGATACTTTAAAGGCTTAATGAAAATCCTTGAAGTAAATATTATTTTTGGTTTAATGTCAGAGAGGTTTATCGAAAAGGATGGATAAGAAGTTGTCAGTTTTTTGTTGACTCACTTTAGATTTCGAGTTTCGACATCACAAAAGTGGACATCAATCATAGTATTTAAGGATCTTGTTTACAAAAATCACTAATGTGATGGATTTTACTCTTAAAATGAAGAAGTATAGTTTAATAAAAGTATAAACTGTAGAGAGAGAGAGAGAGTTTTGTATGTGTAAATATCTCCTAGATGCAAGTTTTATGCAAATTATTTCTGTCAGAACCTTAAGCAGTTTGCTTAGAAATGTAGAGTGTACTTTAAATTGAAAAAAAGCGTATGTATTCAAGACCCCCCCTCCTTTTTTTGTCTTCTTTGACAATACGTATTGTCGAACTTCCTGAATTTATTTTTTGAATATTTCAAGAATTTTCACAACTAATATAATTATAGGTTATCTTTGATATTCGTGCATTAATTTTAGTTAAAGTTTCGAATTACTAAAAGTGCACGAAAGCATCTTTTCGAGTTTCGAATGTTAATGTTTATGAAATTAAGATGCAAATTGCAAACTATTTCGTGTTCTTTATGAATAATTATTGTTTATGATTCCGATAATTAGCTGATAATTGTAAGCGAATGCCTATTTTCTTTTTTCAAATAATTGCAATTAAGTGCTGTACAATATTATTGTTAAATAGCATTAATTACAATTTTAAAATGACCACGAGAGAGAGAGAGAGAAGGAAAAAAAATGTACGCTAATCGTAGTAATTTCTGCTCATCTAAATTTCGATTATCATGATTTCGTTAATAACGTAATTACTCGTTTTAAGCGCAAACATTATCGTGTTTTGAATTTTTAAACTATGCATATCTTAGAAAAGGCAAAGTATATAAAATTATTTAAGTTTCCAATCTTTGAAAAAGAATATTAGAAAATAGGAGGACATATTTCTTCTGCATTATCTTAACGGAAAATATCGATAAACAAACAACAAAAGTTATGAGAGAGATAAAATTGATTGTTTTTTTATTAAAGATGATTTTAAAAAAAAATGTTACGTAACAAATTATAACAACAAACGTACTGCACAATCAGCGATTTTTATAGCAGCTGAAATTCCTTCTTATTATAATGCCGTCATTTTTTAACTCATACATCATCATCCTTTTTCTGCAAACTCCGAAACAAAATAATAGTAATACCCGCAATTATTCAATCATTTCGAAATTTTTCAAACAAATTTCTTTATACCAAAAATGTGAATAACTAAATTTTTAAAGTCACTGAATGCCACCTTCGATTATAACATACACTTCTACTGTATAACTACGAGTAGCATTATACAAAAAAAATTAATAGTTTTCAACGATTAATTCTTTCCTTCTTGTTGGCATTACGGTTCTCTAAAGACTTTACCAACAGTGTTTTGCGACCTTATCTGGAGATTACATTAAATTATTGAATTTATGAATAAAATGTCTTTACTTACACTTAACTCAAAAGTTAAGTTGCATTTGACAACCTTTGATAACGTGCCATAAATAAAGACCACTGAAATTTAATGAAAATATTTAAATGATACAAATATTAAGCTTATATCTGCAAGCCTTTTTTTCATCGTGAAAAAATAATCGAAGACGAAACAAAAAAAAAAAAGATATTCCGAGACACACAAATGAAAATGACACAGATCGGTATGCTAATACGGTACGGAATATATTTATAAATGATCTGTGAATGTGAATGAGATCATAAATTTAATTGTGGGACCGCAACAATCCCAATGTCGAAGTTTCAAATATTTTATTGTCCATCAACCACAATTCGAGAGTTTCTGACCATTCATAGGTAGTAGTCATTGTTTAATGATGTGCTTTATTTGATTTATCTAATATTGCTCTCGATTGACCTTTATCGGTTTCAATGGAGATCCGGTTTCGTTTTCATTATGTGCACTTCATTCATTATTTGCGCCAAAATTAAACATTTTGAACATCATATATATGCCATTCGAATGATACTGAAATGAATAACAATTTTAAATAACAAGCATTTTTTTAAAATTTATAAAGAAAAAGGTTTTATACACAATGTATTATAGATGAGTTAAATAGCATAACATAAATAGCTTTTTAATGTTTTAAAATATATTATTACTATTTTCTTTTATTTCATTATTGTATTATTTATTGCATTTCAGAGTTACTTATTTTGAATAGTTGATTTGTGTTTAGCTTTAAATATATTTAAATATCCTATTAATTCCAAAGAATTAACAACTTACACTAGATAGATTGTAAGAACTACTAGTTCTTTTTATTAGATTTATTTATACTTACATTTTCTTGGATGCAACTGTATAACCAAAGTAGGGCACGATTTAAAACAAGCGTAATAATATTAATTTACAAAGGGAAGACGAAAAGAAAGAAAAGGCTACAAAGAAAATTATTACGAGGTTAAATATGTTTTAAAATTAAACTCTCTTCAGCCACAATAGTAGTTTTTAACAATTTAAGGCAGATGGATGTATAGAAGGGTTAGCATCAACCTCTCCTATGCTCACGAAACGAGTTTATTTTTCGTACGTGGGAGAAGGAGCGCACTTGATACTAACGTTAGTGCTCGCGCGGGGAGACAGAGTCACCCCAATCCTTTTTTTATAATTATTTTTTATTGTACACTGTAAAAATCGTAATTCAAGTGAATAATTTAAGAGAAAGTATACTTATCTACTATTAAGAAGTTTTTAATTTTTCTCTTTGATAATTTGAGAAAAAAATCCAATCTAACTGAACTAAAATGTTTCAAATGTGCGTGACTTTAAAAAAGGACGCAAATCACAGACACTTTTCTCTAACATTACAGGAATGATATTTGCTGGCAAAACTGTCATATTTTGTCGTTTAGTGCCATTTGATAATCGACAAATACCACATCGAAGTTTTTCTTACTTGTGTTATTTTAACAAGGCGCTGTGTGTCTTGTGGTGCACTTTTGGCATGGTATCTTTCTTGATGGAATTTTTCATGTAGCGTTTCAAAACTTTCCTTTCAACAAAGAAGTTTCATGTTCTCGTCACTGTTCTCAAATTTACTTCCACTGTAGTAATAATTATCCATTATTTCATCAGGTTCTTCCCCTGCTTGATAAGTTTTAATTTCATTCTATAGCAGGGGTAGCGAACCTTAAAGGATCAACGTGCCATTTTTTCTTAAGAAATATTTGAGGAGGTGTAAACGTGCCGTGTGTCAAAAATATTTTGACTTGTGTTATTGGGAAAATAATAAAATTAAATACTACCAAAACACTAAACACTTTATTTACTACCAAACAATACCTTTTGCACTATATATATTTTAGTGTAAAAATATTTTAGTTAAACGTGTAATTCAAATTAAAGTAACATTATTGTGATTTCTTTTGCTGCAGAATGTGTGGATGACAAATCTAATATATATTATAAATGAGAAAGTTTGTGAGTATCTTTGTGGATCTTTCACGCAAAAACAACTGAATGGATTTTAATGAAACTTTACAGTAATATAGCTTATAAATCAGAATAACACATACGCTAAAATTTATAAAGATATTGTGAGAAGTTTTCAAAATATAACGACAATTGTCAAGAAAGTAGGAAAAAATTCTGCCATTTGCAAAAAAGCCCCTGGCAGCATTCATCTATCTTTTTTATCCCTTCTGTTTTGTCTACGCCATACCTCAGTGCGCTTTCGCTTTTCATTGATTCCGTTCCTCTGTGCCGTCAATATTTTTATTTCATAATAAAACTAGATTTCGAAGGGAGACGTGATGGCAAGATTTTAACATAAAATAAATACAACAAAAAGTAATATTAATGTATTACACTTCCTGATATAAATTATTTACATTATTTTAATCGTTCATTACACAAATTTTGTAACTATGACAGTGGAAGGAAAACTATGAAATTAAAATAAAATATCAAAATATTTTTATCATTTAGTTTTTTTTTTTTTTTGAATGTTTTTTTTCAGTACATGTAAATATATATCTACGCTTCCCCCATACTGTTTTTTATATATTTTATATATATATATATATATATATATATATATATATATATATATATATATATATATATATATATATATAATATATGTTTTTCAAAAGTATTTCTATTAATTCATTACTAAATTAATTATTTGTTAATTAAAAAAGTACATTGTCTATTATTTTGGATAATAATACATTTCAGAGACATTTTTAAGCTAACTAAAGAATCGTTTTCTTTTTATTGCTTCACATTAATAATTTTTTAGCTAACGCATTATTGTATTTTAAAAATCATAGATCGAAATTTGAAGCTTTATCTTATCTGTAAAGGGAGGGGAAGAGGGAACAATAATTTTACACTAAAAAAACCGTGTTATGCCGGGCTAGAGGGAGGGGAAAAAAACCTGTCTTAAATCGAAAATATGTGGAACAAATTTCGAAAAAGGAAAGTTTAATGAAGTAATTTTAGAAATCACTCACATTGCGCGCGTACAAACACACACATAATTGCTGGCCTCATGAGGGAAAGAGAAAGCCCGTGCAAAGCCGGGCCATGCAGCTAGTAACTTATATTAGGATTGTAAGATGTTACTTTTAGCAGAATGCATGCTGAATTGGAATCATCTGCCAAACGGTTTCTAAGCAATGAATTATTTTTGCTGGGGTTCACTTTTTTGACAAGAGGATTGATGATTTGTACAGAGAGGGAGAGTGACGATGTTCTGCATACCACTGTTCCAGAACATAAAACACGCACCGCCTTGTCACCTTTACTAATAATTCCATATTTCTAGATTCACCAAGTTTGAAATTCTCTGTTACACTTACTAACTTGCACTTTTTGTTCTGAACTAGCCATGTTGAATAACAGTTAAAAATCGTAAATATTACACAAATAAACTTTCAAATACATTTGTGTCAACGACATTGACTTTGCATCAAAAGCAACTGTAGTCCATGAGGTAACTTCGGCAAGACAATTCCAAGCAAGTGTGCTCCCCGCCATCCCAAGTGTTTAGCTATAAAAATATAAAACAATAAAATAATAACTATTTTTTCTGTATTGAAACAACTATTTAATCTATAGAAGAGTAAAGAAAAAAATATATTCTAATTATTTTAAGGGAAATAGTTAACGAAAATGTCTAAGTAAGTAATGGATCGACTATGACATATAATTTCGTGTTTTAATGAGAACATAACATTACCTTATTGCATCTTATATTTGCTCTAATATCAAAAGGTTTACGAAAAAATTTATAAAACTCTTATTCCTGTGGAACACAATTACAACATTGGTTGTTCGTATCAAAATTTTTACGCTTTCAAGGTTTTTAAATAAATCAGTTAAAAGTTTGCTTTAAATAATTCAACACACACAGAGGTATTATGAAATAATATCAATTTTCGAGGTTTAATTAATTGCAGTAGTATGTAAATCGAAAGTTTAATCTTATAGATTACTTACAGATTACTTTCTATACTTGTGTAGACTGCATATCTAATATATGTAGAATATGATAAGGTTTTCAACCAGTCCGCTTCATCCTTAGCCGTATATGCTGCTTTAGTTTCATTTTTTTAATCTTCTTTCCGTCATAATATATATTCCCATGAAAGCGTTTTGAAACTTCCACTTGTACAATGCAACAGTTTGTTTTACAAACGATTTACAATAATCATATATTAGGCAATGTTTCTTTTCATAGGGAAATATATTTTTTTATGAATGTGTGTATGTATGCAACCTCGTATGTATTCATACTTATTCTTATGGTTGTTTTCTATACAGCATGAACATTTAAAATTAGTAATCGGCATTAATACAAAACATTCATTTCATTCAGTATATTTAGAACATAACAGACAAGAATCCATAATTGAGTGACCTGCGTATTGGGTGTTTCTAGATTTAAAGAAGGGTTGGCCGTTAAATTTGGAAGATAAAAGAAGCCATTGTTTCATAAAAGGACGCGAATAATATTAAAATGAATGTTTCAACCCTTCTATAGTTAATGACTAAAATATTACTAGCAAATAAGACTTCAAAGAATGCAAGCCATTCGTCCAACGATACAAAAATCAATTGACCCATTTACTACAAATTCGTAAAGTTTGTTGTCTCCCAGGCTAATGGAAAGATACAATGAGTCGTGGAAAATGATTTCAGAAGGAATACGCTTTGAATTTATGTGACAAAAATAAATTGAATCGTACTTCACTCAATTAGAAATTGGTTAAACTGTTTCTGAATTTCTTAAAAGTCAATATACTACAGATAACTTTGTAGCATGAATCTGAATCGTATGTATTAAAACATTGATGTGGTTTTAAAAATTATATGGAGAAATGAATGAACTAAAATAATTTTTGAAGAATTTCATAAATTATTTGTATCATTTTATCAAATGCTGCTCATAGTGTTACTGAAATATGTAATTTAGGCAAAATTTCATGTATTTCAATAATGCATATATATTCAGCAGTGAGAAATTAGTGCAAACTATTTAATTTTAGGAAAAAAATTATATATATATAGTTATAAACTATATATATATATCCCGTTCTTAACAATAAAACAATATGTTTCTATGAAAACTAGGAAAAAATACGATGGAACTAATTTTTAGATGTAATAAAAAAATTTATCCTATATTTCAATGTAAAAAGTAGTACTTAAGTTTACTATGCATGGCATGTCAGATGAAAAATTTCCATACACAAATATGACAGCAAAAACCATTGTAATAAATGTATTTAAAGTTGCATTCTGAATAAAAATATTAAAATTCATGCAAATTTACTGTTTTTACCTTTTGTTTTTTTTTTTTCATTTGTAAAGGAAGTTGTGGAATGATGTACTATATCCATATCCAATAGTTAATTTTATACAAGCACGAAATTACATTTTAAATAGCATTATATTAGCAAATTTACAGCAAACATTTTCTAAAAAGCTATCAAATATAAAAAAGAAAGAAAATCAGAATATATATATTATTGTTTATAACACAGTTGTAAATTGCAATACCATTTCATCTACTAGAACTACATAATGTAAATAATAACTCATCTATGATTTCCTCGGTTCATGCATTTGAAATATTATACGATTGTGTGCATTGTATTAATAGAATATGCTTTAGATTGAGATGAATTAATTTAAAACTGGGTTTTTCACTTTACTACATACTATATTACGAGATAATTTCAATCTGTATATTCAAAAATCACTTGTAATATGTATTAGGTGTAAAGGTTTTGATTGAGAATTTAATTCCGCTGTTGTAAGAGTGCATTAAACAGTATTTTGGAAATCTAGCGTATATTTATTTATATTAAACGGTCATAAGATTATTGTATAAATAAGTAATATTGAATTCTGGTTATAAATCTAGGTAAAATTATTACAGTGACTCTCATATTGGTCAATGTGTAGTATTAAATATAAATTCATAATATTTTTTTTCATTTTAGGGAATCTCAAAATTAGTGTTTTTATGAAAACATTAATACATATTATAAATAATTATTCTACAAATATAGAATAAAATTCACGAGCTATTATTTGAATTTCATAGAAATTAAATTTGTAGCAGTTAAAAGCTAAAAATGTATGTTCCTTGTAAACTTTATCCTTTAAACAGATTTTTATCTTTGTCTTTTCTAATGGTTAATCATGAACTAAAACTGAATGTTTTATGTTTTTAATAATTAATGATATTTCATACTAGCATTAACAATGGTTATTATTTTATTTTCTAAGAAAACCTTTTAATTAAAATTGAGCATTATTTTTCTCATTTTTGTGTTTTAATGTGTATTTTTAATCAAACAAAAATTGAAAAACTGCTTTATCTAAAAAAAGAAATTCTACCAATTAATTGCCTTAAGATTTGCTTGAATTTCTAGATTCATAAAATTCAATAATTCGATCAAATAAAAATAATATGTTATTGTTTCTACGTTCGAGAAAGATTAAAATTCTAGTAATACTTAAATGGAATTTTTCATATTTGCTTATTTTATTGCTTTTTTAAATTAATAATATAAGGAGTTGCAAAGTATGTTGTATCCCATTTTCACTCGTTCTGAGAGAGTTTCATTTTTCTTTATCCTAAAATAATTTCTTAAGTATAAACTCAAACATTGGTTATACATACTTAGAAATATTTTGAATATTTAATATATATAATGTAATATATATTTATATTTCTCTTAAAAAATACTTTTATGCTCATAACTTATAATGATTAATGATTACCATATGAATGTGTTATAGAACAATTTTTTCCTAAGTTTGAAAAACATAAATAAAAACGTGTTACAAATTTTAAAACTACATTTATATATTTTTTAAACTAATTAAAAGAATTATTTACAAAAATATACAGAATTTAATAAGATAACTAGCTGCATGGCCCGGCGTTGCACGGGCTTTCTTTACTTTTATAAATTTTTCCTTACCTTCACAAAATCAGCAATTCTAATACTCTTTTTCAAAATGACTCCCCCTCAGCTCCTCCACTTAGCCCAGCGTTGCTCAGGGAAAAAAAAACTTTAAAAAAAATAATGCTTAAATATTTCTCACAAAAAGGAAAAAAACGAAAAACACAATTTTTTTAAAAAAAACATAATTTTTAAGATATTGTATCAATCTTTGTACAGATTACGGATAATATCGTTCCACACACGAAAAAAAAGGTGTTTTTTCGGGCTTCATTTTTAAGTTAAGGCCTTCAAACTTCATATATCGTTTGCAAAGAACGGTAATTTTTAAACAAAAAATGTAACAAATATAATTTTTAAATATTTCTAGCAAAAGGAGAAAAGACGAAAAACACAATTTTCTTTTTAAAAAAAAACCCATAATTTTTAAGTAATTTTTTCAATCTTTGTACAGATTACGGATAATTTCGTTCTACACACGGGAAAAAAGTTTCATGGCATTAATTTTATAAATAAAGAAGTTATTAAGTATTTACGTTCTGAGTATCTTTTTTAAAAAATGGTAAAAAAAAAGTTTTTGATTTTCAATTCAATATTTATAGGGGCACCTTTTTCTTTCTAGTGTAACCTTTCATCAAACGTAACTGGCTGAAAGTTAATGCTGCCTTCAAACTTAACACATCGATTGCGAACAACGGTAATTTTTGAACCAAAAATGAAACTAAAATAATACTAAAATATTTCTCGCAAAAAGATTCAGCTTCGAACCTGGAAACTACCTTTTAGAAAGTAGCGCGTTAAACAACTAAGCTACTCGTCTTTCAGAGAAAAGCAGTGAAAATACCTTTAAAATAAAAGGAAGAGATATTCAATTTCGCATTGCGTTATTTGATAAAGTTAAAATATTTTTTCGGGCTTCATTTTTAAGTTAATGCCTTCAAACTTCATATATCGATTGCAAAACAACGGTAATTTTTAAACAAAAACTTTAAAAAAATAATGCTTGAATATTTCTCGCAAAAAGGTAAAAAAAAAAACAATTTTGTTTTTAAAAAAACTGGTAATTTTTAAGATATTTTATCAATCTTTGTACAGATTACGTATAATATTGTTCTACACATGGAAAAAAAGTTTCGTGCGATTATTTTTATAAGTAAAGAAGTTATTAAGTATTTAAATAAAATTTTGAGTATTTTTTGAAAAATTGTAAAAAAAAACAGTTTTTGAAATTTAACTTTTTAAATGACTGATTCCAAAAAAAAAAAGCATGAACTTTTTTTAGTGTAAAATATTTTTTCGTTAGCACGAAGGAAAATGAGAGCGGAACAATATAGAAATCATTTTAATAAAAACGTATCAACCTTGACTCATTTAAAAAAAAATCGTAAGAAATAGAAAATATAATTATTTTGTAAAATAAACTATACCGTATCGTTACGAAATAAACGATCTTTCTGATTCTGTAATTATTTTTTGTCTGAGTCTCATAGAAAAAATTAGATCGTGTTTTCAAAACGTCTGAAAAAAAACAGGTCGAAGATTTGGAACTTCGCGACCTTGTGGGGAAAATGGCACTAATTATTCGTTTTAAGGTTTCTATTTAATATCTTTTTAACTAAATGGAATAACGAATTTCTCGGATCGTTCCCGACATTTTGGTACCTTTGGCGAGTTTCTGCGTCGTGCGGTTCGTGAGAAGATAGACGTACATTAGTTTGTTTACATAGGAATTTTAATAGTTTAGATTCTCCAGCATTTGAAAATATCAATGACAGTTACTACAATATATATCTCTAAAATACGAATCTAAAAATGTAATCAATTTCTATTATTAAAATGACACAATATGATTCAATTAACAAAAATCGGTCAAAAAATAAAATTTAATTTTCTTAGCATAAATTATTTGTACATACTTTTCTGCAAACTCACAAAATTAGACAGCTCTAAGTTTAAAAAAAGCAAGAGTTGTGATAACTTTTACATTTGTTTTTATTCACTTCCCAATGGCAAATCCTAACTTTAAAACAGACTTATCTCGGAAAGATAAAATAACTAGTTTGTCTTCATTGAAAACGCTATGCTTTTTTTCTATTGTGCCTAATGCTTGGAAATGATTTTCACTTGTTGCTAATAGTACATAGAATAAAAGTTGGTATGCATTTTTCAATCAAAGCCATACTTATTTTTAAAAAATAATTGAATTTAGAATTTACACATTTTTTTTAAAAACTTTCAATAAACCCCTTAATAAACAGAAGTATTGTACGAATACCAATCATATTATCGCAAAACGCAGACCAACTTTATTATACATAATTTGACGTACTTGTAAATAAAATTCCATATACTAACGTCAAATTTTGTAGGAAGAGTAGCATTTTAAAATTACTTTAGAAGTTTCAAGTTTTTCCCTTAAAAATTAAATGGGTAACTTTTTATGAAATTTTGAGCACAAAATGGGTTTTACATCATACATACACAAAGGAAGCAACTAGAAAATTATTTAAGATTTGTTCTAAATACATTTATTTCTATGCTCAATTTATTAAGAACCATTTACATTTTAGTGTTTTGCGCTTTTATTAGGTACATCTTAGAGAGAAAAACACAATTTATTACACTATTATTTATTTCTTTTATCTTACTACATAAAATGTTAAATCCTATTTGTTCTAGAATTCCCTGCTTAAAAATCATTCATTGAATTTTTTAAAAAATATGTGTTTGGTTTTTATTTAAAATTAAGTGACTAAACCTTAATTGTTATCGCGTAATAAATAACACAGAAGCTTCTGTTTAACCTTTTCACAACTAAGGGAAACAATTTTTCCCATTTTAAAACTTGGAAAAATCATGTTTAACTAGAATTTATCTGCATTTTTTATGTACAAATGGTCGAGATCGTAAACGATTATCGTAAACGGCAACGCTTAGAAGAAACAAAAACTGTCAAATCATTTGGTACCAATGATAAAAAAATTCGGAGACTGTATTCTCGTTCTTAATACTGTTTTTTTAGTTTTTGTTTGCGTTAGTACTGTGTAATAGTATAGTACTGTGTTTTCTCACTAATTTTGTGTTATTCGGTAAATATAATTTTTTGCAAAAATAAAGTATATTTAAACAAATAAAAACAAAAGCTTAAAAAAAACCTTTTGACATTGATACAAACTGAATTGACACATTGATCTAAAAAAATAAACTCTGCACATTGTTATGTACTTTTCTTACAATTTCTATTTTATTTCTAAGCAAACTAAAATAAACAGTTATATACCGGGTGGGCAAAAAGTCTGTAAAAACTTTAAAAATTCATAAAATCCGGAGAAATGAACGAAAAAAAACTGTTTGCAGGATCAGCATTAGTATGTCACGGGATGTTCGAAAATCATCCGGTAGGTGGCGCTGTTGCAAGCGTCTGTGGTGGAAGTATGCAAATTAGACGGTTATAAAAACCTTTGCTCTCAATGAATCCACATTCATTTCACCATTACAAACAATGAATGTGAACAAGGATGCTCAGTGCGCCGGATAAAGCTTTGTTGGTGAAATTATTTTACATGAACGAGGAATCAGTGACCATTGCCTTGCGGAAATTCCGAGTTCAGAAAAATGTGAAGAGTGGAAAAGGCCCTTTAACACCTGAAGGTCTCTTAAAGCTTGTTAAACGTTTTGAGGAAACTGGAAAGTTGGAGGATCGAGCACAAGCCGGACGACCATGCTTGAAAGAAGCACGTGCACCCTGCATTGCTGTCGAAATGGAAGAGATTGCGTCCGAAGCAGCTTCAGGGACCAGCAGTGCTCGTGAAGCTGCCAGACGATTGGGCTTACCACCATCATCTGTCCGCAATATTCTTCGTTGACTCCTCGAGCTGTATCCATACAAATTGCAATCGTGCCATGAACTTTTGCCAGCAGATACCGCACAGAGGGAAGCATTTGCGAAGTGGGCCTTCTCTAAAATGGAACAGGATCCCACCAGGGTTTTTAACATTTTGTGGACAGATGAAGCTCATTTCTCGCTTCATGGTGACATTAACAACCATAACTGTCGCATTTGAGCGACCTCTAATCCACGTGAGTACACACAGAAGCCATTGCATTCCCCAAAAGTGACAGCATGGTGTGGTTTCACGGGTTCATTTATCATAGGACCCTTCTTCTTTGAAACGCAGTGCCCAGTAAATGGATGGATAACGGAAACGGTAAATGCTCATCGTTATCTAACGCTTCTGCGGGAGACTGTCGTGCCATGTTTAATTCAACGAGGTCAGATTTCGAATGTCACGTTCATGCAGGATGGAGCAACCAGTCACACTGCTAACCCGGTTAAGACATTCCTGATACAGACTTTCGGGGAAGACAGAATCGTTAGCAGGCACTGCAGGTACCCATGGCCTCCTCGGTCTCCAGATTTAACACCGGCAGACTTCTGGTTGTGGGGATACTTGAAATCTCGCGTGTATCTATCCGGTCCATCAAGTCTGCCGGAACTGAAAGATGCGATCCGCAGAGAAGTATCCTCCATACATCCGGACATGTTGCACTCTGCCGTTGCTGGATTTGTCACTCGTCTGGAATGTCTTCTCCCCTGTGGTGGTGGTCATGTGGAACATATTCTGGTGTAATAAAGTTGTGAAAGTTTTCTGTACATTATTTATGCATTGTTTCTTTGATTTGCGTACATCAGCGCCACCTACCGGATGATTTTCGAATTATTTTTTTTCTAGCTTAAAAAAATCCCGTGACATACTAATGCTGATCCTGCAAACAGTTTTTTTTCGTTCATTTCTCCGGATTTTATGAATTTTTAAAATTTTTACCGACTTTTTGCCCACCCGGTATTAATGTTTACGCTTTGAAACCTTACGGGCCTGTATGAGTTAGTAAAATATTAAATAAAAATAATATGCATGAACTCTCAAAGAAAAAAGATAATTAACTTGGGGAAATTTATGCACTGAATAATCGTAATATTTTTTAAAAATATTTTGATTAAATCTCTTGACGTGCTTTAATGAGAATATCAAATTACCATATAATCCGGCGTATAACGCGCATCTTACTTTCAAGCTACAATTTTTAATGTTTAGATATATTCGTCGTATAATGCGCACTCCCTTTTTTTAAAAACGATCCTGAAATGCACGTAGGAAATTCTCTTATTCTTCTCTCTGAGAAGTCATTTAAGTGAATTATTATTCCAAGCTTTTGAGAAAATAGTGCTCTTCTATAACTTCAACCCCTTAAGTTCATTAGGTATGCTATTTCTTTTAAATAAACAGTATTCCGATCTTCGTAAAAGTCTAATATTTTTATTTTTGAAGCTATAATTTTTATACCTATAGCGTATAACGCGCATTCCTAAATGTCCATCTTATTTTTCGATAAAAGTTTGCGTTATACGCCAGATTTTACGGTACATCAACTACTAATAACAACATTTCTTTTGTTAAATCGGCAACTTCATTACTAAATTTCGGCATCGTTCACTAATCGTTATGTAAGATTTATCAAGAAATGTTTTACTTGATATTGTTTTATAAGGACCGCCGGGTATATTTAGGTAATGCCATGACCCAGTAAGCAGTGGACTACGAGCTTGCACTATGTATAACCAAAGACCAGCGTGGGAGGTAATGAACGACGACGTTTATTCAAATTGAAATGGCCTCAAATCTCTTTCATTTACAAAGTGTGAACGTTTACAAAGTATCAACCGAGGTGTGGGACTTCGACGCTTAAACGTGTTTTAAAATTGCTGGGTGTGCAGGGTGTCAAACGCTGAACCTGACAGCTGTAAATATTAATAATAAATAATTACTAGGTTCGTAAATGAATAATGGCAGCTTTTATGATTTAAATGTTGGTGGCTTTCCTAGGTACCGTTATCTTTTGTTACAGTTGTGCAATACGTTTATATAAAGGGTGAAACTGGCACACACACACACACAAGTTGGTTCTTGGTTTTATCAAATGTTCTTAAACTTGTAATGAATAACGTCTTCAGTTGAGCCTACCTAGAGTCTCACAATTAAATGGAAAAAATGCTTCAACTTTTTCTCATCTATCTTATTATATAAATCTGTCTATGATTAATTATAAGTTTATCATTAGAATGTGTTTCATAATTAGGAAAAACGGTCCAGTTTCAATTTTATTACCCAAATGATCATTTTAAAGGTATTTAATGTATTTTCAATATAATGATATTAAAAATTCAAATGATTAAATAAACAACTTGTCTCATTAATACTTTAAAAAACTGTGATTATATGCCGATGTTATATAAAGGCTTAATATAAAGGTTTAATAAAAGGTTTATATAAGGTTTAATAAAGGTTTATATAAAGGGGCTTTCTTATTAAAAGACTTGATAATATAGCGTTATTATTTTTGGGGTCCAAAAGTAATCATTAAAATTAAAATACATCGACTGTTTTGTTCTAAAAATAAACAAATTCTTATTTTTAAAACAAGAGAATAATTACTTGTGAGAGAAAAAGAAATTCAATTGTCAAACTCTAGTTTGAAAGTCGGTCTGAGCGATTATACTATTTTCTCTAGAGGTAAAATACTTTTTATATGTGGAAAATTACATATAAGTATTTTTTTTTGATTTTTAGAAATATATTTTTAATTATATATGCTCAATTTTCATTCAATTATAAGTATTATTTTTGGACCGACTTTATGAACATTTCCAATTTACATATCTAAATATCTGGGACAACTGTCATATATGCGTAATGTAAAAAGATATCACCCTATACAGAAAATAGATACTTAGTTCCTTCTATTTTTCCAAGACAACTAAAAATAATTATATTTCAGAATTATCATGTAGTCAAATATTTTTTTTGTTTCAAAATTGTTTAAAGAAAAATAAGTTAAAGAACTTAATTATTATTTTTGCATATATATATATATATATATATATATATATATATATATATATTTACCGTCATTTATTTAATTTTCAAATAGTTGTAAAATCTTGCATTGCATCATTACTAACTGTGCTTAGTAGCAACAATATTTTAAAAATATATTGATATATTTAAAAAATATTTAATATGTATAAACTCATGAAACTAACAAATATAATTAATAATTCTATACCTAAATGAAGATATCATGCGCTATTAGTACGTTAAATGAATTATTAGGTCATTTTATCTCTGTGAGAACTTCATATCATATATATAACTTAAAACTGATATTTTTTATAAAGATATTTCAATTTTTCTTCATAAAATTGTCTTTGTTATTCCATAAGGAGTAAAACAAATTAATTTTGTCTTTGAAAAAAATTTCCAAATATATTAATTTATACATAACAAATAAATCTATACTGTTTTTTTACAATTTCCGTAGTTTGGAGGGGGAGTATTACAATATTGGAAAAATGAAGAAACATTTCTTCTTAAATATTCTTCGAAGTTTGTTAGTATATAAGTTTCAAGTGCTATATTTCATTTTATTTATTTATTATAATTAATTATATATTTTATTTATTTATTTATTTTATTAAACTAAATTAAATATGTCTCTTTAAAAACAAAACAAATGCATAAAATTTTTTAAAACTAATTAGAAAATTTGTAGGCAACAAAATAAATCAGAAAATTAAATTTTGGAAAGTATTTTAATACAACTTTGTTACTTTATTTATAAAATATATCTATAGAGATGGATTATATGCAGCAAATAAAGTAAAATTTTAGCTCAGCTTTCTTAAAATCAGTACTCGTAACATACTTGTAAGAACAGAAGGTATACTTTCTGTTTAGATTCCTTTATTTTTTTTTATTTTTTCCCCTATAATTATATATTCAGTTGTATAGCATTCACAGATATTACTTTGCTTATTTTCGCTATATGTGAATGTCAAAAATTAACTTATTTAAACATATTTAAAAAAAACTTTGAAAATAAAAAAAAATTATAAAATTACGAATATTTCTTCATAAACAGGTGATAACATATTAAAATGTAACACGATATGTTTACATTTGACACGCATTCATTTAATCCGTACCATTGATACGTCAAAATTAAAAAAAAATTCTAACATTTCCCTATTTGTACGATCTTTCTTATACAATCTCGCAGATTTCTGGTCATCCAACCGGGTAAACATGTAACTGTAACCTTTCTCTCCATTGAAATGAAAACCTTAACAACTTCCTAAGACTTACATCTTTTCTGATTGTCAGTAGCAACTGAGAGAGCTTCTTTGTTCTCTTTTCCCGCCAAGAAAAAGGCTGCACGATATGAAAAGAATTTATTCTTTCATTTCCTCTTGTTCTCAAGCGGGGATCTCGGCTATGACGTCATGCCTGATACAAAACCCACCTGTTGAAGAGAGAGAATTTTTCTTCGTCGTTTTGTTTATTTTATTTTATTTATTTTTTCGATCGCTCTGCTGGACAGATAATACTCGTGGAACATCGAAGAGGACATGCGCCGGAAACTGCGATCGATTGAATTATTTGTTATTTTAGGACTCTCAGGTATTTGCTGGAAAGATGGAGACTTGATAGTTTTCAAAAACTGTCATACATTTCTGAAATTAAAACTATTATTTTCTTGAATCAAAGAAATATTGTTTTTCTTTAGTTGGTAAATTCACTCACATTGGATTCAGGACTTGATCGTTATCGTTATATGGAATTACGATTATCGTAGTTGTACTAGAAACAAATTCAGAGATAATTGAATTTTGGACTTTATGAAAATCTAGCATAGATATATTTTTTTTTCAGAC
Source organism: Trichonephila clavipes (assembly GCA_019973935.1). Lineage (NCBI taxonomy): Eukaryota > Metazoa > Arthropoda > Arachnida > Araneae > Nephilidae > Trichonephila > Trichonephila clavipes. Next base: position 428,704 of record BMAU01003938.1, on the reverse strand, counting down.
AAAAAGATTTACAGAGTTTTTTAAATTTTTTTCTATATTTTTTGTTCCTATTGCACAATTTCGATTAATATTTTAAGGAATAAATACATTTTCTCTTAAAAATTCTAATCCTAGAATTATTATTTTAACAGTATAAATAGCATAGTAAAAATTTATAATGAAACTTTATATTAAAGAATAATGTACTTAGATATCGATATTCGTAACATTTCTATTTTATGTGATCTTTCTGTATTTCAGAAATGAAATTCCAATTTCAATTTTTCTGCTTTTTTTCAAGCAATTTCCATGTTGTTCTTTCATAATTAATTACATTTTGGCAGAAACAATTTTTATTTCTTAAGATCAATAATCATTTAATGGACAATTTTCTTAAATTGAAGATCGATTAGTGTATTAAAAAGAATTTTGTTTTAATTTGTATTTAATGGTCAAAGGTTACTAGTATTTAATAAAGTTTAATACATATGCATATATTAACATTTGTATAAGAAATTTAAAATGGCTGAAAACATAATTTTTCTTCAATATTCATAAGGATTAGGTAAGATACAAAAATAAACATCGATGAAACATTAGAGGACATGAAAAACAATGAAGACTAGTATTACAACCAATGAAAAATGTCGAAAATTATATTTGCCCCACAAAACAATTATTTATTTCGAATACTATTAAATTCAAAACGGCAAAGCACGTAATGTTCCTTCTATATTCTTAAATATTATATGAGATATAAAAATTAAACATCGAAAGAAACATTAGAAGACATATGAAAAGCAATGACTGCATTTCAACCAATGAAAAATGTCAAAAATTTTACTTCTTCCACAAAACAAATATTGATTGCGAATCCACCTAAAATTCTATACTTATTTTACGGTACTGAGGTTTAAGAAACGAGTAAGTTGAAACATTTATCCAAAAATATATTTTTTGTAATTAATTACGTGGAATGTTAATATTTTAGTTTTTGTGTCACCTTAAAATAACCAAATCAAAATAAAGTGTTGAAGAAGTGACCTTGAATTCATTTTCTTGAGTTTCCTCCTTCAAAATATCACTTTGAAATGATTAATGATATCCAAAGTTATTTACTAAAGGAAAAAGTAAAAGCAGCGAAATAATGATTGTACTGTTAAGGTCAAGTCGCAGAATATCGAAACGTTTTAAGAAACGCTTGTATTCTTAAGAAAATGAAGTGTGACTAAGAGACTTGTTGTACAACATTACAAAATGTACAATGAGTCTCAGATTTTGCAAATAAACAAAGTACGTATTAACGTAATTTGAAGAAACTTGTATAAAATTATACTATGTACTTGAATAATTGATGTGAGAAATTAAATTATCGTAAGCGTCCATAAAGTCTTACTTCTTAAAACCTTCAGTGTTCTAATTACTGTTTCCTATCCTGCCTTACATTTATATGCACATATTTTTAAATAATAGTCAAATTTATTTAGCAATATTTTTATATATTTAATATAAAATATTCCCGTTTGAAAACCTTTGCAAAATTTTTAACTTTTTATAATTATTGTCTATCAAGTTTCTTTTAAAAACATTGCAAACGTTTTTGTATTTTAGACTAAATCTCCTTTATCGTTATGTAATTAATTCACACATAAAATTATACATTTGTTTTTGTAGATTCAAAAATTAATTAAATTTTATAATTCATTTTTTGCAACATTTATACATATTTACTTTAATTAGGGTCCAAAATTTACTAAACCAAAATTAATGAATTAATTAATGCCCAAACTAGATTAGACTCTGCTGATTAGAGTTGTGAACTTTTTTTCCGAAAGCCAGAAGTACAATGATTGAATAAGAAATTAAAATTAGTATTTTTTGTTCTATACCATAAATAAAAAAATTTAATTTGTTTCTAATTGAAATACGAGAGCTTTTAACGCTTATGTTACATATTTAGTAAAAAGATTAAGAATCTAATATATTTGAATTTCACTATGTTAAAAGGGAAATTATACTCTCTCCTTCAGTTTTAAAAATTAAATTTTGCATATCATATATTTGTAGAAGTTTTAAAATAATACAAAAATTTGATTACGTTTTTTTTTTAAATTAAAAAAATCTGAGACACGCGTTATATACGCATATAGTTGAAAATGTGTGGTTAGAATTTTTTTACATGAACATAATCGATTTAAAGTTTCCAAAAATATACAGCACATGGTATATGCGTAATCTGGCATTTCGAAATTATATAATCAAACACTTTATTTTAGAAACTCATCAGAAAACGACATCATTTTTCTCAGATTAAATTTTATTGATTATTTGAGATATTCAAAGTTAAATTTTCTTCAAACTTTTGAACTTAAAAAAAAATTCCTTCCATAAATTAGTTTCAAATAATTTTTAACTTGATTTGCACCATTACAATATTTTATCATTTAAAACTTTTTGATAAGAAAGCGAAGAAATACTTTTTAGAAATTGACAACTTTTATTTATTTTTTAAAGATAAATTTCTTACAGGTTTACTTACTATACACATTGTGGTATTTTTATATATGTGAATAATTTTGAAACTAAAAAAAGTAATATAATTTATGGAGTCTCGGGGTGTTCATTTTCTCTCGAGGAGTGAAAATATAAACAATTTTCAAGCAGGTATAATGCTGTTAAATTTAAATTGAATAATTCGAATACTTTACACATTATTTACAAAGGATTATGGCATTAAAAAATTTGAAATATAATCATAATTTTCAAACTTATAAGCAAATGATAATAAGAAATGATTTTGTAATAAATAAGTAATTTTTGCGTTGCATACGATATTTTCTAAAATAGTAGCCTCTGATATATAAAATTTCCTAGAATTAAAAAATGTACATACTCTTTAAACCCTACTTCATTAAAAAAATAATTATTATTTTTGTATTTAAAAATATTTGAAAAATATTGAAATTGTTTTAAAAATTTTGAAATTTTTTTAAAAATTTTGAAAATTTATTTATTTTTATTTTTAGAAAATATAATTTATTATTCTACTTATATAAAAATACAACAGTGTAATAAGGATACATTTAACTTTATAAATCAACTTATGGCTATTAATTAAAGCTACTATTTTAGAAAATACCATTCGCAACGTAACATTTAGTTAATATTTCTCATAGAAATGTTTCTTTTTCTAATATGCTTACAATTTTTTTAAATTACGATTACATTTTAAACATTTTATACTTTTCTAAATCCCCACTTGTTTATAAATAATATGTAAAAGATTCGAATTATTTAATTTTAATTTCAAAGAGTTATATATATTTGAATATTGTTTATATTTTCGGCCCTTTAGAGAAAGTTAACACCCCTGAGAATCCTTCACTCATTTGCAGCAAAAAAATCAATAAACATAAATTATTAATTAACTGCATTTTTTGAAAATCATTAAGAACAACGCCCCAATATAATTCCCATATTTAAAGAGGAAATGTAATGAAAAAAATACTACTTGTCCATGCAAATACTACGAAAATATCCTAGACAATCTAGGTGTACGGTATTTATAAATATCACTTCTACTTCTACTACCACAGCAGCCACTTATTTGTGGAAATTAATAATCCTTTCTGTCACATATCTGCGCATCTTTTAGACAAAAGTCTTTTGACACAAGAGTGTGAATGATCTTTTTTTGCTTTCTATCTATCCCAAATGTCATCGTAAATCCGTTTGACAAACAGCATATATTCTTCTTGAAGCTAGACAGGATACCGTGTTGTTTTTGTTTAGGAATTGACGATTCGTTGACACGTGTTCTAAATTCGTAAGGACATCTGTTTGATGCGCCATATCACGTGGTCTCGTAATTGCTATGCATGGTATGTTTTTCCGTCATGTTTTCCTTTTACCATATTTGTGACGTACTTCATTCATTCGATTTTCTTTTCCTTCGTTTTAGATGCAAACGAAAATAAAAGGAAAATTATTCCTTTTTTCGATGTTGACAAACGAAATAAGGTGTTTTTAATTACCATCAGCTCTTAGATAAGGTAACGGAAGTTTTACTTCACCCAAATTATTTCGTTGGTTGACCTTTAAAAAAAAGTTAAACGTAACACTGAATTATTTTAAAAATTGCACGTATATTTGACTACTTTTAAAAGTTTTTTAACATATTTGTTCATCGTTAGTGAAATATTTAATACTTGTTTATTTTTAGTAGAAAAAACATATACGAGAGAGAGAATGCTTTAGCTATTCGTCGTTAATCAAAAATTCTTAAATCATTAATAATTTCTAATTATTAATAATTCCTAAATCCTTATTAATTCTTCAGTCATTAATAATTCTCAAGTTATTAATAATTGTTTAATTTATAATATTTCTTAAATTTATAATAATTCTTTAATTTATAATAATTCTTTAATTTATAATAATTCTTTAATTTATAATAATTCTTTAATTTATAATAATTCTTTAATTTAAAATAATTCTTTAACATATAATAATTTTTAATTTATTAATAATTTGAAAATTATAATTCTTTAATTTATAATAATTTTTAATTTATTAATAATTCTTAAATTATACCTAAACTTATAATAATTTTTAAATTATACTTATATTTATAATAATTTTTAATTTATTAATATTTCTTAAATTATTATTAAATTTAAAATATTCTTCAAGTTAAGAAGAAACTATGGGATAGAATTTAAATGGAATCATACAGAAAAATCCTAATGAGAATGCTTGCTTTTAGTGTCTAACTGAAGAACAAAAGTTTTTTAAAAATAGCTCTATTACATTATCTCCTTTTTTCTTTCCAAAATAACTTAAGGTCACCTGTTCCTGCCCGGAATGTCACGAGTTCTGGTCCCGGGGCCACTGAAGACTACCTTAGAGGAGACTGATGCATATTTAATCTTTCGATGATCAATACCCTCCCGTTCATGGGTTGTGGTATTTCAGCGAGGGGGGTGTCAATTTAGGTTTCGTTCGTGTCACTTGACCGAGGCTCAAAAATACGAGCTCCGTCACCAATAGCCCTCGAGTTGTTTTATTGCGTGATTTTAATATAACTCTCTCACTCAAAAATAACTTTAATAACAAATACTAAGTGAAATATTGTTTACATTTTGTCAATATATTCAAAATAAGTTTATAATTTTTCACAAAATAACGAATCTTTTCATACTGATGTATTCATTTTGCTTTTATACTTTTATATTTAAACTCGTAAAAGATATGTATATATATATATATAAGATAATGTAATAGTTTCTAATATTTATCATAAAAGAGAAGAATTTAATTTCAATATTATATATGTATATATATATATATATATATATATATATATATATATATATATATATATATATATATATATATATAAAAGTTTCTCATTGGAAGAGTAATGTTTCTATATTCAGAAATATTGTTATTAATTATGTACAAAGCAATAATTTCTAGTGTCAAAAAAATCAGAAATAATAAGTAACTATAAACATTTTACTAAATAGTGCTTAAATCAGAAATACCCGATTAATTTTATTAATAGTTATATGAATAAAGCTATTCGAAATAGTAAGGATTAAATTTTCCTATATTAATAATAGTTTATTACTATAAATTTATGATATTTCCTAGCTATAGTTACCTCCATATTCTAATATAGGAACAAATTACTTGTTATTATTTAATTCAAATATACTTAAATTGCTGTCATTTACATGTAATACTTCAGGCTCTCAGTTCTTTACATTTATTTTTCCTTTTTTTTAATGTGTTTGACAATATTTAAAAATAATTCTTTCTTTAAGATGTCAAAAAAATTGTTTCATTTTTTTATAATTGTTGAGTATGATTTTCTTATACTATATATATACATATATATAAAATGTTATAAAAAAGTATGTGTGTGTGTGCATAAATGTATTGTTACAAAACAAATCATGGACATTTTATAAAAAAAAAAATTGCAGTCTTTTTCTCTGTAATTACAAGACTAACTATTCTAAAACTGAGCATAGTATTCGAGAGAAATATAATTTATGCAACACGTGTTACACTGTCATGTGTAATTCGCTACGTTATTTAAGTTATCTTGTATGCATTGCATTTATTTGGAGTCTCTTAACTTAATAATTTTCCCTAGTTATTAACATCTCACTCAAAATGTCTTTCTCTACATGACGTGTAATTTAAATTTCAAGTACCCTTCGAGTTGTTTTATTTGTTTCTACTATAACGTACGAAAATTTCAACGCATTAAAAACAAAACATTACTTTTTTTGACACCCACAAAAACTGTCTAATGATTCCCATATTCAGACATACATACCACAATAATTTACGATGCATGAAATTGCCAACAATGCACACCTTTTTCGGTTTCTCTTAGTCATTCTTTTAGCTTAAAAACGAGCACTATAAATTTCGGTGAGAAAAAAGAGCCAAACGATAGTAAAAAAAGGCACACGATTTCTCATAAAACGGTTTATGTTCGTTCAGTGGCAGATGTCTCTGAGGAATATTTAAAGCGCTTAATTCTCCTGTCAAGTAGGACTTAACTACTCAGATGGAAACACGTCGAACAATGACAGTTACGTATAGACGTGGTTAGTGTCACGTGATTTAGATGACGGAGAATATTGTTTGGTAGAAGTGGGCTATAAATTTTCGCCTGTTGCGTTGACGTAGAGAATTTAACTGCTCCGACGCAGTTTATATAAGTTTAAATAGAATGGTTCTTGAAATATAACTATTCTAAAGTAGAATTATATATTCTCGTAGATTAGAGATTGAAATTAAAGAAGTTTAGTATTTTGCACTGAATTTCCTAAATAAAAATACATAATTAATATTTCAGTGCTCAAGTTTATCGAAAAAAATTTTAATAAGTGGAAATATTTTAATTAAACTAATAAACAATAAGTATTCAATTCCAAGAAAAAATACCTTTTTAACTAAATGCTATACTTATAAGTAATAAATTAATTTGAAAGAGTAATTAGATGTTCTCTACAAATTTAAAACTAAGGGAATTTATCTCCACAAGGAATTTTTAAATATTTCCGGAATTTATTTTAAAAAAGCTAAGAAAAGTGAGTAAGTGGACATATTTTCTTTTTAGATGTTCTTAAACATACAGTCCGTTTATCGAAAAACTACTTTGGAGCCGATCCTGGAAACATGTTTTATCAAAAAGTTAGAAGATGCAATCTGAAAATAAAACTTCAAAATATAAACAAGGATGTTCGAAAAGAAAGGTTATTAAAGTTGCGTTGTAGACAGGAAAAATTTGGTAGTGTGAAAATTTAGAATAAGTGAACTCCAAAATATCACTCAGAGCATTAAAATAACACTCTCCTGTCCATAATTAAGGATAATTCAGAATCACACAGAAATTGAACTGTAAAATAAAAATTTCACCTGTAGAATTATCACATACATCTTGAAGAAGAATATGCAAATTACAGGATTCCACCAGATGGCGCGTATAGTACGTCACAATGACGAGAGCGTAAGAGAGGGGTATATAAGGAATGGTGGCAGAGAAGTAAAATTGTTCACAAGCTCTTTAAAAGCCTTTTAGTGCAATAACTGCATAGTTATGGCACAAAGGAAGATGATTTGGATGATTTTTTACGTGGTAGAACTATTGGACTACTGGAATGTGGACGTACCCAACTAGAAGTATCCGAAGAACTTAGAATAGCCCAGAGTGTCATCTCCAGGCTTTGGTAACGATTTCAAGATAATGGTAATGTGAGTAGATGTTACAGCACAGGTCACCCCAGAGTTACAACGCCGAATGAGGACCTGTATATATATATATATATATATATATATATATATATATATATATATATATATATATATATTTGGCAGTAACTGCCAAAAGAAACAGACGGAGCACAGCATCAGGCCTGTCTCGTCAGCTCTCTTTAGATACCGGTACGACAGTTTCAAGGCAGATCGTGTACAGACGCTTAGGGCACATTGGTCTATATGCTCGTAGCCCTGTCAGATGTGTTCCACTTACCGCAACTCACTGTCGCCTGCGATTAACCTGGAGTTGAGAGCATGCATTGTGGACACCACAACAGTGGTCTTGTGTGATGTTTTCTGACGAGTCCAGGTTTAGTTTGCAGTCTGATTCTCACCGGACTTTTATATGGAGAGCGCCAGGTACCCGTTACCACCAAGAGAAAATAATTGATCGATACCGTTAAGGTGATGCAGGATGGCTCGTTTGGGGAGGAATTATTCTTGGTTCCAGAACTGACCTGCATGTTCACAGTGTAACGATGATAGGCCACGTCTATCGGTATGTCATTCTGGAACAGCATGTACGTTTGTTTCGGGGCACAATGGGTATTGAATTTCTGTTTATGGATGGCAACGCCCGTCCTCACCGTGCAAACATTGTAGACGAATGCCTTCAATCAGAGGATATCACCCGTATGGATTGGCCAGCATACTCACCGGACTTGAATCCAATAGAGAATGTGTGGGGGTATGCTGGGCCGACGAATTGCAACCCGTCAACCCCCTCCCACCTGTCTACCGGAACGTCGGAGAGCATTGCTTGATGAGTGGTGTAATATTCCTCACGATCAGATTGATAATTTGATACTCAGCATGCATAGGCGTTGTAAGGCCTATATTGCATCGTCCGGGAGATATACTCCGTATTAACCATCATACTAACCATGTTATACTGTTTTTTGTAAATAGGTTCTTTTTGAAATTTGCTCCAGGGAGTAAAATTCGCAATTCTTATTAATTATGTGAAACATTATAGCATCTTTTTTGCTCGTTGCCTTTTGTTTAATAAATATACTTTACAAATAAGTCAAATTTGTTTTGCTTCTGTCTCTTTCTTTGCCTGAACTTCATTATCCTTATTTTATGGACATGAGTGTACATAAAATGCTCCAGAATTGTTGATTTGATAAATAATGATTGGTGAAATCTTCATTGACAAAATGAAAGTGTCTAAGAATTTACCTTTTTTGGAGAGTTAAATATATATGTTCTGCAATTATTCTAGAAAGTTGTAAATTTAATTATTTACTAGAGATGCAATTGTATACAAAAACTTGATGAAAAGGAATATCATGAAGAGGAATAGTTTTTTAACACGAAAAAATGGGCTGATCTGATGTTTTTTTTAAAAAAACGATAATTTACAGACCCCTTTTTTAATTCATATATTAATGATTTAAAAAAAATGATTCATTTTGAATCTTCACTTAATTTTTAATTCAGTGCACTAAATATTGTCATATGAAATAACTATTCCGATTTTCACTAAAGGAAATATACTCACCATTTCAAACATTTAAATATTGTTTACACACACAAAAATTCTAAAACAATTTTAACAATAGAAAATACTTAGTTTTACTTAAAAAAATTTTAAAAGCATAAAATACAATTATATAAAACCGTGTAAAATATAATGAAAAGGATCATTTATATTAATAATAACTGGAATAAAAAGAACTGTCCATCGAAGACTTTCAGTTATTCTGTACCATGGGTTAAATGGATTTTTTTAAAAAAATAAACAGATATTTGTGCATTCAGTTAAGCTAATGTTTCAAGTTCTTATAAAGCATAACTAATTCAAGAGCTATTACTAAATGTTTTTTATCAAAAATATGAGTAGGAGTTTGTACACAATTCCAAAAGCAGACATTGTAATTCTCTATAAGATTTTAAAAAATTAGTTATACGTAAAATGACACCATTATAGGATTGATTACCTTTTCGCGTTTCATTTGATCCTTGGAAACCATTTCATTGCCCAGTTGTTTGTGCACAAAGTATCTTTTTCATACCTGGAAACAGTCACTTTTAACTTCACTGTCTCATTTACATTGTTTCAAAATAAGTGAGTTTCTACGCCTTTTGTTCGAAGTGCACGATAATTTTTAATTTATCATTTTCAGATTCAAATTTTTTTTCTCATCTAAACAATAATTGGCAATTTTAGCATCAAACTGAAAAATATATGACTTTCAACATTTGATCAATAAGTTCTGTTTTTCCTGTATCGAGTTCTGAAATACCGTGTAAGATTTCTCTTCGAATAACTTAAAACAAAGATTTAGATGTATTTTGAAATTTCAAACAAAACATAAATAATGAAGTATTTGTATCATGTCTTAAAATAAATAAATGTTTGGAGTAAAATAAATGTTTTAAAGGCATTTACAGGTATTTTAATTGTTTTCTTTTCATTCACAATGGTTTTAAGCAATAGAGTCTTCGTAGCTGAATTCCTTGAACAAACAAATATGTATTTTCCTTATCTAATAATAAAAATAATAAAATTTCAATTTTTTGTAATACATATGTATTGAATTTCAGCATTTAAAATAATAAAAAATATGCAATACGAGGCAGTGACGCACACAAGAATTTTTCATCTAGTGGAGGACGAATCCACCATTCTCGTACCATACCCCAATATGCCACCAAACACATTCTTTTGATTTTGTCGATTGTCGGGAGCAAAAAACAGTAAAAAAATATTTAATAGATAATTAGCGTTAATTGATAAGATTAATTATTAATAACAAATAAATTAAAGTTTGCGTATTATATGCATAAGATTATAATCAATCGGAAAAAACATCAAGTGCTTTGGGGAGGTCCGTACCCATAGAACCCCCCTCCCGTGTGCGTCAATGATACGAGCTAATGTTTTATTCTGCTTGCATCAAGACGCATGGACGAAGACATAAGTATCAGTAGAATTTCTGTGACTCTTACTTATTTACGTTGTACTTTTTGTTTGAGAACAGCGTAATTAAGCAATATATCTCCTAAAATAGCATCAGTTTTTTCAGGTTTTTCAGAAAATTATTTGTAGTGCTAATGAAAATTTAAAAAAAAACACAGCTAATTTCTTCTAATAGAGGGGATTAATCAATATACGGTTTTGATTACATATTATCAATCCTTAAAAATATGCTGAACAAACTGTTTCAAAGTCATTTTGTAAAGTTTCGCAATGTAAGCACAAATCTAGTTTCTTGAATTTTTAGAAAAGACAAGGGTTTCCGACTACGTTCGGAACCGCAATTTTTCAAAAGCGTGTAAATGGATAATATTTATGATATTTAGTGTCACTTAGATTACAAAATGTATATAAAATTTTTTTAATAATAGTATTACAATAAAAAACTATTTAAATACAATATGTCGACAAAAAATGAATATAGAATAACCCGTTTTCAAAATACTCTCCTTTTGTGAAAAATGCTTTCATTATAATAATATTTTGCCTGTATATAGCTCAGACCATTGTACAGAGACTCAATTAGAATTTTTGAAATATATAACATAGAAGTGGGTTTATCCATGCTTTACGACAACAGCGGGGAAAATTTAAAGAAAGAAATGCCAATAATTATTTCAATTCGTTGTAACTCTGAAAATAATAAGAATTTTTCAAAAATCATAGTTGGGCCTCTGTAGAGAGGTCTGAGCTATATACAGGCAAAATATTATTATAATAGAAGCATTTTGCACGAAAAAAGAACATTTTGAAAAAAGGATATTCTAAGTTCATTTTTTGCCGGAATATTTTGTTTTACTTTTTTTTGTCAAGATGTCCTTCAAACAATTTTATACATGTATCCTAATCTAAGTGACACTAAAAATCATAAAAATTATCCATTTATACGCTTTTTTAAAATCACGGTTCCGAACGTAGTCAGATACCTTAATAAACCAGGTTTAAAACATAAACCAGGTTTAGAGAAAAACCCTTTAAAGAATAAGATATTTGGTAAGATATGAAGATATACGAGGGATAGGTGAAATGTTCTTGCCCTAACAAAGAGATGACGTTCCGATCTTCAGAAGTTCATGCGTCCTGACGGGTGCAAGTGTCAATTGTTCGTATGACAAGTTTCAACTTTTTCTCTCAAGTAGTTTTTTTATAAGAATTTCTGCGTGTTTTTCGTTAAAATGGACAAACTTGAATTTCGTGCGGTCATGAAATTCTTCGTTTCGGATGAATTAACCCCTAAAGAAATTCATCTGATGGTGACAAAATTTTTACGGGATTACACTCCTTCCTTGCTAAGCGTTAAAAAGTGGGTGACTGAATTTAAACGGGGTCGCTCGTCCCTCGAAGATGACCACGTGAAAGCTGTCCAAAAATCATAACCACACCTGAAACCACCAATAAAGTGTATGATATGGTTTTGCAAGATGTGCGATTGAAGGTGAGTGAGTCTATGGGGATATCGGAAGAAAATGTGTGAAAGATTTTGCACAAAAAATTAGAGATACGAAAGATCTGCGCAAGATGGATGCCACATTTGCTGATCACCGATCAAAAGCAAATGCGCTAACAAATTTCACAGAAATGTTTGGACCAAGTTAATAGTCCCTGTGGATGAAACATGAGTCCACCACTAGACGCCAGAAACGAAACAGCAGTCAAAGCAGGGAGTAAAAGCTGATGGTTCTGCGCCAAAGAAAGCGAAGCCAATCGCACCTGCACGAACGGTCATGACAAGCGTGTGTTTGGATACGAAAGGGATCTTATAAATTGATTACCTTGAAAAGGGCAGAACAGTTACAGGCGAATATCATTCCAACCTCCTTGACCGCCTGGATGCCAAATGAAAATGTGCGAGATTTGAGTACCATTTGCTAGGCATTCACTCTATTGTCCTTATTTGGCACTTTCAGACTTCCTTCTGCTTCTAAACTTGAAGAAAATTATTTCTGGGTAGAGCTTCGCGTTAAATGAATATGTTGAAATGTAGTAGAAAAATGGGTAGTTGAAGATGTAGAAAATTGTAAAAAATTAAAATCCTTTTTAACTGAAAATTATTGTCTTTTATATATATATATATATATATATATATATATATATATATATATATATATATATATATATATATATATATATATTGTCAGGCCGACAGCATTTCACCTTACCCTTGCATTTGATTGGTTAAAAGACCGACTTTTAAATTCCTATCCGCTTTAAAACTGAGGGAGTGTTCTTGTGTTCTCTTACATATGCTATCCATTGTACTATGTTGCTACATGCTTTAAGCTACTTTATTTCATTGTTCCAAAAATCTTCGCTTCGTTTCATTATTTTCAAAAATCGGGATTTACCGCTACGTTGAGTTTATTACTTCGCGATACAAGAGCAAATAATCCTGATCAGGATAGCTTTAAATACAATATTATTCGATCTACTCAAGAACCTTTGTTTAAACATTTCGTAAAATCAATAGAGTATCTCCAATATAATGCAAACTTAACATTTCCATTTGATTGAAATCTTGTCATTCTTTTGAAAAGTAGCAAATACATTGCATAAAAAATATTTAGATGACAATAGAAGGATTTTCTACTTTAAAAAAGCGTTGTAACTGATTTAATTGCACTAGAATTTTTTAGTAAAGCTCAAATTGAAATATTGAATAATTTGTATTTACATAACGAATGAAGTTGAGAAGAAAGGAATCATTTTAAGACGCCCGTATCGCAGCTTTGTGGAATTTTGAATTTTAGTTCATGCGTCACTGAATTTGTCGCTTATTCAATGAGCATCATACATATAAAAACTTGTCATTGTAATATAAAGTACATATATTTCTTATGTTTTACATATGAAATCGGCTTGTATTTTTACTAATATATATTTTGAATTATATTTTTTTGATGTTGCAATGCATTTTATATAATTTTGTGATAAATTGTATAATATGTTGAAATTTCGGAGAATATAGTAATTATTTTATTTACTTTAACATGTGCAGAATGCTTCAGGATTTTAAATTACGCAAAAAATCTGCATATATATTAAAGATTTAATATCTAATTGTGTTCGCTAAGCCAGTGTTTCTCAAAGTTGCAATACTCGCAACCCAATTTTCAATCATAATTTTCATCGCGCCCCTCCCCATACAATAACAATGTACTGAATTTAATAATACTATACTTTGACGCTAAAACTGCGATACGACTTTAACCTCTTAAGCACCCGCCGAGTATATAAATATCTCGCTAAGCCAAAGCCTTTATTTTTCAAGACGTATATATACGTCTTCCCGAAGTACGATCTTTTCTATGCACCGCTATCCGTAAGATTATTCCAAGACTTAGGAATGGAATAAAAAGGACCATGACAATGTTTGCAAAGGATTTACTTATTCCGGATTATTTTTGCCAATTTATTCCTCCCCCCCCCCCCACTACATCACATACACGTGCCTGCATGGAAAACGGTTGGCAATTGGAAGTGAATCGCAAAACTTATGATTGGCCGTTCAAAAATTATCAAGATAAGTGCTAATTTTTGTTATAAATTATGTATATGACAAACTCATGGGGTCACTGGTAAATAATAAACTTGTTTTTAACTTAGAATTGTTACAATAATTATAAAATACTTTGTGTACCACTGATTTATTTATTTGTATAATACATCAGTGTACATGTGTATTTTATTTTTTTATGTCAGAGCGTATTTTGTTGTTTACTTTCAGTAAATTAATAGTTTTTTTAAATAATCTTTTGCTTTTTACTTTTCAATATGCTGCTCGCGCCCCCAATGTAGAGCTGTCACGCCCCCAAGGAGAGCACGCCCCACACTTTGAGAAACACTGCGCTAAGCTTAACTTGTGAAAATGCATTTTCTTTTAAAAAGAAAGTTAATGCATTTTGTTTGAAACAAGCAATGAAGTCGTTTTAATTCACATTCATTAAAAATATAGGAATTTTATCTTTGTATTAGTCGCAATTTTTTTATTTTGCCTACCGTAGAAAAATAGGAAAATTAGTTCCTAACAAGATGAGTTTGTTCTGAAATTGTTACCCTCTTGAAATGTAAGAGTTTTTCATAAAAAAAATTCATTTTGGACATACATATTATACAAATTTAGAGATAAACAATTTCACACATTTGTTTAAAATAAAAATTTATCCCTTCTTATGTACTTTAAATTTTTCTAACATTTTCCTTTTTTTAAGTTAAATATACCTTATACTATAAATTTAATTATCGAGTTTATTGAAACTACCAAATTTATTTGCTGCGTCTGCAAAATCATATTTATACAAGATTTTAACATTTAAATTAAGGCAAATACGTGCGTATACAATTTTCTTAAAATACAACAGACAATACAAGAAAGTTCATTTCAATATATTAGAAATAAACACGAAAATAATGATTTAAGATAGTTTGAAATCTTTTTCTTCTGATTTTGTCTTTATTCAAGATTGATTTCTTCTTTATTCAAATACTGTAAATAATAATTTTTTTCTTAATAATGAATTTTTAAAGGAAGAGATAGTGTGTACATATTTAATAAAGCCTTCTTAATTCACTGTGCATTCCCTACAGAAATAAAATACTGCTGTATAACAAAAGCTGAAAATAAATCTGAGAATAAATTGGCTGAAACACACACTAGAAAAATCTATCATCTTAAAAGCACATTTAAATGGCACGATGGCAAAGCATGATACGGCAATTTGCTAACCAGACCTAACACGAAAACCTTGTTTTAGATTGGATTTAAAGATTCGAGTCAGACCATCTATTTTTATTCGATAAAAAGTAATGAAGGTATGTAAAATAGAACGAAATACGTATTCCCTAAAGTTCCTTGAAATTGATGAAGTGTTTAGATGCTAAGACAAAGAAAAAGAACCTTATTATTATCCCCAAAAGGTGTAAGGAAATGAGTTAGACACAGTTTGATGTCTTTGATTTCGATAACGTTGGAATTTCCTATGCATATGCTGTTGTGGAATTGTGGATGTAATAAGATTCGGAAGTTCTTGAGCGTTAATTAGATTTTGTGCGAAGCGGCTTCTGCGACATTGCGTTCGATTAAGCAGATAAATGGATTGAAATAATTCACGAGGTTGTTTTGTTCTCTCGGTCTTAAATTGGCTTGCGCAACGTGAATTAAGAAATAGTAGTTCAAAGGTTGAAATGAATTCGTAAAGAACGCGTTAAATACTTCAGTTCTTAGATTCCTATGAGAAAAAAGGAAATTCCAAGTTAACAGTATTATTTTAATCCGGTTTCACTCGCGCGAAAAAACGACCGAAAGTTCTCGCGCAGGGTATCTCACACCCAAGAGTGTGGCATTCTGTTTTTACCATAAAATTTGTATAGAAAAGTGAAAAAAAGAAGAAAAGTAGGAAATATGTACAACATGTTTGTTCCACTTTTCCCTATTAAATTTAATTTTTTTGTTATTTTTATTAAGATATTCAGTACTTTGTTTATATACTCCTTTAGTCTTCGTCGCAAATGAGTGCAATGTTTTCACTGGATCTTAATTTTTTTTTAATTTCATAGAAGCATTGCTTGCTGGTTTCTACATTCTTCTGTAAATTGAAATCGCAAACACTTCTGAAATCAGTTTCTGGTTCGATGTTTAGTAGGTGGATTTTGAGTACTTAACAAAAAAAATTTGCGCATTTTTTTGGCGCAATGTTCAACAACACAAAAATATTGTAGTAGGCAAACGGTTGCATTTTCTAGCCATTGAATATGGGGTGGTTTTCTATCAAGGACGATAATTGCTCCCTCAGTTAAATTATCCTGATCGATTTAAGTAGAGGAATCATACTTGCTATTATACTCTTCACATTTGATTATTCCTCATTATCTCCGCAAAGAGATTTTTTTTATCCGAAAATACTGTTGCACTATATTTATTAAATACTGTACGTGTTAAATTACTTAAATATCACATTTCTGCATAATAACTACAATAATGCGCAATAGCATAAGAATGATTTAAAGCGTGCTCTTGCATTCAGAGCTGTAACGGTGATTCCCGCGTAGGGTATGGCATAACCGAAAAAGGCAAAATCCAAAAATCTATACCTAAAATTTACCTACAAGCTAAGGCCACTCAAAGAATATGACCATAAAGTCACGAGAAACTACCATTTTCCAAAAGAAAGGTTTAGAAGGAGCGTTGAAAAAAAGTTAGTTGGTGGGTATGACATACTCTGCGCGAGAAGTGCCGGATTAAGACCTAAGCATCAGTTATTACAACAATAAAGCTACTGAACTGTCTTAAAAAATGGTAAACGAAAAAAATATGTGCATCAAAAATATTTTTTAAACTGTATCATATTATAAACTTCCTTCCTTCCTCAGTGGCTCTACAGCCCCGGAGCAATCATATTCTAAACTAAGAACTATTTTATTTAAATGACATTGAATTCAGTTATTTTTTTTAGCTGTTGTTTAAACCAACAATTATTTGAACAAAATCTCTTAACTTTTAAGCTACAGTTTTAGAAAGCTTCACTATCTTTTGTAACGGGTATTCTTCATGCCCTTCTACTAATCCTCAAGGTTAAAAACTTCTAATACATTGTTTGATTTAAGAGACTAAAACGTGTTTCGAGTTTAGGGAGCCGAGTATCTGTATTAAATAAGTATATTTTCTTATAATATATATATATATATATATATATATATATATATATATATATATATATATATATATATATATATATATACAAGGTGATTCGTTACCAAACCGACAAACTTGCAGGGCAGGTAGGGGGTACAGAGACGACTCAAGATCACACAGGAATATTGTTGGGTTGCAAATGTAATTGTTACAACCAATGGTGCAAAGAAGCAGAGAAAAAGAACAGAATTGCAACACATTAACGGGAGAGAAAACTTTTTATCGAAAGGTTGTACTACAAAGAGTGTTCGAAATTTTTACGACAAGCCTTTTGGCAGGCCTGACACATTCTGGTTAGTCCTTTGGACGATAGGGCATATTTGATCGTTTTGAAACAAATCCTGCTCTTACTTCTTGACACATCACATGTTCCTCCTGTCATTGTGCAACCCCATGTGGTATCAGCATGACGGTGCTCCTCCGCATTACGAAATTCACGTCCACCAACACCTCAACGTAACCTTTATACAGCGGTATAAGTTGTAGTGGTCTGGTTCATTGGCCTGCCAGATCACCTGATCTATCATGCATGGACTTCTTTTTCTGGCACCATCTGAAGAGTTTGGGAACAAGACATCAGTTCTTTCAGTTGAAGACCTTTTCCCTCTTCGGTTGTTGCTTTTTCTTTTCCTTTTTTTTCCCCTTCCCATCTTTAAACCTCTTTTGTTCCCCTCACATAATATATCGCAGCTTCCTGTTTTAACCCTTAGTCATCATTCTGGGTATACTTTAAGGTTAGTTTCTTGTTTTTTCTCTCTTTTAGCAAAAAAAATTGTATCTTTAATAAAATTTAATAACCCCCCCTTTCTCTTTATTTATTTTATTTTTCGCATCTGCAGTCTTCCTTTTAGTGTCTTTAAAATATAACTAGATGAGAAGGGAGGAAAATCATCTTTCCGGTGCTTTTTTCTTTAAATTAAAGAACCATTAACGGGAAATAAAATCAACAGAAAGTGTTGGTCCAACTGGAATTATGGTTCAAAAAACATTTTTTTTATTATTTTTGTTTCCTGTATTTCTTTTTTCCACCTCATGTCCACATTTTCCCCTCTATGTCTGTTTCAGGGTGTTTCCTTCTCTTTTGAAGATAGCACCTGTGAGTGTTCGTGTTTGTTGTGTGTGGAGGTTTTTTTGCATTGTAATTAATTGTAAAGTATTTTTACTGTATTCTCCCCCTCCACCCCGGTTTTCAAGAATTTTGGGGATGGTCCCTCATTCGGGACCTTTTTGTACATGTTTTTTTTGTTTAATTTGAAAATAAAATACTTCTCGGAGGGTCGGATGCAGCTCTAAACCCTTTGGGTGAGCTCGATTCTCTGGAGTAAGAAAGTAGGTTGAAGACCTCATCGCTCGAGAATCTGTAGCTGCCGAGAGGATACGAGACATACCATGAATCGTCTACAACGTGCAGTATTCCATACAGTTATGATGTCAAGTGTGCCAGATGACTTCTGGTCATATTTTGAACACCTGCTGTAGTACAACATTTAAACAAAAGGTTTTCTTTCCAATTAATGTGTTGCTGTTTCTGCTTTTGCTCTCTGTTTCTTTACACCGTACAAACAGCGGTTAACATTAACATCGGTGGTGTAAAACATTTGTTTTACACCAACGCTGTTAAACAAAATGTTTTCTTTCCCATTAATGTGTTGCTGTTTCTATTTTTTCTCTCGGTTTCTTTGCACCATACTCCGCAACTACAGCATTTGCGACTCTGCATTCCTATGCAATTTCGAGTTGTTTCTGTACCCCTTACACACCCTTCAAATTTGTCGGTTTGTTAGCAAATAACCCTGTATAGAGAAAGCTGAAACTGAGAGAATCGCTATCCCCATTAGCTATAACTAAAGTTAAAAGCAATTGAAAGGCTAAGCAATAAAAGATAGTTTTTTTTTATTAGATTCCTCCTCCTTTGGCTAGCCTTTACACCAACACGAGCGGTAGTTCACAATAATTTAATTGATTGATATGTGTTCATTTCCTAAAATTAATGAGTTTCATCTACAAACGATATTATTTCAAATTGTTCCTCACATTTTAAAGATGTACTGATACATAAGGGGTGAATATCGTCGAATTCATATTCAAAATACATGAATATGCATACAAATTATAAATATGCGGATAATTACAACGATCAAATTAGTTTAAATATACATTTATTAGATACAATTATTTACAAGGTTGTGACTATAGTTACTAGAAAGTTAATAGAAACATTGTCATAAATGACACATTGAATCATACCAAACGTACTCTAGTCAATATTGTTTTGTCGTTGTGGTCACATTTTTTCCACATTTTCCCACGTTATTGTTCGATTACCTCGTTGAAACCAGATAATGTTCTCTTGGGGTATTACGTCAGTGTAAATCTTACCATTTGATAGTAGCGAGGATGTGATAACGCGTAAATATATTCCTACATATGTATAAGCTTTCTTGCATTCTGTTCGTATAATATATTGTTATTAGCATAAAACATTCAAAAGTTTTCTGTGAGAAATAATAATTTAATAATAATTAAAGTGAGTGTGCATTTTAACGTCACGCTTTAAAGCAACACACGATCTATTCGAATATTTTAATTCAAAATGGTGGTTTTAATTACTTAATTCCCATAGCAGTTCTCTAATGAATTAACAGGAATTGAATTCTTAATTTAGCTCTGAAGTTCTGCGATTTTAAAAATCAAATTAGTTTCCTACTCTGCTACCGTGAAGCCACACCACAGCGTAATCACTTCCTTACTAAGTCACTTTGAGTTTTAATGAACTCTATTTAATTAGCACAGTTACCAAATAAAGGATGAACCATGGAGTAAGTCGTCACGTCTCACTTAATAATACAAATAAAAATATTACTGGTGCCTGAAATAATATTTTGCATTATATGAAGATCTCGCATTTTGTAAAATAAATCAGTAAAGACACGATGCTTACATTGATTATTTTTACTCAAATATATAATGGGAATGACAGAGATTTGAAGAAGAAAGTTGGTATTCATTCCTTTAGTATTGTGATTTAATAATATTATAAATTTTAGTGTCACAAATCGTTAATATTTGAAAGATTGCCTTTGTATTTTGGAGAATCTTGTGCATTCGTGTAAAGAATAAATTGCAGCAGAAAGTGTATTAACTTTTAAAAAAGATTCTGTACAGCAATATTTTTGTATACCAAACAATCGCTCCATATAAGGAGATTTTCGCTATATGTGCCAAGTGTCAGGTTTATCAGACTTCTATCAAGCACATCTGTAATTCCATGAGTTTTTCCAGTGCAGATATCAATACGCTCCCCCTTCTTTTACTCGATTTTTAGGTCAGTGGTTTTGGGAATCTTGCCTAACTTGGTCAGTCTCAGGAGTATTAGCAACAACAACCACAAAAATGATAATTATATTTGTGAATGATTAAGACGGGTGCGTTGTAAACATCTTTTATCAAATATTTGTGATGATCACTTATGTAAATGTGTAATACAGTTGAGAAAAAGTAATAAATTAAAAATATGGTGTTTTTTTAGAGGTATAGAGCTTTAAATTCCAATAAAACAACGATGTATTATTCGATTGACATGAATTTTATTTATTCGAAAGATACTTTTGTGGCATTACATTTTAAATATGATTTCTGGAATATGACTGCCACGGCTGGCTCGGATGTAGTCCAATTTGGACGTCCAATTTTCGATGACTTTTCCCAACATTTGTGGCCGTATATCGGCAATAACACGGCGAATGTTGTCTTCCAAATGGTCAAGCGTTTGTGGCTTATCCGCATAGACCAATGACTTTCCATAGCCCCACAGAAAATAGTCTAGCGGTGTTAAATCACAAGACTTTGGAGGCCAATTCACAGCTCCAAAACGTGAAATTAGGTGGTCACCAAACGTGTCTTTCAATAAATAGATTGTGGCACGAGCTGTGTGACATGTTGCGCCGTCTTGTTGGAATCACAGCTCCTGGACATCATGATTGTTCAATTCAGAAATGAAAAAGTTAGTAATCATGGCTCTATACCGATCACCATTGACTGTAACGTTGTGGCCTCATCGTTTTTGAAGAAGGATTCCACCAGCCCTTAAAGCGCAACAAACAGTCAGTTTTTCTGGATATAACGGTGTTTCGACATACACTTGTGGATTAGCTTCACTCCAAATGCGGCAGTTTTGTTTGTTGACGTAGCCAATCAACCAGAAGTGCGCTTCATCGCTAAACAAAATTGGACGTCCAGATTGGACTACATCCGAGCCAGCTATGGCAGTCATATGCCAGAAATCATATTTAAAATGTAATGCTACAGGATTATCTTTCGAATAAAAAAATTCATGTCAATCGAATAATACATCGTTGTTTTATTGCAATTTAAAGTTCTATACCTCTAAAAAAAAACACCCTATATATGAACGACAGCAAAAATTCTTTTAAACATTTTCACTTTTTGCTTTTGTCTTTAAAACAAGTAATATATATATATAAAATGAAAGTCAATTCCTACTTAGAACAACAAAGAAAAATTTCATTTTAGGTACTTTTTATTAAATGGTTACAATTAATATAAATATGTATATACATATAACAGAATCACAACATTAAGTGGTAATTATTTTTTTAAATTATCATTGAAGTATCGTATTGTCATCCAAAACAATCGTGTGTATAAAATTTCAGTTCAACTCAATGCTTTAAAACGTGTGAAAAGAATATTTCAAAGTTTTGACTCAAGTAGCTAAAAATGAAATCAACGTGGCTGTATCTGTAATTCTTTAAATAATTAGTTTCAGTCAATTAATTGTAATTAATTATAATTAAATTATCGTATTTTTACCCAAAACAATAGTGTATAAAAAATTACAACTCAAACGAATGTGAACTTAAAATGTGAGAAAAAACCTTTTCATGTTTTGACACAAGTTGCCAAAATAGTCGCTAAGTCACCAAAAATGATGCCAACGTGGCTGTATTTGTAATTATTTTAATAACTAGTTTGAATCCATTAATTTTTATTAATTATAATTAAAATATTGTATCGTCATCCAAAATAGTCATGTATATAAAATTTCAGCTCAGTTGAGCGCTTTAAAATGCATTTTATTAACGATTGAAAATTCCACGAAGGTAAATAAATAGAGAGTGTGAGCTAAAAGTAGGAATTGAAAAAGAATATTATTTGACAATATATCTCCCCACACACGCACATTGTGATATTTAGGGGAAATGAGAGAGCTGATTTTCTCAAAAAACAGGGCAGGGTTTCTTTCTTTATTTATTTTTTTACTGCTTTCAAAAAAGAACCCCTTACTTTTCAGTGATCAGAGTTATCAAAAATACCGTGAAAAGTTATGTGAAGCTTTTTTGTATGCACAAATTTGTAATGTCTTAAAGGGAGACGCTAAATGAGATCCCAGATCACCCTAGACAGCATGCGGTTGCTGCCTTTAGGTTGGAAACCGAGTAAGACTGTCTTGTAGATTACCTTTATACACAAATGTCCTCCTTTCTCCAATCTGTGTTTTGTGTAGAGAGAATTCCCTAATAAATGCAGAGCACCTGAAAACTTGCCCTGCTGTCTCTGTTAAGGTATCCGACTACGTTCAGAATCGTGATTTAAAAAAAAGCGCATAAATGGATAATTTTCATGATATTTAGTGTCACTCAGATTAGAATACATGTATAAAATTGTTTTCAGGACATTTTTTGACAAAAAAAAATTAATTAAGTATAATATTTTGGCAAAAAACTAACTTTGAATAATCTTTTTTCCAAATGTTCTCCTTTTGTGAAAAATGCTTCTATTATAGTAATATTTTGCCTGTATATAGCTCAGACCTCTCTACATAGGCTCATCTAGAACTTTCGAAAAATTTACATTTTTTTCAGAGTTACCACCCATTGAAATAATAATTCGCGTTTTTTTTCTTAAAATTGCTCCTCTCTGTTGTCGTAAAATAAGAATAAACCCACTCCTAAGTTATATATTTCAAAAATTCTAGTTGAGCTTCTGAAAAGAGGTCTGAGCTATATACAGGCAAAATATTATTCTAATGGAAGCATTTTTCACAAAAGGAGAATATTTGGAAAAAAGATTATTCTAAGTTAATTTTTTTCCAGAATATTGTATTTAAATAAAACTTTTTTGTCAAAATGTCCTTAAATAATTTTATGCATATATTATAATCTAAGTGACCCTAAATATCATGAAAAATACACATTTGTGTGCTTTTGAAAATCACGGTTCCGAACGTAGTCGGATGCCTTAACATCTACGATAAATACTGAAGGGCCAAAGAGCTATTACAAGCTTGGAAATATGACTGACATTCTGATTGTGTTTATGCTTCCTTTTTTACATCTGCTCTTTGATTTTTTGTTTTATTGTTTATTTGTAGTTTAATTTGTGTTGTTACTCCATGTGTGCTTACGCGGAATGTTTTCACTCCAGCAAATGATGTATTCATCAAACGCTGTTGCTGGAAATAAAAAAAAAACATTTTCAGGTTGAGTTGTAGATCATTAGCACAGCAGAACGTAATATTGTATTAAAACTTTTCTTTCTGATTTTGAACGCATATGATTTGCTTTCTACTTTCGGAAATTTTTGCTAGTTGGAATACACAGTAATGTAACAAAAAAAAACCACTGAAGAAAATTTTTAAAGCTGTTTCTTCCAACATATCTTATGTTACAACCTCTAATATTCAATCTTTTAAATAAATAAGTGTTGTAAAATTTTTGCTCTATCACGTCATTCGTGTTTCTATTTATAACTCCCTTGAATTCTCAGAGAGAAGTATATAGTTCCAGACATTTTTATAATCTACCACGACTTTAGTCAAAGCGGGTACTCTACTTATCTGGCTTTAGCAAGATAAATAAAATATGCTCTATCTTGTACTTATATTAAACATCTCTTACAGCTTTCTTTCGTAATGTTAACCGCCTGTAAGGAATTTTAAGAACATGTTTTAGAATAGGGGTGTCCAACGCGGCCCACCGGCTTTTTTAAATTTTTTTAAATATTACATTTTTAAAGTTTTTTAACTTGAAATTTATTTAAAGGAAACATATATATATATATATATATATATATATATATATATTCGATGTATTTATCTGTTACCTGTTCTTGCTTTAAAATAAATCCTTTTAATAATAGAAATGTCCTTCAGATTAAAATAGATTCATATTTTATGAAACTGTTACATTTGATTTTACTATACCACATTACTTTTTGAATAAATTTCGAATTGCATATCCTTTATTATGGATGATACATGATTCTCTGTGTGTGCTACTTTCATTTCTCCTCCTCATTTTCTGTTTGGAGTGCTCAAAAAGCAAGAGGCAGTCAGAGATGTTTTTTAAAGTTTAAAAAAATATGTTCAGGATGGTTAAGATAAAGGGCAATGAAAATTTAATCGTTTGCGAATGACAGCACAATCAAATTTCAACAATTAGTAACGAAAGATCAATTCAAAAGAAACTCCGTAATTTTCAAGTAAATGGCATCTAGAATATTTTAAGCATTATTTGATCATTGCATTATTATATTGTACAAACATTATTATATTATCTATGTTTGTATACATGAAAATAATGAAAACAACAATAATAATTCATTCTGTTTTAAATTTTCACTCCAATAAATGATTTTTTGTTTCCAAGTCTGATATAAAGGTACATATTTTTATGTGCGTCCCGCGATTTTATAATGTTTTTCCGAAATGGCCTTCAAGGTCATTTGGGTTGTTCTAGAATATCAAGATTTAGGCTCTTTAAATGTGAAACATAGATTCATAGACTTAGTCTTAGCTATTCTACAAAATGGGTTTCCTTAACCCTTTGCGCACCAGACTGCACTTTCTAGTATCCCTAGAATTCTCCTACTTCTGGGGATACTGACCTTTACGTATCTTTTGACGCTGACTAAGGCACGCGTTAGTTCGTGCTCATTTCCCTTTCTAAAGTTTGTGTAACTCTTTTTGTTGTTTCTTTTTACTTTTTTTGTCAATATGGCCTTGTCTTTGGATTTCAATAAAAGTGATACAAAATCAGAATATTTGCAAAAAACCAATGAATACGGCAGTGACTCTGATACGGATTTATCTATATGTGATGAAGAAGATAAAGATATGGCACAACAATGAACATACACTTAAATTGGAATGTAGAAAAGTTTCTTGTTCCAAGGAATGTTTCGAGCAATTTCATCATAATTTACAATTTAAGTTTAATTTTTCCTATTTTTTTCAAATTTTTGTAATCTTAATCTTTTGTAATTTAACTTACGTAGTTTTATACAATCCTAATAAGAAAAACTACCTTATAACGTTTCCTGTGCTGGGTGTACACTGGTTATACATCTAAATTTACACCATGTATCTACATGAGGTTACAATGGGATTTTGCCCTATACATAGCATGTAGTTATTAATGGTTACATGGTGCGCAAAGGATTAGCATAAAAAAAATATAAATACATATATATATATATATATATATACATATATATATATATACATATATATATATATATATATATATATATATATACATATATATATATATATATATATATATATATATATATATATATATATATATATATATATATATATATATATATATATATATATATATATATATATATATATATATATATATATAAAGCATTAAAAGATAGTTGCGTCTTTTCTTGGCTTAAGAAATATTTCAAATCATGTTCTTTTGACCGATTGTTGTAATTCCTTGACTGTTAATGTACAGACTATTACAGTTTAGAATTTCCATATTTTTTTTCTGAATAATGCGATACAGAATAGCAATTTTTCTCGTATGTTAAGAAGAGACAGAACATATATATAGGTATATCTAGCTTATTATCTCAAATCAAGATATAGTATGAAGCAAGCAATATATAAAATTTAAGGATTGCCATTGATTTTACCTGAATTTTCTCGTACTTTTCAACACAGAAATGTGGTGATAAACGTTATTTGATATCAAAGATCTAGTACAGTCGATACCTTTTTCATGCTTACATTATATTTAAACTTTTGTTTATTTTTACAAATTTTTTCTTAAAATTCATAAAAGATTAATTTTTTGTGAATACGGCCTAATTATACGGTAGAAAATGGAAACTGGTCAGAAAGAATTGAAATTGTCTCTATATATGTAAAAATGAGTATTATTATAAAACAAATATTACTTACTATTTACCAATCTAGATGCCATTAAATGCAAGTCAGAGAAACAACTGCGATTTTACGCGAGATATTTTATTTCTTCCTGATTCTATGTATTTTGATCCTGTAATTGGATTTCTGTCTTCGGGCTTTCAAAGTCTAAATTCAATCAGATTAATAAAATTCTTAAAAATTGTAAAATACCATTAAATTTCATGCATTATTTTTATTTAAAAAGAGAAATGTACCTCATTGTGCAATAAAATTAAGAATGTTACACCCTCATCAATTTAATGACTTTCTAGACGATTTAATTTCTTTATTACTTTATAGCTTCATAAAAAAGCAGTATACTTTTTCCTTCAGTGACATTACATTCATACATTATAGCAAACAATTACAAATTATTTTGTGCTGTTTATCATATTATATTAATATTATTATAAATTTTTATCTGTTGTGGAATAAATTTGTAATTCGAATTTTAGGAATCATTTTTATTTTCTTAAAACAATTTATTAAACCAATTAGTATTTATTTTATCGAAATATTCATCTGTAATCAAGCTCTCAGCGTTTTAGGTCAATATTCTGATTCACATTAGCGCAAATGACTATGAATATCCCACACAAAACCTAATTTTAAAAGCTTTTTCCTGCTAATAGCCTATTATAATAGTTAGCTTTTATTTCTGAAAATGACACGCAAAACCCATTATTACGATTAACGAATGCAAGTGAATAATAATACAACAAACGCCCACGAGTACCAAATAATTAATAAAGCATTATCAAATTAATTTTATGTGTGCTTTTATACAATATTAAAATTTATTCATTAGTTGGCTTTGCTTAAGTAAACTACTTTTATGTCCGTTATCATCATTAAAGAAAATATATATCTCATCAATTTCTAATGTGACATTTCGTCATATCCATATAGTCATACTGAGAATCTTTAAGCTAAGACATATTTTTGCGATCAATAACGCATTAATCATGTTTTAAAACTTAACCCCATAATATATCGCAGCGACATTGAAAGACGTGTTTGAGTTTCATCACGAAAGGCAAACAAGTCCAACCTTTTAATCGTTTTGCTTGGTCATCTTACAAGTGAAGTTTGTTTACAAATGCCGTTTTAATGTCAAGGACTATCATCACCCTTAAACGTACTGAGATCTTTTTATCCCAAAGTATGGAATTTCGTACGTTGTATAATTTCATACCACTATTAAAAAGGACAGTTTGCCGAAAATGAGAGACATATAACAAATGAAGTTTGTTACTTATGATTCTTTTACCCATTTAAGGTTTATGGCTGTCAGTGTTATGTCCAAACAATTTTGTTTTATACAGTAGGGGTTGTTATCTGTAATTCATTGTCAAGTAAAAACATTTTTAATAGGATTTGATGAGTAGGTTATTATTGATTTAAGCTTTTTTTACGTAGTGTTTCAGATTAAGGTCATCGTTTGATGAATGCTCAAATTCTA
Source organism: Trichonephila clavipes (assembly GCA_019973935.1). Classification (NCBI taxonomy): domain Eukaryota; kingdom Metazoa; phylum Arthropoda; class Arachnida; order Araneae; family Nephilidae; genus Trichonephila; species Trichonephila clavipes. Next base: position 400,527 of record BMAU01003938.1, on the reverse strand, counting down.
ATGTAAGAGTGCAAACAATGTTTTAAATACATGAAAATAAAATATTTTTATTACCTATAAATGAATTTTTCTTTATAAGTAAAAAAAAAAAATTGGTTTCATTCTTTGTTACTAAAAATCAATAGATTTGAAACAATAAATTGAAAAAATATATATTAAAAATATTTACTTCCTACTTAACACTAGAAAAACTGAAATTTAGTATGTACATGTATTGCCCCAAAGCAGTCAAAAAGACTGCATTGTAAAGGAATAATTAATGCGTAAAAAAATTTCTTTAAAATTAACTTTAAATATTTTTATATTATTTACAGTCTATAACAAGTTATTAGTAAATATTAACAATAAAAAAATTTACTTCTCTTGGGAAAAAAATATATTCTTAAAAATTCTAAGAAGTTTAGCATTACATACGTAATTGTTTTTCTAATTGAAATTAAAAAGCAGTAAAAATGACTTCAGTGGGTAATCTAGTGTTAATATTTACTTTGCTTCGAGCAATTTAGCCAACTTTGCCAAATGTTGTCATCGTATGCACGAATAAGATCTCAGTGTTAGAAGAAATTTAATACTTGTGAAATATTATAACAAACTCCTTAGTTATAATCATCGTATTCGAACATCATAATTCCTAAAGAGCTGGAATAACAATCAAAGACTGAAGAGGAATAGACCCTATAGTCCACTGATTAATGACAATATGATTTCCCCTATGTTGAACGGCATCCCTTGAGTTCTTACATTGACCCATCCGAAGGCGTCCCAGGGATGTATTTCCACTCGGACTTTTCACCTTATGTCAATAAGACTTCAGATCCTCCTGAATTTCTTAGGCAACTTTCCCTCGAAGTTATTGGTAACATTCCTGATTATGCATTTCTTATATATATGGATGGCAGCAGGAATAAACACTCTTGTCCGGCAGTGGTATTTACTTCAAGTCCCAAAACTATTCCAGTCAGAAGCTCTGATGGTTTCCCTGTCTTTCGCACTGAACTCATTGTTATTGATACAGGTCTTGAAGAGGCACTGTCAATTCCTGGTTCGAACATCATCTGGATTTTATCTGACAGTCGTAGTATCATCCAACATCTTTTTAACTGGCATTAGGTGGGTGATAACACAGGAGGGGCTATTTTGGAGAAACTAAAACGCCTTTCATCTACTCGCGAGATCCATCTGCAATGGGTTCCTTCGTGCATTAAGATCACGGGCAATGAGATCGCTGATGCCCTAGTAAGGGATTGCGCAGCTCAACCCACTATGAACTCGACCACTCTCACCTATTCAGAACTGCACTCCACAGACATAAACAACAAACAACCAACTGTTACTCCTACTCATCACTGGTATGATGCTAAACACACTGATGATTCTCTTTCAGTTCAATGCAACAGGCAGGAACAAACTATTCTAACTCATTTCCGGAGTGGCTACCCCCGAACTTTGACTTTTAAGGATGGAAACAAAGTTTTTCCGACTTGTGTTAAGTGTTCTACTTGCCTGGCATCATCCAGAATACATTGTTGACTGCCTAGGGCTTTCAGAACAAGATCTTTATGAAGACCCTCTAAAGGTGTTGGACTTGGACTTTTTGAGAGTGAATGATATCATAGATTTGGTCTAGCTTGACTAGACATGGAGATGAGCAACAACAACAATAACACGAATAAGATTATTGTATTTGTACATATGTGTGAACATTTTTCACTTTTGGCTGCATATCGCGGCATTTTACGACATCTTATCATTTGATAAATTCGATTGATAGTATAATAAGACATACGAGAAAAATCGATTCTGGCTAATCTGGCTCATTAGTTGCTGTACTCACCAGACTGTTTAAAAATCTAAACATAATTATAGTGATAAAAGGGAATATGTTTATATATTACAACTGTTAATATCTTTTTATTTATTTTACGCTACAGGTATACGTTTCTTGATATTCCTTAGAGAGTATTATTCCATCACTGATTGTTCCTATTGTTTTAGCTGAATACACTTGTATGCGTATATGTAAAGTATATAGTTATTGTACAAATATGCATAATATAAATGTTTAGTCTTTTTGGCTTAATGCATGTATTTTAACCTAAAAGAAAAATAAGAAAAAGAGCAAGTATATCATATCTTTGTTTTTGTAATTAATATTAGAATATGTATCGCTTTCCAGAACATGAAATTAAATAGTCTGACCTTTTTCCTGGTAGGCATTTATATTATTAGTTTACTAATTCAATAATGGAGATTATACTAATGGTCTAAGTCACTGAAACCTTTTTCTATAAAGTATTGCGTGTTACCAGCTTATTTATTATTATTTCTATAAAAGTTACAAACCAAAGATTTGGTAAGATGCTTAAAGAACTTAGGAAACACTGAAATTTGCTTTGTTTAATTTTCTTTTTTAAATGCATGGAAAATATTTCTACTTTATTTATTTAATAACTAAGACAACTTTTCTTGCTTTTGGGATCACATCAAAGCATCTCAATTCATGATGATGAATTCCAATGCGTTATATGAAATAAATATGTGTGTATATCTAGAGTATTTTCTATTCATTAATCTTATCTGTTCCCAACATTAACTTTGTAACTGTCAATGAAATAGACATTTATAAGGTTTCGGTACAGTATTGATCACTTAACGGTTGACAGACAATGCGTAACTCATTGTGAAGCCTTCCAATTAAATCCGTTCCTCCAAAGTTTGAAATTATTATTACGGCATTTTGGTAGAGGATATTTGCCGTTAAATTAAAAGGTTAATTATTAATGCCTAATATATCTGAATTACCACGATTTCAAGAACTTAATTACTTCTCTTAATTATTTATTTCAAAATAGGTAGAGACTTCAAATAAACCTCTTGTGTCGAGATAAATCCTTATTATAGAATTTTTAATAATGTTAATACTTTTTAATAATTCTCTACATAATATTTGTCGGCATATAGATTTAGATGCTTTTCATATCTCGATAAAATAAAAAAATTTTTAACTAAATATTAAAGAAAGACGTTATCTGTTCATATCATTTATGTCTTTTGAACATTTTTCAACTTAAAGTTTTTCTTACTTTTATAATAATGAAAAAAAATTAAATTGTTTAATTACTATTGAAGGGCAATCCTTCTTTATGCGATAATTTAAAATGCTACTTACGTATTATACCGTCTACTATATATATATAAATTCGCCAAATCAAAAGACATCGGTAATTAAAAAGATGTCGCCAAATGTTGTCATCGTTACTGCTATTATGGTAAAACATGCGAAGGAATGGTTTCCACTATTGGCTGAATATCCCTGCATTTAACGACGTCTTTTGATTTGACAAAATAAATCGAGTTATTTATAATTCTCTCCAACATTTCGAAGCGCAAAAGTAAAAAAAAAATTAAGACGAATAGAGCAAAAAAAGAACATTTGAAAGAATACAGAAATTATTCAAGTTTTATTTACATATTTTGCACGTGTCCTATGTGTGAAACCTTGGTTACTCGACTTACATCAATGTGATAATCCAGTTCTGGCCACACTCTACTCAACATGGTCCTATCAATGCCATTGATAGCACGTGTTATCCTTTCTGCTTGGGTCTGCAATCCCGTGTTATATTTCAATCCTGGGATTTCAGGGTTACCTTATCCAAATCCCGGGGGGATTAAGATTGGACTATTTATTAAAAATACTTACTCATTAGCATAGTTGAAATAGCAAAATAAAACTGAAAAAATAATTAAAAATTGGTTTAGTATTAATTTTTTTCAAACAAATGTAAAAACTTAATTCATCATAAAAAAAAATAAAAATAGTACATAATGAAATTAAGAAAACATTTCTTCATTTCTCGTGTTTCTGTAAATCAGCTTTTAAAAAACACAGCTCGTCCAGCATTTCATCGTTCAAACGACTTCTTATTTTTGTTACAAATTGTCCTGACGACGAAATTGTTCGTTCGGATTCTATACTAGTAGGTGTTATCGTCATTAAATACGAACATGTTCTTTTCAGGTAGTCACCACGTTCTCCTTCCATTTTCAAAAAAGAGGCATTTCTTTTTGAATTTTTGATAACAGTGTCACAAATCTAATAGACTCCATTTGTGCATATACCTTTTTGAAAACTTTATCTAGTTATTCTGCTGCACTTAATGGTTTTTTTTTGTATAAATTGATCCAATTATTGAATCAGAATCTGAATCAATTTCAAGTGTTACCTTATTTGAAATAGAACATCCAGTTACATGAGCTGTCAGTAAGGCAATGGGATTTGAAGTGTCTGAAGTCTATCAAGCATGCCCGATACTAATTAAAGGCATTTAATTGAAGAAGGCACTGTACCAAAATCAATTATTGAGATGTTGTTTATATTATTGTGTAAGTATTGCAGTGAGTCACTTAGATCTGTACGACAGTCTCTTTTTTGCTTAGAGCATTTATAATTGCACACAAAAATTCACTGTACATATTTCATAAAAAAAATTTAAACTTTCTAAAAATTAAATTCTTAGAAAATTTTGATGAGAAAAAAAATTTTAAAATATAATTCACAGACAAAAATTAAATCCCGGGATTAGTTATTTTAATCTCGGGATTGGAAAAAAACCCGGGATCCAGAGGCTGCAAACCCTACTTTCTGTGTTATCAACGTTATCCGAAATCTTGGTCATTTATATAAGAACAAGTTTCCGTGACTTTATTGCCACGTGATGTAGCAGAAAATTCATGAAAGGATAAAAAGTGCTGTCAATTACCTTATAGAACCATCTTCAGTACAGTGTGGCAGAAACTGGACAATCGCATTGATGTATGTCATGTGTAACCAAGGTTTAACACATAGAACATCTGTTAAATATTAAAAAAAACTTGAACTGTACCGGTATTTTTAAAATGTTGTTTTTGCTGCATCCGTGTTAGTTTTTTTTACTTTTGAGCTTCGGAAATTTATTGCGAATTATGCGTAAGTACCGTTAAAAGCTATAATTCTTTTACATAACATATCATTAATGATAATGCATTCTAAACTTTACTTCATAGTTCTTATCTCGTAGTCTTTTAAATTATACGAGTATACAGATTGTGTGTTATCTTGTTATATGCATTGGTTTTTAAAAAATAGTAGTCGCTCACATATATTTTACAATTAAATTTCGAATTGAAACATATTATTTGATGTGAAATACCATTGGTTAGTGATAGTCTTCAAAGAAAAATAGTTGAGAGGTAAAACTACTATCAAAAACCCATCTCGGTCTCAAAAACTCAAAAACCTCTCTCTCTCTCTCTCTCAAAAACCCATCGGTCGATTTCATTTTTTTTAGTTAAAACAATTAATATAAAAAAATTAAGTCAATTCCTACTTAGGTCAACAAAGAAAAATTTTATTTTAGTTTCTTTTTATTAAATAGTTACGAATAATAAAAATATGTATATACTAATGACAGAATCACAGTATTATTTGTCACAAAATAGAAAGCAATGTTCTATATTTTCCTTTCAATATACGGTTTTGAACTAATTTTTGTTTGTTGCTATTTATTAATAAATTAATTTTAATTATTATAATAAACCATAGTAAAAAATAAATCATATTCTCAAAAAGTAGGCCATTCCAGGTGGGATTCGAACCACGATCATTAGATTAGAAGTACAACTCGCTATCCGTCGCGCTACAGGGACACAACAAACGAATTTCCTTTTTATATACGTTATTGGACTATTATTTTTGTGTGTTACTATTTATTCATTTTTTCATTTAATTAATGAATTAATATTTTAAAAACAACTCTATTTACATCAAGTGTCATCCATTACAGGTTTTAAAAAAGTGTATTTGAACTTGAGTGGATGAATAGAAAGTGTTTTAGTAACGATTGAAAATTTGAACAGGATATAAATAAAAAAAGAAATATATATATATATATATATATATATATATATATATATATATATATATATATATAAATATGAGCTAATAGTAGGAATTGAAAGAAAAACAGAAACGAACTTTAATATCAACCGGAATGAACTGAATTGTTTGCAAAGAAGAAATTAATGAAAACTTAATTTCCTTAGGGCCAAACAAAAAAACATGCGCTGTTATCAATGAAATACTTTTATCTTCAACTACAACATGAAGCTCCAGAGAGTTTAAAGGGAAAAAGAGAATAGAATTTAGCGCATGCGCGTTTACTTTAAGACAGAATAATAAAAACTAAGGTATAGATCGAAAGAAAAAATTGTCACTGAGAGAAGGGAATGAAAAAATTAACTTAGATACGATCCTCAGACAGGTAAATATCGATTTTTTTAAAGGAAGTAACCGTAAGATGAAGTAAAATTTGATGTGTTACTGTTAACGGTTTTATCGTGTCATTTTCTTCTTTATCCCATGTTTTAAGAAGTTAATTATCTTTCCTGTACATATATTTTAAAAGATATTGAAGAAGAAAGATTGAGTGCATATTTGAGAAACTTAATGCAAACAAAATAAAGCTTTTTAAGAGAATTTATATTTACTGTTATTTTTTTTTTTTTTTTCAAAATCATTTTAGGTAGATTTAAGAGGTTCTTTTGTAATATCCACATGGATAAGTGAAATGTGGCATGAGTAATTGGTATATTAAATAGAACCATTAAAATAAGAAGGGATAACTAAATTTTAATTGATTCTTTAAGAAAAATATCGCTAAATAAAACTAAATATGCCATTGTAGCTTTTGTAACAAAGGCGTTATTGTTCAAATTATTTAGGTATCTATTAATTTTGTTTGAAAAGCCTTAGAAAATCTTTTGTAACAGTATTTGAATCTAGTATAATGAGTAATTTTACGCTTTCGTACAATTTTCCAGATAATTACTTTCTATTCACTGTGTTGAAAAAAAATGGGTTCCTTATGAATTTTTGTCTGTTTCTAATAACTTACCTGAAATAAGGAAAGTGACTTGTCTCTTTTAAATTTCCTAATTTCCTTGATTAGGAGTGAGAGAACCGTACTTTGAAGATAAGTTATTTTTCAATGAAGAGTACTTGAAAATCCTATATTACTGTTTCAAGGGAATGTTTCTGAAAAAATACTTAAAACAACATATTACAAAAGGCCATGTATTTTATTAGAGTTTTACATATTAAATAAAACATTTAATTAATAAGCAAGACATAAGTAAGTAAGATCTTGAAGTAAATTAACAGAGATGATTTACACATTTTGTGCTATTCCGTTTGTCTTGCGAACGAACAATAAGTAATAGTTCATAAACTTTAATGCCTTTAGTAACATATAAAGTCTATCAAATCGTTTTTGAAATTAAGCATTATTTATAAGTCTGATGTATAATAATTGTTTCATTTTTCAATTCCTACTATATAATTTCACACTCTCCCTATATATATATATATATATATATATATATATATATCTTGTTCAATCAATTGTTAATAAAATAATTTTAATCATCCATTCAAGTTCAAATACATTTTAAACTTGTAGAGGATAACCCTTGATGTCAATACAACTTTTTTCAAATATTAACTCTTTAATTAAGGAATAATTATTAACAAACAAAAACAATAGTTCAAATAACATAAAAAGTAAAATCGCGCTCGTTGTGTCTCTGTAGCGCAATGGGTACGCGTTGAACTTCTAATCCAAAGGTCGTGGGTTCGAATTCGACGTGGAATGGCCTAATTTCTAAGAAAGTGATTTCTTATAACTATACTATTTTATTGGAATAAATAAGTTTAATTCATGAATAAATAGTAACAAACAAAAATAACAGTTCAACATCCTATATGAAAAGGGAAATGGAAAATCGCTTTCTATTTTGCCACTTAATATTGTGATTCTGTCATATGTATATACATATTTATATTAACTGTAATAATTTAATAAAGAATAACTAAAATAAAATTTTTCTTGGTTGACCTAAGAAAGAAAAAATTGACTTTAATTTTTTTTAATATTACTTGTATTCATATTTTTTTAAAATGTAAAATAAAAAATATTTGATTTCCTTAAAAATTATTCACATTTCTTTTATTCTGCCCTGCTTTGAAGTGACTTTGTCAGATGTTTGTAACATAATATCTAAATATGTATTTCCGTATTGTACTGCAATCATTTATGGTTCTTCAATGCGTCATCTTTACAGAATTATAAATAAGTAGACAGTTTTTGATCAAATAACTACATTAAGCGTAGCTGGATGTTTAATGTGACTGTAATTCATTGAAGATGATTATTGATCTTTTCTTCTATCTTCTTGCGAGGAAATGGATACTGATCATCACCTATCATTATTAATGATATGTAGTCGTGTATGGCAATTTATTAATGTCTTTTTTTAGCATTGCCATCCTATCCCGTTGATGATGTTTGTTTTTTTAAGTATTTCGCTTGTTAAAATGTAATACACATACTCCTTAAGCAATGCACTTACTGGCACACATTACATCTACCATAAATGATTACAAAATAGTTTTAGTCTAGCAAATAAAATAGAATGGTATAGTTCAGTGTTCTATTTTTTAAATTCAAATATGCATTTTATTCAGTTTTGTAATTTATTCTTTTGAATGCATCTACACAGACATCGTATGCGATTCATTCATGCTTTTATTACGTCTTTTTTGTATGATTTTATTTTATTTTAATGATTCTAGTTTTTCTAGTGGTTTGGTAGTTGTTGCTGAAGCTTATGCAAAATAATTGCAATTATAAGCCAATCAAATGTGTAGATACCAAGGATGTAAATGCGAGGTGTTTCTAATAGTAACTTTCAAAAAACATGACACCATGCAAGAGGCACTGCATTAATTCGACAAAGACAATGAGGTAGCCGTAGTATAAGTCAAGTTTTAGGGAGGATGTGACTGAAGAGTTTGGAAATTCAGGAACAGAAACAAAAGCTGCCAAAGTCAGACAAAATATGTGTGTCCTTCTCTAGTTAATAAAAAGTTTTATTATCAAACCATAACAAAATAAAGAAACCAACGTAATGTTCCAGAACTAGCTGAAACTTTCATTGTTCACTAGACAAGAGTCGAAAGCTAACTTAGCGATGGGCTCCATCACACAGTTGAATCGTTGATTTTCATGTCAACTAATTTCAGGTCTAAAGGACCGGTGAATCATTATATTTTTTCCTTGCTTTCCCTATATTTCTAGCTATTCCACCAATTCTTGACATAAATTGGTTACAAATCTTAATGTAAAAGCGTCAATGAACTTTTTACTGGGCCTTAGAATAATCTACATCAACGTACAAAGTTAGAACTTTATCCCAAGCAGATTTTGTTAAGTGTGTGTGATGCAAGAAGTAACACACAAAACAGTATGTAATTTTATGCTTTCAATACTAGCTTGCATTCCTTTTAGGTTAGTATTGAACTTATTTTTTAAAGAATTTGCTTTGTCATTGGATATTTTTTCATGAAATTCTTACTGAAAATAAATGTTCATGCAGAAATGAACCTTAATTACCCCTTTCATTCTTTGCAGTTAGACCAATTATGACCTGTATTGGTAACAATAAATCCAGTTTAGACAATCGACATAGAATTATCTTCTATCAAAATAAACGCGATGTGCCATGCTGCTACCATCACTAGTCAAAAAGAAATGGAGCTAAATTGGGAAGTTTTACAACATCCTCCCTATTCTTTACAATTGTCGCCTTCGTCTTATCCCTTGTTTCGTACTGCGATTAATTATTACAGACGGAAATTCTTCAAAGGACTTCATGATACAAAAATTATCATCAATACTTTTTTAACTCCCTGGTTCATCTCTAACCAAATAGATGACAAGAGTTCGCATATAACAGTGGTAAAAATACACATTCTAGGACTATGCGCACGCTTTATATTCTTTGCACTTCTTTTTTCTCACAAAAAACGGAAACAGTATCAGAACATATCTAGTAAAATCAAAGAAAATCTAACAGAAATCTATAGTACAAACAATTCTTCTGTTTCAATAACTTTCATTTATTATCTATTTTATTCCAACTCTAGATAAGACTTATGTATATAAAGTTAACATAACTAAAATCAAACCATACAAGTATTTATAACCGAATACAAATATCGCATTAACTTTTAATGTCTATGATTTCATGCTTCATATTTACCAATATAGTGCTGAATTATAAGATGGTTTCCCATCAATAAGAAATATGCATAAAAAATCAAATATAAGATTCATGTTTTAACAATGATGCATCTTTCTTATTTATTAATTAATAGAGAACAGTACATTATATTATTATTAATGATAATCATTCTCAGTTATTTTAATTAATCCACTTTATATTTATTAACATATGTTTCATAAAAATGTCCTTTATGTTTCAAAGCAAAATAAATATTTAACTGTAGATGTTTGGTTCGATACAGTAATCTTAATATGATGTTTGAAAGCGTAACATGAAAAATTATTATTTGAATCTTAAGGTGATGAACTTATACAACACAGAAACATGATTTTATTGAAAAAAGATTTTAGTTTAAAATCATGTTTTTAAACATTAGAAAATCTTTTCACTAAAGAAGGAAAGATTTTTTTAACTGATAGGGCTATTTTAAATTCAAACAAAAGATCCAAAATACATTTTGATAACTGAATCCTAAGTCATAAAAGGTTCAATATCTATCATTTTTTATTTCTAACCAATAATTAATATAAAATGATGTTTCATGGTGTAAATATCAATTGTACAAAATGGCAAATATGTTTTTGTCGCCGTTACCACCAGCTTCAGACCAGTTTTTAACTTAATTTTCTTCGTCATTGAATATTTTTTTTCTTGAAATTCTAGTTGAAAGTAATTGTTCATACAGAAATGCAACATGTTTTTGTATATAAATTCGTGAATTACATTAATTTATTTGTTGTCAGAAATTCAAGAAAAACAAATAAGAAAATAAAGTCAAATTATTCCAAATTCAAAAACACTTTCGAGATTTTGAAACTATTTATTCTTAATTACGCGTAGGCTTCCTTTCTTGTATGTTTTGCAACCAAACAATCTTAATATTATATACAATTCATTGTTATTAATTTTGGTTTTTTTTTTACTTTCTTTACTGATATTTCAGTTTGATATAAAATTTTTGTTCAGTATCAAATACAAGGACAATTTAAACACACACATTGAGAATTTTTTTTCAATTTACTTTATTACTAAATTAAAGCACGAATAATTAAGTTAAATTAATCATCTTAATTTAATTACATGTTGTAAAGATAGAAGTTCTGGATAAGTACATAGTATATATTTTTTTTATTTTACATACCTTTTAATTCTGTTATTATTAATTATACACAACTTAACTATACTTATAATTGATTTTAATAAGTTTTTATGCTTATATTAGCCAATTGAAATGTTAATTTACCAAGATAAATATTTCTCTCCAGTTTAATTTAATTGGCTTATTCTAATATTAATATTTTCCTCACGGAAAGTTTCCGCAAGAACAATAAATACAGAATTTTTTTTCGTTGTTTCTTATATAATAAATACCTCTATAAGAGAAGCGTTTTTACTGTAGGATAAACTGAGGTAGCTAAATAATCAAGACCAATCATATTTATTAAATAATTAAAACTATAATAGCTATGGTTTCTGAAAAGCAGTCTTTTGAGATTAGTCTGAGCATAATAAAATCATATTTTTATAAGTAAGTATGGGGTCAAATTCATCCAATATATATATGGAAAGAAAATATCTGCTGTGCGGAGAAAGGGGTACCATAAGGCATTACTTAACCCTAATTTCACTGGCCTAGTTCAGCGACAGCCTTAGAAATCATAATAGGTATCCATTTTATTCCTATGACTCTTTTGGTGTCTTTAATTGGAATCCAATTTCTTTCTTCTTTTTTTTTTTGGCCTTGTAGGTAGTACAACTTTCTCACTTATTATTATATTTTTATTATACTATACATATATATACTTTATATGCATACGCATTATGAACAAACATAATTTCCTATTTTTTACAAATTAGCTATAATACAAATATTTATTTGATAAATGTTATCCTTAGAATATAAACTAATCATAATATACATATTTTTTATGTCCCACTTCATTTACTCCACGAACAAAATAATTTTTTTTTCTTAAGGTAAGACACAAACCCCCTAACAAAAGCCAGAGATCTTCAGGGAACAATTAAAAGCCTTAATATCCTCCCTTCCCGACAAATTCCTGCAATACTTTGTATTTTCTAATACCCATCCTTGTCTTTAATTAGAAATCGGAGGAAACTACTCCGATTTTTCCCTTCATTAACGCCCTTTGAAAGTAAATGCGTATGTACATTGCCTTAAGAAAAGCGCGCGTTCCTCAATTTCCTTTATTCTCGGGTGAGTTTTACCTTAATTGAAGTTTTATTGAACCCCTTGATTACGTGCAGCACCTGAGAAGAAATGTTCTGTGCTTTTGCCGGAGTAGAATCCAATGAGACTTATCTAGATTGCTTGGTAGTTTGGAAACTCATCTGCTTGCATGAAATGTTGGTTAGAACAGATTCTGAGTAGAATTCCTTGGGGACAGGGAATTTGAGATTTTCTTGCGCATCTTACCTTCTTTGATAAAGTGATTTGCAGAGAATTATAATGTTATTTATTTTCCTAATAAGTAATAGCCTGCAATAGGTTAAGGATTAGGACGTGAGGCATTGTAGGCATCATTGTAAGCATCGAGTGACTTAATAATCAACGTTGTGACGTTAATTTATGTTTTTACTGTGTTGAGAGTAATGAACAAAACATCCAGGGTAAAATTATTACGTTTAATAAATTAAATATCACCATTACAGAATCAGTGGTTATACAAGGCATTACAAGACAAATACAATAAAAATTTAGAGAAGCACTTTCAGTACAGTTTAGTTAAATACAGTCTAGGATGGAAACGGCGAGGAGAGAGATCCTATCTGGTTAGAATCCGGTCTCTTTCTGATGTTGCAAACAGTTCACACTTGCGATACTCATGTGTCCATAGCGTCACGGCATCTATATTCAATTCTGGGAATTATAGCATGTGTTACAACGTGATATTTATGAATTAAAATATTGGATAATTGTTTAAATAAAAGACAAAGACCATTTTCCTTACCATATAGTCGAAATAATCATGTACTAGTAAACGTACTTTATATGCTTTTCTCAAAAAAATGCAGCGGCTCTCGTCTGACAATAAAGTCACTCTAATTTGAATAATTAAAGAAAACGTAATATGTGTGTATACTTTTCCAAGTAATATACAAATAAAATTTAAGCTATTGACTTTATTTAAAGAATTTATTAAATAAATGTATTTAAATTTATGACTTTTATGATTAATTTGGTTTTCTATGCTAATTTTTCAAACTAAAACACTCTAAATTTAATTGTTTTAGATGCTTTTACATGTAGCATTAATACATCAATTTCGCATTGTGTTGTTTATTGAAATGATCGCAATTTCAAATATTTTATGTAGTTTTGGCTGAAAGACTTTTGGCATTTTGGGTAAGAATATGAAATTTTTCTACAATGATTCTCGACAACACATTATGCAAAAGAAAACATTAATTGAACTCTAACACCTGAAAATAATTGGAGGAACATATTTTGCAGTTTAATCTGTTTTTTATTCTTTAAAAATGATAAATATTTATTACTGCTCTAAATCCTTCCCTGACAATTCGTTTTCTTCATTTTTAATGCAACTTTAAAAGCAGATCTCTACAAAAGTATAAGCTCGATGCTGTACATCTATTTCTGCATTTTAATTCAAATTCTAACAAAAAGTCTGAGAAACTGAAGGAAATTTAAATAATTTGATAAAAATAAATAATATCGTTCACTTTCACAAATATTATGCAATAATCAAAATTTATGATATCTTAATCTTTTTTAAAGCATACATAATGAACTTCTTTTTTCCCGTTTATGAGAGGAAGAACTAAGCACGGTTTTATCTATAATTTCCTATAATAATGTCCCTATTAAATTAATCAACCTTTCCTTGTTACCACACATCTATGAAACTATCTTCAACTTTATGCAAATGATAGCATCGCATTAGATGTTCCTCACGATAAAAATGATTAAACAGAATCATATAAAAAATGGAACTTGTAAAATTAACAGTAATATTAAGTGTGGTTTTAGGTAATATATATAGAAAGATAAATGATAATTTTTGTCCATATTTTAGTTAAGTGTATTTAATTATATTTTACGATTATTTTCACATATAAATATAAATTTATTTTAAAAATTTTAGCCGAAATGAATATTATGACTTCTTTTGTGAAATGCTAAATTCAAACAATGTTTCATTTATTTACTTTTGTGAAAGATTAGTATGTGATTTCTTTCCCTTTAATTTTTATAAAAGTGAATTCAGTAATTACAAAAAGATTTTAATTTGCATGTTCCAAATTATTCTCTTGTACTCATTTATTAAAATTTGCTTTAATACTATCATATAGCTTGCATATATCAATTTAACATTATGATGATTGTGTAATACTCTTTTCTTAAAAAAAGGATTAATTGTGTAGAAAAGTCTGCTCCATTGAAAGAACATTGACGTGCGTGTACAGCTTTAGAATACTTTAAGTTGTTACAGTAAAAATAATTCTTTAAGGGGACATAGTACGATTTAAACATTTTTTTTAATTTAATGATTCTCATAATTGTTTGGTTGCTCTCTATGTATATGTATGATGTAAAACAGATTTTGTTTTAAATATTTCATAAAATGCTAACTATTTAATTTTTTAAGGGAAATCCTTGAAACTTATGAAATGATTCTAAAATGCTACTCTTCCTACAAAAATTGACTTACATATATGAAATTTCATTTACAAGTACGTTAAACTACGTATAACAAAATTTGGTATGGGTTTTGTGATAACATGATTGGTATTCGTAAAATACGTCTTTTTATGAATGCTTATTGAAAATTCCTTAAGAAATGTGTAAATTCAAAATTCAATTATTTTTTTTAAAAAAATAAGTAGTGCTTTGATTGAAAAATGCATACCAACTTTTATTCCATGTACAATTAACAACAAGTGAAAAAAATTCCAAGTATTAGTCACAATAGAAAGGAAGCCTTAGCATTTTAAATGAAGACAAACTAATTATTTTACCTTTCTGAGATAAGTGAGTTTAAAAATGTTTTGTGCCATTGGGTTGTGAACAAAAACAAACGTAAAAGTCATCAAAACTCTGCATTTTTTAAAGTTAAAGCTTTCAAATTTTGTAAGAGTATTGATAAGTATATAAAAAATAATTTAGGATAAAAAAATTAGATTTGGTTTTTTGACCATTTTTTCAGTTGAATCCTACTGTGTCCCTTTAAATTTTTGACATGAATCTATGTTTGTATCTCATGCTGTATAAATCCTGAATGCATAACTTTTGTGTTAGATAAATTATAAACCTTAGTTTGTCAAATACCGTTTTTATTTGAGTATATTCCAATTAGAATTGTTATTTGAACCGCAACTAAAAAGTAAAAAACTGGTTAACTCACCAGATAATTTTGAATGTTATATAAAGATTTTTAAATACACATCAAGAATTTTGCTTTGCAAAAACTTGCCAGTTAAATAAGAAACTAAGAAACAGGAAGATAACGTTTGCGACATATTAAATCTGAGGAATCAAATCACAACAAAAACCAATTACAGTGAAAAGCGTTTAACGCGAAAACGTTTAAGATGAAATATCGGTTTACACAAATTAATACAATGGTTCCCGACAAACCACTCTGTATTTTCAGGCATATTTTTCTGTTAACACGAAAATATTTTCCTTCTGGGAATAAACCATATACGGAACACATCAGTGGATTAGACTGTCATAATGTGTTATCGGAAGAATTCGTTGCATAAATGATGATAATGTGTGTAGATTCCAATTATGAATGAAAAAGACATTTTGGTGTTTTTTCATAGCTCAAAAAATGTCTTTGATGCAGATTCCGACGATAAAATGAAATGAATAGCGCAGCTTCTGTTTCCCACATCATCCGAAATTATAACGTCTCGAAGAGTATGCACAGTTATACTTAGACGCACATTCCAATGGTGAAATGAATAACAAATTGGATACCAAATAATTTGTTTACAATTTGACTCAAAAAAGCAATGCAAATAAAAATATCGGTTTGTTTTTTAAAAACTCAATTAATGTTTTGCTTTTCAAAAAATTTGAAAATTGTATTTCATTAAGTATACTTATGATTTTTTAGAAAACATTTTTTGCAAAAAGTGGAGATGCTTATTTTTTAAAGAAAAATACTATTATAAGAAAACATTGTCCATTTATGTAAAAAATTTCAATTTTCTTTATAGAGTTCTAGTTAATTGTAATAAGATTTATTTCGTATGAAATTGTATGCGGTTTCGTATATTTTCTTCAATATATGTCAAGATTATCTTAAAGATTAATAAAAAATTATGTTACTTTTGCAGCTATGCTATAAAATCATTATATGTGTATTAGTGGCACACACAGGAATATTTCAAGGGGGTTCGGGGTCGAAAGTTCACCATTCTTGTATCATGCTCCTTTTGATTTTGTCGATTTTCGGGAACAAAACACAGTAAAAAACTAATTATTGAATAAATAATTAGCATTAATGAAATTAATCATTAATAACAAATACTTTATTAAATTTTACGTACTTAGAATTATAATCAATCGGAAAAAAATCAAGGGCTTTGGGGGGTTCCGGACCTCCAAGACCCCCCCCCCTCCCTTGTGTGCGCCACTGATGTGCATATATTATAGTAAAATGAATGCAGAAAAATAATTGTGAAATTTATATTAAATTCCCATAACACAAACTGGGTGTAATATTTTATGGCTTATTCCTCGTACCAGAAGTTTACAAATTATATATATATATATATTTGGAGTCTTTATAAATATTATTTGATACTGTAAATATTCTACATTTATACAAAAGAATCTTTTTAAATACTATTTTTAAAGAAACATCGACTTTAAAAATGAATCAAGTCAATTATGAATAGAAAGGTTATCTTGTATTCATTTCTTTATTTGTGATGTATTAAATATCAATTTGGTCAAACAAAGCCAATACTAATTTTTCTGGTTGAAGAGTTAGAAACATATATTAATTTGAAAAGCTTACCTTTCTGCATTGACTATTCCAATTTAAACGCGTATAAAGTCTGTCTCAAGTCCATCGATTGCTGAAATATCAAGTAGAAACCAATACCAACTAGAAATAAGGGTATAGACTAGTAAACAGTTAATAAGAAAGTAAATACAATTTATAAAATAATTTGTATCCAGATGTCACATTGAGAATAGGATATGACATTTTACCCTTTTGAATTTTTTTTCCCTCTTTTAAAGGGTACTTAGTACTGACAGTCATACTATTTTAATGCACTTACAGAAGTAAATTAATTTTTGATGCATGTTTTCAAAATAAATAGCATTTACTCCATAATTTCTTTTCAAGAAATTGTCATTGAATGTATTTGAAACGCAGCAGTTCATTTTTGTTTAAATAAAACTAAAAACAAAAGTATGCATTTTTTTTGGCAATAAGATGTATAATTAAAAAATAATTTTCTCCTAACTGTTTTATCTCCATTAAGTGTTATTTATTTCATATTCAGATGCTGCTAAAACCTTTTGATAATTAAAAAGCGTATTTTTAATTTGCGTAATTGGATTTTCCCGTATTTTCAGATCATTTTAACGACTTTGAAAGTAGTTGTCAGCTTGTATTTTTTAATGCAAGTGTTTTAATACGAGCTCTTCGCCTTGAGTTTTCTTTCTGAGCAATCAAAATGAATAATAATTGCATTTTTTCTACTTTCCAATTAATTTTACTTGGAACTTTGATAAGTTTACCGCGAAAAGATGTTCAATAATTTCATTTTCTGAAATCTAAGATCTTTCTTGTCATTTAAAAAAATATGATACCGATAATGTTTCTGTCAGATTAAATAATTGAATTAATGAAATATTTTTTAAGTAAAGATTTTATGCTTTTTTTTGCCATATTCCAACAAGAATTTTCCAGAAGGCATATATATTATTATTTAACCATTTGTTCAGTAGGTGGTTCGGTTTTCTAAAAAGAGTTATCAAACTTATATATATATATATATATATATATATATATATATATATATATATATATATATATATATATATATATATATATAGGTGTGTGTGTGTGCATGTGTGTGTCTAATAATTTCTTCTAGCATCCTTTTAATTAACTATTTTTAATAACATTTAAACAAGCTTTAATTCTTTGGTTCAAAACTAACACCTTAATTAATGCTGTTATAAGTAAATTGAAGTTAAAAAAGACCCTCCCCCTTCCTGACTCTATTCCTAACGAAGTTGTCAAGAAATTGCATGAAATGTACCCTGATCTTTTCTTAACAGATTTTAACTCATGTCTTCGTCTCAAAACTTTTCCTCGCTGTTGGAAAAATGCTAGGATTATCCTAATTCCCAAAGTCAATGATGTCCGTGTCCCTAAGTTAGACAACCTAAGGTGTATCAGTTTGCTTTCAACTTTGGGTAAATGTTTTGAAAGACTCATTATCAACAGAGTAGCCTGTCGTTTTTACAAAGATAATTATTTCAATAAAAAACAATTTGGTTTTATGCCTCAAAAATGTACTGAGGATGCCTTGATGGAACTTAATGAAATTGTTTTAAAAGGAAAAAAGAGAAACATTAGTAGAATCCTGGTTTTCTTGGATACCAAGGGTGCTTTTGATAATGCTTGGTGGCCTGGTATTCTGAGTCTATTAAAAAGATTAAACATCCCTGGCAACTTATTTGCCGTCATTTCCAGCTTCTTGAAGGATAGATCTGTGACTTTATCCTCAGGTCGTTCCTCAAAAGAGAAATTTTTGACCAAGGAATGTCCTCAGGGATCCGTTTCTGGACCTTTTCTCTGGAACGTCATTATAAATGATTATTTGGAAAAAATCTCTTGGCTTTCTCTTCCTGTGAAACGATTGCTTTTGCCAATGACTTACTTTTTTGTTTCCAGGGAAAGTCTTTTCATGACATAAGCAGACAAGCGCAGCTAACTCTTGACTTTGCATCAACCTGGACAAGAGTTATAAATTAGAGTTTAATGCTGTCAAGTCAAAAATTATGTTCTTGGAGAAGAAAGAAAACAATGCTCTCACTGGTAACCTTACCCTTAATGGGTTTTCTCTTGATTGTGTGAAAGAACTAAAATATCTCGGTGTTGTCCTTGACAGTAAATTCTGTTGGAAACAACATGTTTTGCATCTTTCAAATAAATGTGAAAAATTTCTGCTAGGGCTTAATAAAGTTGCCAGAAATAGCTTTGGGATCAAGTCCAATGCATCATCCCTCATTTATAAACAAGGCATTGTTCCATTTATTTGTTACGGCTCACAAATCTGGGGATCCGCCTTAAAGAAGAAAATAAATTGTCGGCTTTTGCGAAAAATTCAACGAAGAATACTTCTCCGAGTTATTTCTGGGTATCGAACGATATCCTACGAAACTGTGTTTGCTATTTCGGGCATTCCACCTGTTGGCATCTTTATTATCAGAAATAATGAATTCAAGATTGCAACGAAGAACTGTAACAATAAGAGTCTATATGGTTCCCTGAGAGTTTCTGAGCTCCCTCATCCTTCTGAATGATTTCTCCTTAACTTGGTTAATTACCGTAAAAATAGTGAAAACATTTTTCCACTTGTCTGCTTTACAGATAGTAGCAAAATCAACACTAAGGTTGGCCTTGCATTTGTTATCTTTCATGATTTTATTAAAATTGAAACTCGCCAATTTAGAATAAGAGATGAGTGTAGTGTGTATCAGGCTGAATTACTTTGCATAGCTCAAACAGTCTCTTGGATCTGCAATAACGAAATCTTTTCATCTAATTTCTTAATTTGCAGGGATTCCCTGTCATCTTTGTGAGCCTTAAATAACATTAATTCCAAAAATAAACTAATTGTTAAAACACATATTAATCTCAATTTTCTTCGA
Source organism: Trichonephila clavipes (assembly GCA_019973935.1). NCBI lineage: Eukaryota > Metazoa > Arthropoda > Arachnida > Araneae > Nephilidae > Trichonephila > Trichonephila clavipes. The sequence continues at coordinate 380,468 of BMAU01003938.1, read as the reverse complement.
AGCAGTGGAGTGCAAGTTTTCTTTCCTTTTATTCGAGGACATACGGGAATCTAAAGCAATAAACGTGCTGACTGGCTTTCAAAAGAAGCGATAAAATTAAGCGATCTGATTCCTATGAGCATTCCAAAATCATATCATAAGAAAGTTTTTAAAGAAAAAATTATTTCCGAGTGGAATAACTTGTTTTAAATTTCAAATAATGCGCATCTCACCAAGGAATTTATTCCTTCTCTTCAGAGCCGTTTCAAGGCTAAGCACTTTCATCCTAATTTTATACTTACCCAGTTTCTAACTGGGCATGGAAACTTTAAAGCCTCTTTAAAGCGATTCAATTTGTCGCCTACTCTGACCAGTGTTTTTGCTCCAGTGACACAATTCAGAATGCCAAGCATTTGATTCTTGCTTGTACTAAATTCCCTTCGGAAAGACGTACACTCATGAAATGCCCACAAAAGAACAATATAGTGTGGCCTCCTCCTTTCTCTGCCTTTGTTGAAGGAAAATCATCTTTTACATCGTTTTGTGCATACATTAATAACATTTTTCCTGTATTATTTAGATTCTAAATTTTGTGTGTTTGTTAACATTTTCTGTACGTGAATATATACATATATATATATATATATATATATATATATATATATATATATATATATATTTATATATATATATATATATATAAATATATATATATACTATACTGATGACTAATCACGATTTATCCGGAACTATATAAACCTATAAATTTGGTATATATATATAGGTTCCTTTCATATATATATATATATATAACGGATTTTATTCGAACCCTCAAGGGGCGTTATAGATATATTTATATATAAACTATTAGATGTACAGTCGTGAAACTATATATACAGATTTCTATAAAAGAAAAGACTCACTCACTCACTCACTCAAAATCGACTCACTGAGGGCGCTTAAAAGGCGTTATACACGATTTCTCCGGAACTATTATACCTACAGACTTGAAATTTGGTAGGTAGGTTCCCTTCATGGAGTAAACGTCAGCTAAGAACGGGTTTTGCAAAGTTCGAACCCCAAGGGGCGTTATAGATTATTACTTCCATTACTAAACTATTAGATGTACAGTCGTGAAACTTGTGTACACAGATTTCTTTCATAAAGTAGAGATTCCCTACATAATGATTTTTACGAAAATCGACCTCCAAGGGGCGTTGAGGGCGCTTAAGGGACGTTATACATAATTATTTCCATTTTTAACCTATTAGATGTACAGTCTTGAAAAATTTGGTAAGCGGATTCCTTTCATACAGTACAGATCCCCTACAGAATGGGTTTGTGAAAATCAACTCCCAAGTGGCGTTATAGGCAATTAACTTCTTTTTTTAACTATTAGACGTAAAATCTCAAAATTTAGTAAGCTGATTCCATTCATTGAGTAGAGATTCGCTAAAAGATGGGTTTTGAGAAAATCGTTTCCTAAGTGGCGTTGCGGGGGCTTAAGGGGCGTTATAGATAATTATTTCCATTTTTAAACTATTAGACGTACAGTCTTGAAATTTAGTAAGCGGATTCCTTTCATAGAGTACAGATCCGCTGCAAAATGGGTTTTCTGAAAATCGACCCTAAGTGGCGTTGTGGAGAATTAAGGGGCGTTATAGGCAATTACCTCCTTTTTTAAACTATTAGACGTAAAATCTCGAAATTTAGTAAGCTGATTCCATTCATTAAGTAAAGATCCGCTATAAGATGGGTTTTGTGAAAATCGTTTCCTAAGTGGCGTTGCGGGAGCTTAAGGGGCGTTATAGATAATTATTTCCATTTTTAAACTATTAGACATACAGTCTTAAATTTGGAAAGCGAATTCCTTTCCTGGTGTAGACATCCGCTACAAAATAATTTGGGGGAAAATTGATCCTCAAGGGTCACTGAGGGGGATTAAAGGGCGTAATAGATAAATATTTCCGCTTTTCAACTAATAGAACCACCTGCTTGAAAACTAGAAGGTATGTTCCTTTCATGGAATAAAGTTCCTATTACAAAGATTTTTGCGAAAACGGACCCCCAAAGGAGTGGCTTTGAGAGGGATTAAGGCATGTTATAGAAAAATTCCTGTTTTTGAAATTAACTCATTTACTTGAAATTTGTTGAGCACTTTTCTTTAGATGAATAGAGTTCCACTAAGAATGGATTTTACGGTAATCAACTCCAGGGGGAAGCGGGGGAAGTTATTGAGGCGTATTGATAGACAAAATTCCGTTTTTGAACTGCTAAGACTATAATAATAAAATTTGGTTTGCAGGCTTCTTTTGTTGAATTGGAATCTGCTAAGAATGCTGTCAACGAGGTATTGATGATAAAAATTCCGTTTTTGCTCTGTTAGATTTAGACTTGAAATTTAGAACGCATGTTTATTTTATGGAGTAGAGATCCACTGAAAGTTGCTTTGGTGGAAATCCTCTTGATTATTAGGTTAAGTGAGCGAAAAAAATCTTTCTACTTCTATTTTAGATATAAGTAGAAATTAGATATTATAATTTATGTTCTTTTTATATCAAGGGGCGAGAGTGTAACAGCTATAAATATATTTTTCAATACAATCGAATTCTTAATGCTAGATATCAATAATTAATATATATGTAAAGAGTATACATATATACAACATCGTGAAATACCCAGTGAATCGGGTGGGTAACGGCTAGTATATATATATATATATATATATATATGTGTGTGTGTGTGTGTGTGTGTGTGTGTGTGTGTTTGTGTGTTATGTGTGTGTATGTATATATATATGTATGTATGTATGCTTTATTTATTTGTATTTTGAAAATTTTTTGCGACCTTGTGTTCTTGTCTTCCTCATTGTATAATTGTATTATTGTTTATCTCCATTTGCATGTGAGCAATCTTGTATTTAATTCTGTATTTGTTGTATTTGCATCCACTTTTCCCCCCTTTTGGATCCCATTTGAGCCCATATCTTTCTACATGTAGCTTCCAATGTTTTGAGTAGTGACTTACGCTTTTAGGCCTTGTGCTATACTTGTCGGCACACAAGGAGTCTAACTAGAGTCTCAAAAAAAATCGTAATCGTAATCAACTAATATCTGAATCCCCTGTCCCGCCCATTTTAACTAATCAGAGCTCTTATTACAAAGTAGTCACGTGATTGCCACTGCTGGTATGTAAAGCGAAAAATTTTTTGTGGTCGCCCTCTTGTCTTTGTGCTCGTCTTGTGAAATGTCGATACTGCTTGCCGCTCTTGTTATATGTGTCTGTTTTCGTGTTCATACCAAGATATGTGAAATATTAAGAAGACTGATTACCTACGTTATATGTGTGTGAATAAACAAGATGAAATTTAATTCTGAAGATGTTTTCTGTGAAACCCCTGGTTAACAAACAAATACAACAACACCGGCCAACGTCATTACATATATAAATATTAGGGAGTAGATCACAGTTATATGTAGAAACAAATTAGTATTAATCGGAACCTAACTATCAAGGAAAAATATTTTATGGTATGGAGATAAAGCAGAAAATTAATTAAAAAGGAATAATTTTAAAATTTGATATTGTCACAAAGAGGGGGAGTTTTCGAAAAAAATGAAAAAATATTCAATTTTTCTCTTAGATAATTTTAGACTAAATAGAAACAACAAAAAAGCTCTTATTATTTATAATAAAGTACAGAGTATACAGTATAGTACAATGTATATTGCAACACTTCATAACTCACAATTTCTCCATGCACTGTGACGTTTGAGATAAATTACGGTAGCGTGATATTGATTAATATTTATATTTAGTTTATTTACACCGCAAATATTATTTCTTCATTGAACATATTAAAAATAGAGTTTAACTTATGTGGTTTGTGAGGGAGGAGTTTCTTCGGGGTATGCTCTCAACGAAGGTTTTCAGATCATCTCCCGTTCTCTCACTCTTCCCGCCCTAGCTTTGGGGATCAAAGGCAGGCGTTTTTAGCTTCCAGTTACGTCCAGCAAGTGGCGGAAAAAAGGGTCTTTCGCGATGTCAAAAATAGCCGGGGTGATCCAAGACGGAACCACGTAATAATTTTAAATTTACTGGAGCAAATTCACGTGTGATGATCCACACAGATGATTCACAGCTGTGTGGCGGGAAATTCATAGTTATGTCACAGTTCTTCGTTCTCCCACCGGGAATCGTCACAGCACTTTCTAATCAGTCCAACTTAATGTAATTTTCTCATGTCTTTCGATTTATCGTTAACTGTAATTTGGACAATAGGATTCTTTTTAAAGTTTAATACTGAAGATTCTGCTACATGTATCTTATGTTTTTTTTTTTTTATTAGTAGGTGTCCTCTCATCGCAACAAATGTTAAAAAAATTTCTAAAATGCCTGTTTTTCTTTAATAGGTATTACTTTTACTTTTTACCATAAAAAGTGTCAAATGCATAAACTTCATTAGCCTTGTGGAAATACTTATTAGAAATATTATTATGTTTTTTTAAAAATTTTATTGTTCCCTTCATCATAGAGCATCTTTTCCACAAAGTAAGGTTTTGAATTTCAGAAAAAAATATTTCCGATTCAATCACGAACACAGAATCACGTGATTTTCAAATCCCTTCGATATTCTTTTTTTGTTTGAGCGCTACACAACTCGATTACTCACTTTCCGCTTCATGTTTAGATTTAAAAAAAAATGATGAAATTGGTAACGTGATTGTGAAGGAGATTTCAATTTTGCCACTCAAACAAATTTAAAATTGAATATTGATAACCTTCAAGAACTGATGGATTCCCACAAATAGGCGCTGACAATTGATGAGCCCATAGAAATGCATGAACAAGAACAAGACATTGAAGAACTTGAGTCATTAGACGCAGTTGCATCAGAAATTCGAATGTTTCGAAATTCGATAGAGTGCCTCCATTTAATTGAAGAAGGGCGAAATTTTTGGAAAATGCAGACTCCGACGAAGAGTATATTTTTTCAACAAAAACAAAAATAAGGTGTAAAAGAACTATTAGCTTGTTGCGATTAACTTTTGCGGGAGAAAAAAAATTGTGTGAGCCTTCAGACTACTTTGTTCAATTTTATGAAATCTTCTACATAAAAATAACTTAGATTTACGATTTTGCATTTGTGCATTAATCTAAGATCTTATTAAACATATTTTTCCTAAACTATTATTTTCTTTCGTTTCTGGCACCAACGACTAATAATTTATTTGTTTTTATACATGAAATTATACCCCGACTTACCGGTTATAACTCAATCTCCCCTATCACGTAAATTCGGGTATAACTACATTTCTATAATGAATATAAACTAAGATAAGTTATTAATCAAGAAGACTGCTTGATTAATTAAAACTTTGAAGCAAATAGTAACTTGTTGTATAGACGCAATTTCAAGTATCAAATTATTAAACGTTTTTACTTTTTATATAAAATTGTTGTAAATATAAGAAACAAATTATTTGCGACAAAGAACTCTTATTTTGTATAACAATACTTAATAAACCTTCGTAAACCTACATGGACCTAAATTTTGATATTCCCTGCTTACAACTATTTCTCAAGTGTAACTTGTAAATACATCTCTCAATTTTATACTCACGTTTTTTAATATTAGATTCTATTCATCCCACAAACCTCATTCTAGCTCTAACACTAACCACCTATTAAATTTAATGCAACAGAAAACTCACAGAAGTAAACATCTCCCACTAACTCCAGAAATTTTCTTCAGAGAAACTGCAATAAATGGAAAAGGATTTGTTGGTGTGACCTTGAACCCGCGGCTACTTCAGTCTTTCTCATTGGTCGAATTGACCGCTGGGAAATAACAGCTTATCAGAAATTCTTCCGATCGCTCACAGGATAAAGGATACTCTGAGGAATTTTTATTGGATGTGAGAATTGATTGAAATGGAAGTGATGGCTCGGTTTTAGGATACATTGTGCGATCTAGTCTCCTTTTCAACTTGCTGGATTTTCTTAAAAGGTTTGGAATCTTCTAAATTTGTGGATAAGAATTTTACCTCGGGCGAGGAACTTAGAGAGAATCATTAATGGAAGATGGTAAGATGGTCTTTCTACAGCTAAACGAATATTGTAAGTGAGGCTGTTTATTCACTGTTGATTTGTTGTTAAGAACTATATGACTTACTGGATTGAATTTGGGATTAAATGTTGTTTTAGGACTGTGCATTCGGCTTAAAGTGAAATTTTGTGATTTTGAAACGTGAATAAACTTTACTGTTTTGGTAGAAGATTCTAAAAGATATTTCCTAATGTTTTTAAAATAATTGTTTGAAAATTCACTTTTATCTATGTATATATAATCTCTAATCAAAGCGTTCGGTGAATGTCCTTCCCACAATGGTTAAATGCTGATAAAAATACCAACTATAATATACATAAAGTTTGCATTCAACACATGTAGCTGTGTGTGCGGGATTGTTAAGAAAAGTAGTGGCATTTGTTTTGCTTTGCTTAAGCTGGAAATGCAGAATAATAAATGTGACTTTACGAAGCCCGACATGCATAAACGTGTCAATTTGCGATTTTATTTTAAGCTCTTATAGTAAAACAAAATGTCATCAAATCTTTTAGAGGTGTATAGACAAGATAATGTGCCTGTGAAGTATGTTTACGAGTGGTATATTGAAGGACATAGATTTGGATTGAGGAGATTCAATAATACGTAATCATCGAACTGAAGTGCATCCCAAAATTTTTATTATGGGGTAAGATCAGTTCCTTGTACACACGTTGTAAAATTTGAATAGCATGGGGAATACTTTGGAGCATAGTGAATCTTGTTTGAAGATATACGTGAATATCTTGCATGCAAAATACAGGTTTAACCATGCTTTTTTTAAAGATACATTATATATATGTATGTGACACTTCGTGTGCGTACGTGTGTAACAGTTTCTGTTAGCCCGAAAAGTGAAAAATGAACGTAAACAAAAGGTAGTAAAAGGCTTTAACCCTCCAAGCGTTTTCCACGTAAAATTCTGTCATTCTAGAGCTGCTTCGAAAATGCACCGCACGTGTTTTTTTGCCTTCACAAGTATGGCCCTACTCAAAAGTAGTTGAACCCTATATCTCTGAAATTATTTCCCCCGTTTAAAGGTTTAACATCTTGAAAGATAACTAGGGACGGTGGAAGCCACATAGCAGGACACTGACAGGAAGTTTTATGACTCGCAGGGAACCCCGTGTTTTGACCCAGTAGCAAAAGTAAAAAATTGGAGAAGAATTTCTTTAGACCCCAGTTAGAGTTTGTTAACTTGATTTGAAATTTTAAAAGTTTCGAAAAGTCCCAACGCATAAATAATATTATATTATAACTCCTTTTTAGTTTCATATTAATTTGAAACAGTAACAAGTTGGGGCGTGTCAGGGCAATCAGCTATTTTATATAGTTAGACAAATTATCTTTTTTTAAGTATATTCTTTCGCTTCATTTTTCTTATCTTAATCAATGTTTTCAGTTTTTGAAACATGCTTATTTCATTATAAGATGCCAAAAAAAATTTAAAAAACGCCGAACACTTTTAAAGTCTGAAACCTTTTAAACTATCCAACTACTAAAAATGAATAAAATAAAACTTCATCAAATAATTTTAAACATTTTCTTACACTTTCATAAAAATAACGAGAGAAAAAAACTAATTCACAGATATTTTAGTTCTTTTTTAAAGATTTAAAAGTTGTTCGGGGAAATATACGTACAGTACCTAGTTATATATTGTTAAGATGCACCGAATTATATTTTAATTTTAAGTGCTTGAACTTCAGTTTAAATCAAAAAGAACATGAATGAAGATTTTCCCACATTTTCTTTAAAGCTTGAATGTTTGAATAAATGGTAATCATAAATATACAGACATACTTACAGTAGACATTTATGCATATACATAAGCACAAAGATCAATTTTAAATTCAAGCTATTCAAAAACATTCGAACTATTATTCAAAAACATCTATTTATGCAAAATACCTCAACATTTATCTTTTTTTAAAGGCTAACTGAATAAGTAATTAAAATCTGGATATTTTTTGAAATATCAACCGTAGAAAACTAGGAATTTTATATTAGAAACTTTATTTGAAATTTCGAAAAAAAAATGTATTGCGCAATTAAAAATTATTTACCATAAGTACTAACAATTCTTTGAGTATAATATAAAATTCAAATTTTTTATTATACAGCATATTTAGTATTTTTTAATATATTTCGAAAATTTCATACAAATCGGTTGAAAATTGCATGCCAAAAGCAAAAAATATGCTAAAAAATTGATGAATATACAATAAATTTTTACATAGAAGCAAAGTTGAGGAGCTAAACCATAGGAATAAAAAATTATGAGTATATCTTAAGTATTTTCGAAATATTTATTTTAAAGTTTAAAAAAATTTGTGCGTTATGTTATACTTAATATTAATTAAATGGTCAACATAATATGTTAATAACAGTTATGTAATCGTTTGACGACGCATTCATATACTAATAAAAATTATAATGGTCATTGCTGCAAATGTCAAGAATTTTATGTAATTTTAAATTCAGACATTAAGATATTGATGTAGAAAATATAAAACGACCATCTAAATTACATGAAAAATGCAGTCTGAAATAAAATGATATTGACAAACAAAATACGGCATTTTCACTTACTAGGACAGAGGAGGCTTAGGCAGAGGCCAGCTGAGCAAACAAAGAGGAAACCGCGGTTTTGATGGATGCCGCTCTAGCTTTTAAAGTTTTCAGACAAATAATAAAAAATTTACAAATGCAAAAATAAGTCTTGTAATTTTCCATACATTTTTGTTACAACGAATTGTGGAATTGGCTTCCAATTCATCGTTGTGTTTGACAATATCTAAGGTAACCAACCCTACTTTAGATAGATTTGCACTACTTCTTCGTAACCGTACTGCTTTTAAAATTCGTGCAACCAAAATACACCTTTTGTACTCTTAAACATTTATATAAACTATAAGGGTTAATTTTAATTTATGCAACGTGTGAAATGTTCATATTTAACCATTTCCATCCAAACAGTTTACATGGGAAAAAAAGCTTGGACTCCCTCATTCATTAGAGAATTGTATAAGATTCCAACAATAAGTTTTATTTTTCATCGAATAGGGTCGAGTGGTAGTGTATCGTGCTTTTACACCACAGGTTAGGGTTCTATTAACGGGCTGGGCAAGGTCGACTCTGCCTTTCATCCTCGCTGAAGTTGGTAGATAAATGAGTACCAAGCTTGCTTGGGATCTTAAAAACACTGGAGGTCTCACTTCCGAAAGACCACCTAATCGGGACATCTGCTCTTGCACCTCAGCGCCCAATGGTCACGTATACTGGAATTGCATAGTAGTTCCTGGAACTCGTGAGCTGCTGTGCAACCAAGTTTGAGTTTTAAGTTCGAGGATTTCCTCACTTTTTGAAGATACCTCTTAGATAAACATTTATTTCCAATCATTTGCAAATTAAACATTTTTCTTTCAATTTGTGAAGATCCCCTTGGATCTCACTTTGAGAACGAGAATGATTTTGAGTCAAAGAAGAACCAGTAGCCATTTTAATGAATAACTTTCTTTATTTGGTTATCTTTCCCAAATAGAATCAAAGACTTTTAATAACAAATAATTTAAAATAGGTATATGAGGTTTAAAAGGGGCTTTCCTTTATATTAATTTAAATATTTAATGATCCAATTAATTAACAATTAGAATATCGATCACGCAGAGATTACCGCAATAAGACATCCCAGAATTATATTCAATAATATTCCTATTGAACAGTTAACTTTAATCTCACTCTTAATATAAAGCTTTAATGAAACTGTAATTATAAATCTATATTTACCACACTGAATCTCAACTCTTCCTGATATTAATTTATCCACCTAGAAATCTTCAATAATAAATCTCTAACTTCACTATTATACCTTCCTGCTTCAATCTCTCTCTCCTACTGCTTCTCACTTTACTATTCCGTTTGACTTAAATACTTTATCTAATCTGCATATAATAAGGAATCCCTGTCCTCTTTTTGGAGCTGATTGGAAATAGGTAGGGAATTAAATTTCCCTAAAAAAGACGTCTCAGAAGGTTAGTGATAAAGTTCCGTATAGATTTGTCACAAATTACGTTTATTTCAGAAGGAACTTTGATTTTTCAATTGTACTTGCTTAATAACATGTATATTTGTGTATTATATTAAAATTTTGATCTATCCAAAATTACTTGTTTTTTGCTCCTCTAAAAGCTTTTAGAATTTTAGAACTGATCTTACAATCCATGTGCTTTTTATTGTAGTATATTTAAAAATGATAAAGGCATTTTTATAACTGTGTGAGTTTTTATGCCTTTTTTATAAATATAAACAATTGTTTTCAGCTACAGTTTTTAAAATGTACTGAAATAAGTGGAGGAATAGGATATTTACATATTATGAATATTTTTGACTGCCGTAAGATAAATTTATATATTTCAGTTTCTTTACAATTTGAATAGAAGTTGTAAGCAACTTTGCGAATAGTTTGATACTGAATATAAACTCATGGGCTGTTTAACACAGTGAAGTATTTTATTTTGATACCAGCACACAATGAAATAAGGCTCATTTGCAGTTATTGGATCAGCTTCAGGTATATTTAAATTTTCAAAAATAGTCTACACGTACGAAAACATTCTTTCAAAACCACACACCACATCTCATACTATGTCTTCCCTACAACAGGAAATATTTGTGTATACTTAAAAAATTTAATACAGGATACATATCCAAATGTTAAAATTATTTTTAAAATTTGGTATGGATATATTGCGGAATTGTCGGTTACCTTCACTGAACGAAATTGTTTAAAGTCTATGGTTTCGAAAGAAAAAATCAATTGGGGAGAACTTTTCCTCACGATAGAGTTTATAAGGACTGAATTGTGTGTAATGTAATTAGAAATGAGAGTTTTCCATTTAACACTAAAGAAACAAAGATAAAAAATTAAACTTGACTTGAAAATAGTTAGAAATACTTTCCCATTTTGAAGAAAATATATCCCCATTATGATTTTAAAAAATTTGACTAAGTTTGTGTTATTTTCCGTCACAAATGCCTATGTATAGAAGATATTTTTACTTATTACAAGTTGTTAGAAAGGGAGAAAACTATGAAACAAAAGTTACTCTTTCCGAAAAAAATTCATTTAACATAAAAATATCATTTATAGGATTAAAATTTATGCAAATTTAAAGTGTTGAAATTCCTCTTTATGTTAATTTAAATTTAAAACATAATTGAATAGAGGAATATGAATTTTATTTCATAAATCTAATCATCTTATGTAAGGATCTTTTGCTCTTCTTTTCTCATTACTTTTTTCAAAAAAAAACATTAAGATGTGCTGTAAGTCTCAATTCAACAATAAATACAGGGGGCTTTTTCCTAGCTATTTCGTAATACTAAAATAACTTTATTTAACAGAAAAAAAATTAAGTTTTAAAAATGTCAGAAGCAAATTTTGTTTTGTTTAAGATAAACAAACATTTTTCAACTTTAAAACACGTCATTACATTCAGGATTTTTTATTATTCTTCATTTTCTTCTGATTTTATCGTGGCTGAACAGATCGGGGGAACAACAAAAAAGTCCCACTTTTTTTGCCCAAGGCAACGTTACAGTTGTGAAGGGGGGAATCTCCAGGTTTTAAATTAACAAAGAGGCCAAGCTGTGAGTGATTGAGTAATAAAATCGTCCCCACTGGACCTCCCGCTAACTTAAAAGGGGGAATGAATGAAACCGTTTGCACTTTCGAAGAAGTTTGCAAAAAAAGCAGTAAACGTTTTCGGAATGATTTTTCAGGACAGAGAGAAATACTTAGAGGGTTAAAATATAAAAATTATACTCTAAAGATGTTGAGGTGTGACCAGTGAAGCATTCACTGAAATCTAATGTTTTAATTTCAATTATTGATGCATGTCAGAATTTTCTTTTTGTTGTTTCTAATGCCACCTGCATGACGTAGTCAGATCGAAGCCCACGAAATTCATCGTGGCAAGGGGCTTGAAGTACGCCTGTCGGTGGCCTTGAGCACCATACAGGTGACAGTACGAATTAGCTCGGCAAAACTCCCCAAAGGGTCGATAGATGGCGACGCCGCCTATCTCCACCTCCCCAATTTAGGCATGGAACTTAAGGGGAGAGAAATATTCTCCAGTCCCCGGCACTCGTGATTCAGTCCACAAGACTTTCGAACCCACTGATTTAACTTGCCCGTACTCCGTGTGTACTCGGAGAGTATTTGGTGGCATCGGGCATCGAACCCAGGCCATCCGGTCTGGAATCCGATGCTCTAACTCTTAGGCTACCCACGGCACAGAAAAAATATTTTTTTCTATTTCTAAATTTTTTTCTTTCTAATGCAAAATGCGAGAGGGAACTCAATTTTTTTGCCAAGGTACAAAAAATTGTTAAATAACCCAAGAAAAATCAAACACAATTAAAAACAGAAAGAAAAGAAAGAATTAATGTCTAAAATAAAATAAGAGTACCCATGTGATTCCCAAGAAGGGGAGGAAATGGAACTTTCCGTCAAGACTGGCCAAAGAAATAGATAGTCCGCAGTCATTATAGCGTCGTTGCAGCAGAGAGGAAAATAGGGTAGTTGATGATCCCAAGTGCATGCAGGTGAGCATAAAGACAGTAGTGCATGGTCATCTTCAAAAATTAGTAACTGCACGATACCTGGTACTAGTTTTTGAGGATGGTTTCACACCAGGGATTCTCTCCCTTTTTTTCCTTTAGCTCCTTCATAAGTTGTTTTGCATTTCAAAAATTTTGATAAAAATAATAGATACAAGAAAATAAACTTTTTATTTGAAAAATTCAATAAGCAATAAAAATATAACTCAAGAATTAAATGAATAACAATGTACATTAATAATGATTAGAAGTATCTTTCGGTGATGCATATGCAACAAGTTTTAATCACTCTGCTGAAAAAGAGAATATTTTTTTGTAGTTCAAAACGGGCTTTTCTCTTTGTTCTCTGAGCTTGCATTTTTGCACAATTTATTGCTGCTAGACTGTACAGGACAAGACAGGAATGAGTAGAAAATACAACACTATGAAGAAAGCCTCCAATGGGCGTGAAATATTCACTATACATAGGACTTGACAAGGTATGTAAAATGATTAGCATTGCTGCTCCAATAAATAATGTACAATAATAGCTCAGCCAATAAAAGCTGTATAAAGAAAGAGAGAAAAGGAAATTTTTTTTGGCATTGTATTTACTATTTTTGTGTGCTTTGTGAAGATTGCGGGTTAACTCCTGAACAATGGGGGATCAGTTTGGACAAAAACAAGCAACAATGATATGAAAATGTAATCAGTAGGTGCAGGAATGACAAATCGACCGCCAGGGAAGATTCTGCTAGCCTAGTCACACCACCAAGTGTGTTGAATGTATGACAATGTCGGATGAAACTGCACAATTGAGAAAATTTTCAAAATATTTAGGGTCCTCTGCACCATTATCTATATTAGCCCTGATTACCATTTGATGTCATATGAATCAGAATATTTCAACAAGATTTTTATTGCTACAAGGATTTTTTCTCACTTATTTTCTAAGTTAAGAAGCAAAAAGTAGCACAGAAAGTAAGATTAGGACAGATACTGTACAAGGTAACAAATGAATGGGAAAACATTGCGTTACTTTTAAGTAAGGATTACCAGAAATGAAACAATCGTCGTTGGTGTCTAACTTTACAGAAATTCTTATGAAAATACACCACCTATTTTATTTGCTTAGCAACATACTTGGAAATTACTGTATTTTATTCAATTACGCTTATATATGGGTTTCGAATTTTATGTAAGTTTTGAAGAAAGAGCGCATCGTCAGCTTATACATGGACCAGCTTCTATTCGGGAATATACAGTCATTTTTTTTATTGTGTTCATAACAAATATTTGATAATATTTTATACAATTGCAATAAAAATGTTTGACATATAATTTCTTTTTTCAAATTAATGAAAATTATATAGAGTTTACAAATTTAAAAAAATACATTTGTTCAATTCAAGGTTACATTTTCAGAAGTTTGAATTTTTTAAAATTAATAACAAGTCTAAAAAAAATCGAAATAAAAATTTATCTTAGAGAAAAATAAGACCAAAACTATTATGTACTGCTTAAAAGTTATCCAAGTTTTGAAGGCGAGCAAATGATATATTTTTCAAATATTTTTAAAGACTACAGTATTTGAAGAAAGATCATAACTCTTACTTTAAAAAGTTTTTCCAATATCAGAAACATTCCGCAAATCGTTTCAATTTCCTCGAATCGTTCCTTCCTTTATTACAAGTTTAAAATGATTTTATCTCCTCAAAAAAAATCTTCCCTTCTCCCTCAGTGTTACTGGAAATGATTCAAAGACCTCTTTTTTTCTCATGTTATTTTTTCTCTGCAAGTACAATATAAACACGCGATTCCCCAATACGTCAGAACTGCGTTGCCTCTTACAAGCTTCTTTTTACGTGGACATATGTTCATTGCTGAGAGTATTAAATCGCTACAAAAATAAACAGAGGCTAAACTCAAACTGCATCCGTTAGAGCAGCATGAGATATTTGCAGGGCACTGTGAATTTCGAATGTAAGTTATTTAGGCAAAGAAACCTCTCTAAATGCCAAACTAAACAACTCCGCCATTTTTAGCTGATGAAATTATATCAGCCTTGATTTTTCTATTTTATGTGAAATAATTGTTTGCTTTTAAGTATCCAAAAGATGGTTTTGTATTTGCTTATACAGACGGTTATTCTAATGAGACCTTCTTTAAAGGAGATTCGAGGGTATTTAGGACCGCTCCAAGTGATGCAAGCTACCAACAAGGGATCGATACTGCAGACATTGGCACTTACTTCACTTGTGAACTTCGAGTGATAGTTGAGGCTCTTGATTTATATGGAACAATCCTTATTCTAGAACAGGTTAAAGATCTCTTTTTGTGACTTAAAAGCAGCTTTATAGGTTATTTTAAATGGTGGTTCATGGATTACTGAAGAGACTTTGCTCTCGCCTGTTTAGATTACATGAGTTAAATAAAATCTGTTTTCTCCAATGGTTGCCTGCCTTGGTTGACATTACAGAGCAATGAAAATGCGGATAAACTGGTGAAAGAGGCTAAAAATATCAATTATGACAACTTTGTCAATGATACCTTATTAGATGCAAATACTGTCGTAAATTTCAAATTGAGAGAGAAATCAATTCCTATAAAACATCAACTCTGTAATATGAGTGGAGACCACCTAATAACAAGGACCATTGCTAGGCTAAGAACAGGTCATAACAGATGATTGATGATAGATATGCATGGTAGAAGAACTAATAGGAATTGGGGTAACTATTCACCCAGATATAGAGCTAACACTTGCTCATATATTTGACTGTCCAGTTTAAACGAACCTAATACGAAAATTTGCTTCAAAATTAAAACTAATGGGTTGACATCTACCCGATGCCGTGTGAACGCTAACTATTTAAAAATTTACCGAAAATGAGTATGAATGCAAAGTGACACATAAAAGCATTTAATTATCACGTGCACAAAACACATGGCATTACATGATCAGAGTACAAGAACAAATAAGTAAAAAACGCGACAAGACAGAGCATTCAGCAGTGACGTAGTTCTGCTGCTCTTTGAATGGAGGAGAAGGAAAAATGCCTTTTTGCACTCTTTTCGCATCACCAGCTATGTTTGCTGCTCTACAAGGAATAAGGGTCATGTTTTCGTCAACAAACCTTTGTGTGGATAATATTGAACAGATTACCAGAATAGTCATCTGGACTCATGGTACTGTCTGATTTGATCCTGTCATTGACACAACATCCGGAATTATAGTCGCTTTTTCCTGAATTACAGTCTTTGTAAGAAGTTAGTAGAAGATTTCTCTTTGGCGAGTTCAGAGGTTGCATTTCATTTAAAAGAAAAGTGCCTATTATATATTACTAATTTATTGTCTTGCTTACATAGCGCGTAATCAGTTCTAACGTTAATTGAATAAAAGTTAATTATTTTGAATATTTATTGGTAATCATTTCATGTTCACCTTAATAACGTCTCAATCACAACTAAGTTCGGATCGCCCGAGTACCTGGTAAATAAGCATGAATTTCACCTTAACTAACACAAGGTGGCACTACTGCGTCAAGTTGGCTTGATTATAATTTTTATTTAAAGGTTAAGTCCTACAGTTATTAATTTTGACTCGTGTTTTTTCAAAAATAACGTAAATGATTATTTGCAAAAAGATTTTGAACATCGAACATTTTTTTATAAATAACTTTATTAGACTTCTCAAATAAAAATGCTAAATGGGTACATTTATATTTATTTTTAAAACGGTTTTTATCAAAGCAAATTCGTGATTATTTTCAAAATGGAATCAGATTCGGCTTCGTCTTCACTGGAACCGTAACTGGAAATAATTTCTGCGTGATTTGGATTTGAAAATATTCCTTATTATGGTATGGTAGGACATTTATATAAAAAAAGTACTGTTATTATCTGAATATCTATCATAATCATGAGATTCGTTTTCAGTTACAACTATTCGTTGCTTACGTATAACACCGTCGACCAATTACGCCTCCTAAAAACATCGCCAATTCAAAAAATGCCACCAAATGCTGCCATCGTTATTAATATTCTTTTCGAGCCTGCGCGGAAACTTTTTTGCTATTGGCTGTATATCACGACATTTGGCAACGTCTTTTGATTTGACGAAGTTGGTAGGTGGTATAATATGCAGATACTTTTTAATGTATTGTTGATAAACTGTTTAGTGCATGAATTTATTTTTACGAACTCTAATAAATATTAACCAACTCAAAATATATTTCGTAGCAATTAATAATTCGTTTCATTTTCTCTATCTCTTAAGTATCCAAAACATACAATAATCATTTAAGCACATTAATCTTAAGCATACTCCATTAGTTTATGACAAAATAAATCCGGAAATCAAATATAGAAAAATAGAACGTTCTCAACAAACATTTGAGAAATGAACAAGCAATCCAAAAAGCACTTTAGTTTCATTAGTCATCATTCAATTTTCTCCTACTTGTTCAAAATTAGTTTTGAGTTATTTTCGGAAATGAATAAATTGTTCATTATAAATCTAACTAATTAATGATTCGATAAGTTTCAGAAGAAACGAATAATACTTTATGGGCTTATAATGCAAGTAAGATGAGCAAAGTTTTCATTTTCAGTTGAATAAGAAATATTTTCCTGATTAATTATATGCTTTCAAACTATGTATTTAATACTTCCTACATTTATTTAAAAAGCATAAAGATTTACATAAAAGAAAATGAATATGTTGTCTAGTTTAAAACAAATACAAAGAAAAAAGTTCTTTTTTTACTTGCTTTATTTTGTAAAATACAATTTTGCTTATATTCCTATTTTCAAATATTCTATATAATTATCTTTGAATTTTTATAAATTAAAAAGAAATTAACCATTTATAAAAATGCAATTCATATGAAATAAGTTTTATGCCCTAAGCTGTTTATATTACTAAAATGTAATAATAAGCAAGATTGAGTAGCAAAGACTAATATCAGTCAAAATATAGATGAGTAGCAAAATGCTGTATTATGTTTTATCATTAAACTTCAGTCCGACATATTAATTATTAAGGAATATTATTCGATTTTGATCCGATTTAAGTCAAGTATCATATGCATGATATTAATGTTTAGCTTATCTCATATGTATAAGATTTACTAACACATTCTATATCGATCAACACACACATTATCAATGAAATCTATTCACTGTAGAATTTTTAAATATTAATACTATAACTCGAAAATTTAGTGTTTGCCACATAATGGCTTATAAGACCGCCTAAATTGCCAATTACTTCTTATATCTTTTCAATAAACCATCATGCGGAACAATTGTCATTTTAATAAATACATCCTTTATAATTAAATAGCTATTTTCACTAATCTTAATGGAGGTGTAACGAAACATCACTATAACTTATATATGTTCAAAGATCGCGGAGTATTGACACGGTCAATTAGTTTCACTGGATCAAAGATGTTACATACACTGGTTTTCTCATGTTGTCGCATTTAGATAAATCTGTAAATTTACTACACTACAGGCAATTAGCAATAATGCAATTAAAATCAACGCATCAATTGAGAATATATTTACAATAATGTTTAAAAATATATAGATGTATGTATTTATGATATCAACACATTTATATTGATTGCATGTATTTAATAATTATATGCATGCTTAGATTGAAAAAGAATATGATAGTCTTAATTTAGGAAATGCATAGAACTCTTTATAGAAATCAGATATTCAGATCATTTTTCTTGAACCTCCATATCGAAATCATAAACACTCTTAAAGAAAATGCTGATACAAAAGCAATTAGATTATTAGTTTAATTTAACAGTAGTACACATCCTAATAATAGATGTTGCAGGCTCATTGTCGTTTTGTAGAATTTTTATTCCATATAATGCATTTTAGTTCGAAATAATCAAGATGTTGTCACGTTGATCGTAAAGTAACATCTTACTCAAATTCATTTTCATTTCGATGTCACTTTGTAATTGTCATAAAATAAATAATTATTAGGAGTTTGGGCTTATATAAATAAAATGTATATATATATATATATATATATATATATATATATATATATATATATATATATAACTAAAGCACTTACTAACTGATTTTTAAATATTGTTTCTTTACTGAATGCCGCGGGAAAATTTAAACATAAGAATAGAATATAATTTTTAATGTCTTTTTCTAGTTATATAATATATTGAAATAATTTTTTAAAAATTCTCCTAATTTTTACTATGGCTGAATGAGCCAACATAAAACTTTTATTGTGTATTTATTATAATACAAAATTTGTCATAAGTTTATTTTATTCTAAATTTCATACAAAGCTATTTAACAGTTGTCGAAACTTTGAGCTTATACCACGAAAAAAAAGCACTAGCTTTCTTAAAAATCACAGAAAAGAGTAGATTTGTTCATGATAGATACAAATAAAACAATAACACATATTTCTGTAAAAAGTATATTGATGTTTCTACCTGTAGTTTCTCTGATAAACATAACTAAAAGCTTACAAGAAATATATTTAAAACAATCAGGAAAAACTGAATGGAAAAGCGTTTTTTTAAAAACTGCTTCTTTATTTTCACTAAGAATGTCTGACTTAAACATTCTGAGAATAAAATATGTTACTTTGTTCTCTTATGTTTAAGGGGAAAAGATACTTAAACACACATAGACATTAAATATTTTTTATATTTTATGCAATGTTGTGTGTTTATGCAATCTATTCTTCTGGTAGGCAGAAAGTATAACGGTTAGAAACAGAATGTATTTTTCTTAAGTTATACATGTGTCTTACAAAATATTATACATTTAAAATTTGTTATTAATGATGATCTTATTACCTCTACTATTTAACAAATTTAGTTTGGGCAATACGGTTATTTTTTTTTCTAAAATCGTTACAAGTAACTGGGCTATAACTTCACATGAATTTGTAGCTGATCTGATGAAAGATTTTAATAAAGATGATCTTTTTAACTATCATTTCATGATTAAAGACAAAAAAAATTAAATATTCTACGTAATCGAACTTAAGAAATTGTGATGTGTGTGTGTTTTGATTTATAATGGTTTTCTGTCTTCCAAAACTACGGAATATAATTAGTTTCTAGTTTACTGGTTTTAAGGGAACCAACCATGAGACTTTAGCTACCCAAAACTAAAACGTCAGCGTTTATAAAACATGATGTTGCAACTTTGCATTACTCACGTACACGAACCAATTAAAAAAGCCACTTCCGGAAATCATATTATTTTCATAGCTTCTGGTTGACCATGACTATAAATAGACGAGATCTCAGAAGCGAACAAAGAATATTTTTGTGACTGTCTTGCTTGCTCGTCTGGCATCGTCCACTTGTTTTTTGTATTTTTTATGTGTTTTTCGTACCGATGCTTTATCTGTGCGTAAAATAGAATGTGGTTTTAACCCCCTAGCTGTCGATTAAAAGTTACGCGATTCAGTGCCACCGTTTTTCACATAGATGCGAATATGCGGTGTGTTTGGAGGAAAAGAAAAGGCAGAAAAAAGTACATTTTTCTCTAATATAAGTAAATCCTTCTCAAGCACTGTCAAGGTCATTTTATTGCATTCCAAAGCCTTCGGCATAGTTTTACTGATAGAAGCGCAAAGAGAAGAACTATATTTGGATGGTCGTATATACACGTCAATGGCATTTAATGGACCAGTTGAGTGGGAAGGATATAAACGCCAGCGGCAGTTAACAGGTGAAACATACTAAGCCTTCTCATCCTTTGCACGATTGAATTGAATGCCAAAATGCCTAAATCGAGTCCGTTATATCACACACACATTCACGCACTTTTGTATAAATTATTTGTTTTTTATTACATTTAGATCAATTTATTGACTTTAAAGCATGTCTCCAGGAAGATAAAACTAGGACAATTTTCTACAAGCTTGTTGCGGAAATTCATCAAGGAACTGATTTTTTTAAAACACGTTTGTGATGTAAGTGACTTTTCATCATTTTAAAAATCCATAAGAAAGCAAATTCATTCAATTTACCTCTTTGCGTGATATCATCAAATCATTTTCATTTGACTCGCCTGAAGCAGAAAATCAATCTTTACATTCATTTGTTTCAAAACCATTTCCTGTCACAGTTGGTTAGTTACTGGTTTCACGGACTCACTGGTACAAACTCGCCCTCTTTCAAAATGGTATAGTAAGCAGAAACGATTTTTTTTTTCAACACAACACCTATATTCTTACCCATTCTGGTACCTATGTCACCTCTTGGATAATCGATGGCTGGAATATAATTAATCTATTGGTGAGACTGGGAACTCGCTTTCGTTTTGTTTGGTTTTGCCGCCCTCTGTTGTGACAAGACACGATAATAGCGATTAATCAAACCCTCGCGTGGCAGGTTCGAGGAGTTAGGACAAGTACTGACACGTCTGAATAAAAAAGGCTTCACATTGAGAGGAAGACTTAACTAAGATCTAAGGTTTTCGCTCGCTTCATTCCAGATATTTAAGTGAAACGCTTTAACAATTAGAATGCTTTATTTTTATAAAGATATATTAATATTATAAATTTTTAAAGTAGATAGAAAAAATATTCATATGATAGAATATTTTTATTTATTCATTTCAAGGGCATATTTATTCTAAGATACGTTTTAAAAGAACATTACTTGTGAAGAGAATCAAATATTGTATTAATATATTGAATATATCATTTTATAACGGAACATGTTCCTTTAAACACCAAGCCAATAAAACGAGCCACGAAATTCAATAACATTAAATTGATCTTCCGTATAAATATTTTGCTTTTTAAAATAAATTCTACTACCCTCTACCACTCATAATCTCGGAGTTATTTGATATTTTTTATATTCGAGGTAGTAACAATAAAAATAAAATGCACGTATTCCTTAGTTTTGGGGTATTTTTTAAATTATTTATGAAGAAAAGTACAGAAGCAGTGAGTGTTGCCTGTGATGCAACACGCAGTAAAAGGGTGTAAAATGTACAGTTTGGCAGTACATGTTGCGAAAGAGAGAAATTTCTGAAGCAATTTTGAAAATATTTATTATTTTCGAAATTACAACCGGCTACCACTTTTCATAGATACAAATAGTGGGTTAACAAATTTCAATATGCGACATGGAGCGGCGTCTAGTTGTTTTCTTTGGTTCTATTTCGTTTGCTTTCAGTGTAGCCCATGGTCTACAGTGCATGATTACGTTATGAAATGAATTTTATAAATTTGGCTACAGAGGGCTTAAGGTTTAGATCAATTAAAATACCACTTCCGTAAAAAAGTAAATATTTTAAATTATAGATTGATATATATTTAATATTTTGCTTTATTTTTAAACAAGAATTCGTTATAATCTATATATATAAAGGAGAAAAGCGACTCACTCACTCACTCACTCACTAATCACGATATCTCCGGAACAATTAAACCTACAGACTTGAAATTTGGTAGGTAGGTTCCCTTCATGAAGTAGACGTCAGCTAAGAACGGATTTTGCAAAGTTCGAACCCCAAGGGGCGTTATAGATAATTATTTCCATTACTAAACTATTAAATGTACAGTCGTGAAACTTGGTACACAGATTTCTTTCATAAAGTAGAGATTCCCTACATAATGATTTTTACGAAAATCGACCTCCAAGGGGCGTTGAGGGCGCTTAAGGGACGTTATACATAATTATTTCCATTTTTAACCTATTAGATGTACAGTCTTGAAATTTGTTATGTGGATTCCTTTCATAGAGTACAGATCCGCTGCAGAATGGGTTTTGTCAAAATCAATTCCCAAGTGGCGTTGTAGGCAATTAAGTGGCGTTATAGGCAATTAAGTTCTTTTTTAAACTATTAGACGTAAAATCTGAAAATTTAGTAAGCAGATTCCATTCATTGAGTAGAGATATGCCGTAAGATCGGTTTTGTGAATATCCTTTCCTAGTGGCGTTGCGGGGGTTAAGGGGCGTTATAGATAATTATTTTCCATTTTTTTTAACTATTAGACATACAGTCTTAAAATTTGGTATAAGCGAATTCCTTTCATGGTGTAGAGATCCGCTACAAAATAGTTTTGGGGAAAATTGATCCCCAAGGGTCACTGAGGGGGATTAAGGGGCGTAATAGATAAATATTTCCGCTTTTCAACTAATAGAAACACCTGCTTGAAAACTAGAAGGTATGTTCCGTTCATGGAATAAAGTTTCTTTTACAAAAATTTTTGCGAAAACGGACCCCCAAAGGAGTGGGGTTGCGAGTGATTAAGGCATGTTATAGAAAAATTCCTGTTTTTGAATTTAACTCATTTACTTGAAATTTGTTGAGCACTTTTCTTTAGTTGAATAGAGTTCCACTAAGAATGGATTTTACGGAAATCAACTCCAGAGGGAAGCGGGGAGAGTTATTGGGCGTATTGGTAGACAAAATTTCCGTTTTCGAACTGCTAAGACTACAATAATAAAATTTGGTTTGCATGCTTCTTTTGTTGAATTGGAATCCGCTAAGAGTGCTCTGAACGAGGTATTGATGATAAAAATTTCGTTTTTGCTCTGTTAAATTTAGACTTGAAATTTAGCACACATGTTTATTTTATGGAGTAGAGATCCACTGAAAGTTACTTTGGTGGAAATACACTTGATTATTAGGTTAAGTGAGCGAAAAATATCTTTCTCCTTCTATTTTAAATATAAATAGAAATTAGATATTAAAATTTATGTTCTTTTTATATCAAGGGGTGAGAGTGTAACAGCTATAAATATATTTTTCAATACAATCGAATTCTTAATGCTAGATATCAATAATTAATATATATGTAAACAGTATACATATGTACAACATCATGAAATACCCAATGAAGCGGGTGGGTAACGGCTAGTACTATATATAGGATCAAATGAAACGGATTCTTCTGATTAATTTTGGTTGACATTTTTCTCACTTTTAGTACTAAAATACAATAATGTCTTAAATTCATTCTTGCGTATTAGCTCGATAAACATTTTTAATACTGCTATATAGTTTTTTATATTGCAAATTGGCATTGAATCACATTCTTATTCATTTCTTTTAATATTCTGCATATTGAATTCTGAGATATTTGTATTTTGGTTTCAATGATTCCTGTTAAGAATTCCAGTAATTCCTTTTAAGATTCTATTAAAGTCTAGTATATTCTCCTTTAAACATAGTCTATATGTCACGTCAAAGAATAGGATGAATTTTAAGCATGTTTACAGATTAAAAAAAAATTCTAAATATTCATAAAGGCTTGTGCAATTGTAGCACACATGCTCATATTTAGTATACTATATTCTTACAATCTAACAAATACTGATATTCATGCTGTTTTGCTTTGACATGTAGACGTAGGAATCCATTTTTTTTTTCATTCCAGTATGCAAAGGAAAGAAGGAAAAATATTTTTTACTAGAAAAAAGCCCTTGATTCAAACAGAAATGAGTTTTGTAATAAAGTATAATGCTCTGTATAATGCTCTCTCTAGTTAGGGAAATAATTGTTCCTAATCTAGAGCTATTCAGCAATGGAAGCCATATACAAAATAAATAGAATGATATTTATTATAATTCATAACAGTATAATAAACCCAGTGAACTTGATATTCAAGTTCTATTCTTTACGTATTTTTCTTTGTAAACCAGTGCACACAAAAATACTAAACTGAAAGAAAGGCTTTTCTTAATAGATTTCTTAAGTAAATGATATGCAATACATTTTTCCTAGTATTAGATTCCAGATTGTATTCCTTCGAAAATATACAAAACAATATTGTAGGAAAATTCTGAAAAGGAGCATATAAGAACGAGGTTTATCAATATCATTCAAAAGAATGTAAGCATTTTTATTTGAGAAGACCAAATAAATATAACAGTAATCTATACCAGATAGATATACCGTTCAACAAATATTTTATGCAGAAAAACAAAACCGTTTATTTTTTATATTGATGTTATGAGTATATTTAAAAAAGTTAGTGAAAGTAAATTTAAAAACGCTACTGGGGAATCTTATTCAGTTCTGTAATTTTGATGATTTTAAGCAAATTGTTTCATCTGTAATATCACTTGCACAACGAATTAATACTTCAAGACAGCATTTCTCAAACTGTGGTACATGTTAACTCTACGAGAAGGGGTGCAAGCATATTTAAAAGTAAAAAAAATTATTATTTTTTTAAAAATTCGATAATTTACTGAAAGTAAAGAAAGAAAATGCATACTGACATAATAAAAAATAAAATACCCATTTACACTGATACAATACACTTATAAATGAATCAGTACTGCAGTATTTTATAATTAATTTTTAACAATATCAAGTTTAATAATAACCAGTAAGCAAATGGGCTTGTCATACATAAAATTATAATCAAAGTAACATTTATCTTAATAGTTTGTACGGTTTATAATTAATTCCTTTTCTGCAGGTTAAAAGTTATGTGATTCGCTCCCCAACTCTATCATTTTACACCTAGTGGCACGTATGTGACATATTGGGAGAGAGGGGGGAAGAAGGAGAAAAGGAATAAGTAAGAAAATCCTCTGAAATAAAAAAAAAGTAAATCCTTCGCAAACACTGTCAAGGACCTTTTAATGAATTCCAAAGTCTTCGGAATAATTTTATGGATGGCAGTGCACAGAAAAATTCGTATATATACATGGAAGACGTATATATACGTCCTAGACAATTAACGTTTTGAGTACGCGAGACGTTTATATACACTTATGAGGTTAAAGTACTAGTGAGTTGTGTTAGTGAAAAAAAAGTATTATTGAATTCAAAACATTTTTTTGCATGGCGGCTGTGGTGATGAAAATTATGACTGAATATTGGTCACACATGTTGAAAGTTTGAGAAAAACTGCTTTAAGAGCATCAACGGAAAACAGTTTACGTTCAATAGATTATTCTTATAGTAAAGTCTACATCAGTTAGATCTCATTGTTCTTATGTACCGTTTTAGTATTTCTAACTTAAAGCCCAAAAAGAAAATACATTCTATTCAGTTTTTTGTAGATTATTATATAATCTACAAAATTCACGTCTTGAATCATTTCACCAATATTGTCCTTCTAGAATCTTCTTCTGGAACAAATTTTACAGTCTACCCAACGCTGTTTTTCTTTTCCATGAAGCACTTTAAAAAAAGTACACGCAAGTCCTTTCTTCAGAGTCATTGTTTTTCTTTTCTTTTAAA
The DNA here is from genome assembly GCA_019973935.1 of Trichonephila clavipes. Lineage (NCBI taxonomy): Eukaryota > Metazoa > Arthropoda > Arachnida > Araneae > Nephilidae > Trichonephila > Trichonephila clavipes. The sequence goes on along the minus strand of BMAU01003938.1, from coordinate 354,547 downwards.
CACCTATATAATTTTACGATCAATATCTTCCGTGAGAACAATGTGTGAAATGCCACATCGCTTCACGCACTGGCAACGCAATGTTTCATAAAATTTAACAAAAAAATTGCCGATGTAAATCATATTTCATCATGTGTCCATTGACGAATATAATTCTTTATTGATATTTGAGTATCAGTCCATTCTTGGATTGCGCTTCCAGTCTCCTAAGTCAGTTTCATGATGGCACTTCGTGGAGTCATAGTCCCAGAAGATGGATACAGATATGTACTTAGACCGATTCGAGTCATATATTGTGAGTATAAATTCATTTGATTTATCAGTTATTGGTTTTCCGGTCATTCTAGGAGTGTTTAAATTTCTCAATTTTGTTCTGTAATGTTTTAAAAGAATCAGTCTTCGACGAATGCGGGAGTGATTTTTATTGTTTCGAATAATGTGAAGAAGTATAATTAGTTTCAAAACACTTTTATAGTTTCTAAAACATTTTCAAATAAAAAAATGTTTTTCATGCTTGAATGAAAAAAGCAAGTTTTTGTTAAAAAAACAATTTTTGATTTATTTACTGACTATAACACTATTTATTGGCTATTAAATTGTGCCTATTTTTATGCAAATGGATATAACTTCAACAAATTTTGCAGTGCAATTTTTGAATGTTTACTTCTAAGCTTCTGTTATATATTCGAGATTTATTTTATGTATAAAAGCAGGATTTCTTTTCCTATTCATGCCCTGAATATTAAAAAAAAACAAATCTACAGAATTTTTTTCTCTGCGCAAGGAAATTATTTAAATAAATTTACAGTGCATAGAAGACTTTTTTATTGTTTTAAAACGCACACTAATAAGTAATAAGTAAATGATAATATGTTACATTAAATATGTGATCCTTGTTTGTGTGTGTTACACTTAGTTTAAGTGAGGAAGTACCGTAACTTGTGAAAGAAATACATGTTTTAAAGTTATCTATTTCTTAAAGCAATCGTGTATAGTGTCAAACATTATATACATGTTTAATTGCTCGTTTAATAGCTTGTTAAAAATTATTTTAGTTATCACTGATATTTTTTAATATATATATATATTTACTGTCGAGAAATAATTGCACTACCATCAAATAGTTACACTTTTTATCTGAAATTCAACAACGCATCTCTAGATGGAGGATTCAGATGTAGGAGAAATCTATTCCTATTTTATCAAGAAAAGCAGCAATGAGTCTAAGTAGAGGCACTACTGTTTGCATAACCACCTCTACAGAATTGGAATGGCGGACTCCCCCAAACTGGGATTTGTGCGACTCCGTACGGTGTAGGTTCTGAGGACATTTTGACAACTGTGTTGCATTTTCTTATTGTGAGGAATATTGTTAGAAAGTATTGAAGAGACCGTAAACTAATAGCTTTGCCGTTAATGTTCGGCATGTTTTAGATAAACAAATTAACTAAATAACATATAAAGTAGGTAACAAAATAAGGCTGTGAATAAAAGTTTGTTTAGGTTTTCGTATTTCATTTTCCATTTGAATCCATCAGAATGTTTTTCAAAGGACATTAATATAACGCATAGATTCATTAATTAACCAATAGATGCCAGTCAAGTGTGGTTATAGAGTGTCATAAATATATTATTTACAGATTGCTGTAACTTTTTTGTTCCCCCAGCTGAATCTAATTTTAAAGTAACAAATCAAGATCCATGAATGAACGATCTAATTACTTCCTCTCAGAAATAGAACTTAGCTACATGTTTACTATACACTATATCTGGCTGAGTGTTTCATTACCGCACAGCATAATCATGACAGTACTCATCGTGCATACATAGCGTACATTCCATTTCTATTATCGAACACGCATATAGCACATGTATTTAACCTTTCTTTTTCCTTTGCTTATAATGTAGACAAATTATCTTCCATGTCTATTTTCTGGAATGTTCACCTAACGAAAATCTTGGTCAAGATGGACCAACAGCTAACAAACTTTTCAAATTTATTTGCAGATTCAATAGATTATCTTATTCAAACAAAGAAGTAATACACCTCTTAATGAAATAGGACAATAAATTTCATTAATCACATGAGTAAAAAAATCAAATAAAGTTTTTCATCTGTGGGTGTGTGTTCAATTTTTTTAAAAAAAATTCTATATTATTAGGTGTACAACTTTGCTTCCGCCGTTTTTTACCAAAATTCGAGGCTTTATTTTGTAAATAACTTATTATACATTTATGATTCAATAATTGCGTTTGATAGCGATCGCCTGTGATTGTTTCAGTCGGTTTTAACAACTCATAATACACTACGCCGAGCTGGTCCCACCAAATGCCATGCTGGTCTTCGACGTCAAAATCATCGTTCTTGAAGCGTTGAAACCACTCTCGGCACGTTCTTTCACTAATAGCGGCCTCACCATAGGTATGTGAGAGCATTCGATGAGTCTCAGCCGCAGATTTCTTCATATTAAAGCAGAAAATTAAAACCTCCCGCAAATGACGAGAATTTGGCTCGTAAGCTGACATGTTTAATCGAGAATTACTTTATAATGCAAACACAAATCGACTAATATTTCGATGGCGTTATGTTAACAAATACCCAAGCTTATTATTGTATGACATCTACGATCTATTTATTTCAACTACCACTTACCGCTACAGCCATCTATTGCAAAACGGCGGAAGCAAAATGGTACACCTAATAATCCGTGATATAATTCAGTGTGTCATTTTTAATTTAAATATTTTAATTCTTGCTGTTGTTTTCAGATGACAAATTCTTTTTATCTTTAGTTTTCCGTTCTAATGCATTGTTGAGATACGAAAGTTAAATAATGTAGAACTGATACAAAAATTCATAAAAGCTATTTGAATATTTATAGAGAGTATATATTGAATATATATAAAATTCATAAATGTGTGCACAATAGCTATTCGTAAAAGCATGAGATAAAAACTTTTATTATAGCATCAAATACGTTTTCATTTCTAAGTGTGACTACATTCAGAAGCTGAAAAATACATTAACGTAATATATAAATATATAAAATATTCATATGGGATTGTATTGAGTGCATTAAAAAGTTTTCCAGAGAGTACAAAGTTTAAAATATCATTTCAATTTAATGTAAGTTTTAAATCCTTTTTTTTTCTGAAATACATTAAGGAATTCTTTAAAATATTTCGTAATGTAAAATGTACTCTTACTGAGTAAAATAATTATGTATTGCATTGTAGCTTTTATAAACTTCTGTTACATTCCTTTCGCAAAATTATGAGAAAAGGAAAATTATCTGGCACAAATTTATATAAATAATAATCCATTATGTTATTATTAACTGCCTTTTAAATTTGTTAACGTTATAATAAATCAATTTAATGTAAAATAACATAAAATATATATAGAGAGAAAAATATGAAGAGTTAGACAAAAATATCATCAAGTGGAAAAAATTATGAATCAGAGTAAAAAAGTCCAATGAAACAAAAGATAAGAATTAGCCTTGTAAGTTAAAACGATTTCAGCCGGAATTTCGATAGCCAAGATGAAACTAGTTCGGTAATACAATTACTCCCCTTCTTCCGATTTATACACGCACTCGTAGATATGTATAAATATTTGTGTGAGAGGAACACCTCTTAATGTCATGTGTCATCTCCTTTCATTCCTTGACGTTTAACAACACTTTGAGATATTGACTCAAAAAATCGTTGGAAACCCTCTAAAGAGATGTTCAGTCCTTCCACCTCTACAGGTGGAAGGACTGACCTCTACATAAGTACAAAAGAGTGCTCGGTGCAGTATTTTGTGCTTGACCAGATTTTTCGACCACATTCCATATATGTTCTATGGGATTCTTCTCTGATGATCTACATAGATAAATCATTTGCTAGAATTTCACAGAATGCTCCTTAAACCAATATTGAGTTTTTTGTTCCGATGACATTTAAAATTATCATCCTATAAAGTTTTGTCTTTATTAAAGAACTTTCAGTCCTTGAATGGTTAGTTTAGTTTGATTAGAAAGGTTACAGAAAATTTATTTAGTTGATTAGAAAGGCCATGCTAAGACCCCACACCACTATGAAGCCACCACCAACTTGCACAGTGTCTAGGCAGTTTTGGTCCTTGGTTATGTGTAATCTGTACCACATCCAAACTCTGTCATCAACTCTTATGAACTGGAATCGGGACTTGTTTAGCAATTTTTTCCGGTACTATAAAGTTCAAACTAATTTACTTATAAACCCAGCAGAAGTTCAGCAATCGATGGCGTGTTGCTAAATACTGCTCCTCAAATCAATTTTCTACTGCAGTACCTCTCAAACTTTCAATATTCGTGACCCAATATTCAATCATATAATTTTCATCGCCCCCCTCCAAACAAATAACAATGCATTGTATTCAGTAATACTATACTTTGACGGTAAAGCTACAATACGACTTTAACCTCTTACGTGCTCCCAACGTATATAAACGTCTCACTCCACCAAAGTGTTAAATACCTGGAAAAAAAATGTATTTATACGTCTTTCCGAAGTACGACCTTTTCTGTGCACTGCTTTCCATAAGATTTTTCCGAAGGTTTTGGAATACAATAAAAGGACATTGACAGTGTTTGCGAAAGATTTGCTTACATCAGAGGATTTCTCCTTATTTTTAATGTTTTTTGTTCCTTCCCCCCTCCCTCCCGAGTACATCACATACGGGCTTCTACTTGGACATTGGAGAGCGAATCGCGTAACTTTTAATTGGCAGGGAAGGAATTATTTATAAATGGTACAAATTATCAAGATAAGTATCAACTTTTAACATAATTTTTTATATGTGACAAGTCCATGGGTTCTCAGACAATTATTAAATTTGTTTTTAACTTTTTATTATTAAATTAGCTATAAATTACATTGTGCAGCACTGATACATTTACAAGTGTGTTATATCAGTGTAAATGTTTATTTTATTTTTTTATTATGTCAAAACGCGTAACGTTTACTTTCTGTAAATTAATATATATATATATATATATACACTCTGTCGCAAAAAAATATATGCACCCAGAAGAAATCAAGCTACAATCACGAAACTCGGCAAGAATGTAGTCTGGTAAGAGATATGCAAATGATTAAAATTTCGAAGCCAATGAGACAAGGCTAAGTGTGCTATGCGCATATTAGTTGCGCAACTGGGAGAGTTTAAAAGCATGAGTACGAGCGCCGTACGGCTATCCAAACGAATCTGATGACTTTGATAGACAATATTGAGACTTAGGATACCTCTAAGACGTAACCGGCGGCAGTACGAGCAGCTGACGGAATAGGGGCCGTATAATAGGCCTCAGAGAAGCAGGTTGGTCGAATAGACGTATCGGCCGCCACCTCGGTCGGAGCGATATGGTAGTTGCTCGGTGTTGGCAACTGTGGATCACCGTCGCGGAGGGTCAGGACGTCCCAGGAACACAAATGATCGCGAGGATCGTGCAATCAGAAGAGTTTCAGCACCAACAACGTCGCTAGCATCGATTCAACGCCACTTACCTCCTTCCAGACATCCAGTGCCATCAAGAGAAACCATAAGGAGACGACTGACCGATTGGCTTGAGGAGAGCCGACGTCCGCTAAGACGCTTACCACTGACCCCACATCATAGGCAGTGTCGACTGGATTTTTGCCGACCTCGGGCAACTTGAGTGTGACAGACTGAGACGTGTCATCTTCAGTGATGAATCCCGATCTGTCTCAGTGCTGATGACCACCGCACACGTGTCTGGAGGCGCACCGGCCAGCCGATCCGGCATTTATTGTCGAGCGGCATACAGCAATTTCACAAGGTGTGACAGTGTGGGGAGCAATTTCTTGGGACACACGATCATCTTTAGTGGTCCTTCAAGGCACTTTGACAGCTCGCAGATACGTGGACGATATTTTAACGCCGATTGTGCTATCCATGCTATCAAGTCGCCCAGGTGCCATTTATCAACAGGATAATGCTCGTTCACATACTGCGCGCCTCTCCCAACAATGTCTTCAAGGATATGACGTCCTACCATGGCCTGCCAGGTCACTGATCTTTCGCCAATAGAGCATGTCTGGACGCGCGCTGGGAAGGCAACTGCAGCCGTCCCGAGATACAGGAGAATTAACTGCGCAGATGCAAAGACTATGGCAGGATCTTCCACAGGGGGTCATAAGTGATCTAATTGAATCGATGCCACGCCGAATTTCGGCTTGTATAGCTGCCAGAGGTGGCTTTACTACTTACTGATTTTTAACCTTTGCATGTAACCGCTTAATAAAATGATATTTTGTTCTGAATTTTTAATCATTTGTTTATTTTCACACTACATGCATACCAAATTTCGAATGTAGCTCAATTTCTTCTGGGTGCATATATTTTTTTGCGACAGAGTGTATATATATATATATATATATCTTTAAAAATCCTTTGCTTTCGACTTCTCAATATGCTTACGCACTCCTCGTGGGGTTATCACGCACTCCTAGGAAAACCCAGAGTTTCAGAAACGCTATTCTACTGTCATATGCCATGAACACCAGAGATTTCACCGAACTTTTCTCACGGGCACGTCTATTGCATGCACGCGTTTTTTTTTTTTTTTTTTAAGCAGTTTGATTGTTTATCTGGCTACTTGATGCAGATGTCGCTGATATTGGTCATTAAGTAGAGTCCATCGGTCATTTTGCTGTTCAAGGGGGAGAGAGGTTATTCTTGCATTGTTGGCACATTGTTGACACCTTGGATCGAGAAATGGTGAATTCTCAGAATTTTTTACTCTATTCATCTAGCTCCTGTTAATCCCCGTTACGTGGACTTAATTAAGTCAGAAGGTTCACATAAATCGCTTGAGTGAAAATGAGATTCCTGATTATTAACATTATCAACTTATAAATGCCACACGTGGTACTACTACTATCACACACATAGGCCATTTCCATGTTAGTATATTTTGGTTTTTGGCACCATAGTGCACATTTGAGTGTGTATGTGTGCGTATTAGAAGTTTTAGTTGAATATTTTAATCCTCTGCGCAACTTCTTATTTAGTCAGTGCTTGAAAATAATTAAATACATATAATTAAAAAATTTCTGAATTTTTAAAAATTTATATTTAAGTTTTATTTTTTTTAAATAAAGAGCAATAAGTTAGCTCAAAAGTTTCAAATAAGCATTTCATTGAATAAAAATAAAGCAAACACTAAGAAAAATTTTGAATAATTTTCTTGAATGTATAGTTACAAAGAGATTTTCCAAATCCATCGGACAAATTATACAGAAGAGAAGAATGCGCTAAATTCTATCAATGAAAAATATGATACTTAAATGCTTGTTACTAATTTAAAATAATATGCTAATTTAAGTCTATATTTCGGTGGTAAATAACAAAATCTGAAAAATCTTCCAATTAAATAAAAATAATAAAGGCAAATAAATAGAAAAATCAGCAACCACTATCAGTAACAAATAAATAATATTTTCTTAAACATTTAGCATGCCTTTTCAAAATGACACTTTATTCTTAAGCATTCGCAGCAAAGATACAAAATCTACCTATCAATGAAAATTCCGAAAATAAGAATTAGATATCCCCATTTAAGGGAAACGGTACTTAATGAAAGAAAGACTCGAATTCTTAGAATTCGTGATCTAGTTCATTACGTCTAAAATCGGTCTTGCATGTACGGAAAGTTTCTGAAAAGAAACCATTTTCAAACACGTCAACCAAAGCTCTTAAACTCTTAAAAATTCATTAGCGTACACAGATTGTGAGAGAAAATATTTACTTTAATATACCTTTCGAGAGTTTTAAATTCCTCTTTTGAATCTAGAAAAGACTTTCATTTGTGTATATAGCTGAAACGTAATTTGTATTTACTGTTATAAAAGGTTGTTTATATGGTTAAAACCATTTGAAGATTTGTTTTCGGTGAGTATATATAATTTAAAAATTATGAAATATTTATGTCTGTCTGGTATTATTTTACAAATTATTATTCAATGGAAATAAAATGATTATTTATATTCTTCAATCTCCCCTAATTAACAGCTAATTTAAATATCTATACAATACAACTCAAGAATAATATTTGTTTTAATTAAACAGTATGCAGTGGGAAAAATCACGCGCTTAGTGGCCAGATAAGTTTAAAGTTGATTTTAACTTAGGGTAAATTGCTAACTTTAAATGATTAAAATCTTACCATTATTTTTTATTAAGGATTGCCCTTGTCCAAATAATAATATCAAATTCCATTAACATATGTAGATTATCGCATTTGATCGCAATACATTTAAAATTTTTAAAAAATTGATCCATTTTCTTTACAAAATAATGCATTATATCTATTACTCAACTGGTATAAAAAATTAAATATTTAAGGAAACAATTTTAGTTTTTAAATGTCCAGTTTGATAGATTAACATTTATAAGAGATTAACATTGTAATTAATAGATTAGCATTATAATTAATAGATTACCATTGATTGATAGATTCACATTGTAATAAAACTAACTTATAGTGATATTGAGACATTTCTTTGACTACAGTAGAGTTTAGGTTTGAATTCTTCTCTTTACCAGTGGGCGAAGGGAATTAGATAAAACTTCTTTCTTTCCATACCATTAAACTGTCTGTTGATCTGAAACTTTTCTTAAGGGTTTCACCCATGTGATGGCCTGTTTTTTAAATATTCTTAGGGAATTATTTGGACGACCAGTAAAAAGATAGAACTTTAAGTTTTTTATCATTTATTTATAAGTGTTTTAAGAGTATGTATAGAAATGTTTAGCCAAAAATATCCAATAGAACGTGAGTTGTAGCGCTCTGAACACATCCTCTTCAAAAAAAAAAAATGGACGTTCACTTCCTCCACAGTTCCGGCTGATTGGCTTCTCTGAAATAAAAAAAATTAACGGCCTTTTTAATCTATAAGCTTAGTTGTACCAAATGAACTAAACTCAATTGAAAATATCAAAAATTGGATTTTTGGTAGACCTCTAAAGAAAAAGTTTCGAATTTCATGGGATTTTTTTTGTCATATTTTTGTTATAAAAAATGGAAATATTTTGAATTTTTGAATGATCGTAGTTCATTTGGTGGGTATCTATATGCTGAGTTTAGTGTATAAATTTGACGTCATTCGGTCAAACCGTTCTTGAGATATGATGGAGGGAAGTTTAAAAAACATAGTTTTGAGAAAAACGCGTATAAAAAAATTTCAAGTCCGATTAAAACAATGAAAACCTTAACTTTTCACTACAAACAGCAGCTCTTCTAACACCTGCTTCTTTATAATGACTTTGAATTTTAAAAAATCACTTTATCACCGTATTCTAAACATTTTAAGAAAGCAATTTCTGAGAAAAAAAATTTTTAAGCCATCACATGGGTGAACTTCCTTAAACAAGATAAGATCCAATGCATTATGGAAAAGAGATGAAGTCTAAAATAGGATAGATTTGTGTTCCCAGTCTCCAAACAAAGACAGCGGTAACTCTCTCTTGGACAATGATTCTCAACCACTGTACCGCCAAATTCTTGAACTTTGCCTCCAATTTTTTGTAAAATTATTAATCATTCTCTGAGAAAAAAAATCTGAATCAAACTATTCGGCCATTTTATAGAAAAAAAACTACGCGTATTCGTGTTGTATTTAACTTTTCCTTTCGTGGATAGATGGAATAAAAAAAATTCGGTTTGTAATATATTTGTAATAATGGATACATTTGTATACGGATTAACTTTGAATGAACAAGAAAAACTAATTTCGCTGTGTAATAATCGAGATTTAATTTCAAAACTTTCGGAAGAGTCAATTAATTCATTTTGAATTAAAATTAGAGATGATTACCTCACATAGTAGTCAAAAAGGTTTTAAAATATTGTTAGAATTTTCTACGTCTTATTTGTGTAAATTCGGATTTTCTGCATTAACAAAAAAAGATGGATACCTTTTTAAAATATAGATGATGAAAAAAGAGAGGAATTATCCTTTTTACGGCAAAATATAAACAAAATTATCAAATCATCAAACTCTAATTAAAAATGAAGTGTATTCTTATAATTAATTTTTAATTAAATACTCAATATACATTTGTTGTACTGTCATACATATTTTATTTATAACATTGAAAATTACTATCATAAACTATTTTACGTAGTGTATTGTGTGTGTGTGTGTGTGCAAATAAGTGAAATCCTTTCAAACTTATTTCTTTGTTGTGTGTGTGTGTGTGTGTGTGGTGCCGCCAAATTTCGAAATTATTAAAAGTTTATCTAAACAAAAAAAAAGATTGAGAATCACTGCTCCAGGGGCTGAAGGAACACGAATGTTAGTGTAACCTCCTCTGCAGAATTGGAGTGGCGGTCTCCCCAAACTGTGTTTTGTAGGACTTCAACCATTCTATGATCTAGAAATTGAACAATTATATTCCACTTTCTAATTGTGAAAATATTGTTAAGAGCATTAGAAAGCCAGTGAACTAATGGTTTAAGCTCTAATGATCCGCGTTTGTAATATAAACACATAAGAGCGGGTGAAAGTAACCTCAAGTAAAGTGTTTCTCGAGTTAAGAGATCCGATTCCACTGAAGATATATCCTCTGGAACAATGGGTGCTACGACACACCTGAAATAATAGTATAACATGGTAATTAGAGAATATCATAGAGCAGCGGTCGCCAAACATTTTGACATCACGGACCAGAAGATTCATAATTTAAGGTATCCGACTATCCTAAAATCATGATTTTTTTCAAAATTGACAATTTTTTATGATTTTATTTTATAGGTCATCTTATTAGCTTAATAAAAATACCAAGTTTTTTTATCTTCCATTCACTAGAACAAAAACTACAAATGTTTTAGTAAAAGCAGATGCCATAACTTTACACAAGATGCCAAACTTTAAAATGCGTTTTACTCGAAATGCGTTTTTTTTTCGAAACACTCAAACGGGGACAGTGATTGCTCAAAAAGTTTTGAAAAAAATTTGCTGAAATTTTTTGTGTATTTTTTGTATAACAGTAGAAGTGTTTTGACCTTTTCGGGTTTATCAACTACTGTTTTATTTCAAAATTTAGTCCTTTATGTGAATATAATCACTGTGAATATAATCACTATAAGCAATTTCATATAATCACTAAGATAAAGTGCTCTAGTTTTTGTAAAAATTAAAACATATCTTATCCTGAAGGTCAATTCAAACATGAATAACAAAGAAACACATCAAAATTGAAAAATTGAGAATTTGTTCATAAAATTTTTATACAGAGCGGGCCTTGTTCATGTAATTTTTTGTACATTTTCACCAGTTTTTTCCCACTTTAATAGCTATAAATGTTTTTTCTGCTTTCAATTTTAGAATTTTTTCCTTAAAATATACTAACTAAATCTAAAAATCACAAAAAAATTCCCATAACTCCATTTTTTCAAAAGAAAGTTGTCGCAAGTAGTCGGATACCTTAGATCCCACGGACCACTAACAGGATTTAAAAATATTTTTTTAAATTTGTGATCTAAGAACACATTAAATGTGCCTATTTAATAAAATGAAACTATTAATTGTAACCAAATTATGAAAGCTGTATTAATAAACCATAATAAAATAAACAAAAAACTGTAAAAAACATTAAAAAAATGGTTGAATTATATAAAACTTTTAGCGTTATACATTCTTAGCATATGATGGATGTTCCTGCTTACTTTAAATAATATTATGGATATTTGGATCCAACATTTATTTCAAGCTGAGATCGGTACTGTGTTTTGTTGGCTGTGACAGATGAAACGGCTTTTTACATAAATAAGTTGAGTATTTTTTCCACATTTTCTGGGGGCCATTAAGGGTACCACATTTTTCTAGGGATCAGCGAAATTTTCTCGGGGACCACAAGTAGTCCGCTGACCACCACTTTGGTGACCTCTGGTATAGAGAATAATTATAAAAATTCACACAATCTAGGCAAAATGTCTTCACCCTTGTTATTTGACCATGACTAAGAATTATGAGATTCATACCAAATGGTTCTCTTGTAATCCAAGAGAGGAGTAAATTCCTACTAAGGCAATCAAATATGTCTCTCTCGCCTATCCTCTATGCTTCCCTTTTTTTAAAGTTAAACTCAAGAATTCAACTTTTAAACAGCTGTGGTAACCGAGTTAGTGAGTGGCGTAGTCGAGGCCGGATTCAAGCTCTAGTATGACTAAAGGCACACCATGTAGAGAAGTTGATGGATATTAAATCTGTCGAGGTTGAAAGTACTGTGATTGGCGAAACGTAGAAGTTTAAAGAGGGGATTACAGATCAGATGTCGTCAATTGACCGAAGCTCAAAATCACATGGCCCGTTACCAACAGCCCTCGTGTAGTCCTCCACAATGCGATGTAAATTAATATCAAATTTTATCTACTTTTAAATGTAAGGAAATTCTTAAAAACCCTTACTTTGGCTGAAATATTTTGATATTATAATAGTATCAATCAGTAGCGCACACAGAAATTTTTCAAGGGGGGTGTCCAAGGTCGCAAGTCCTCCATTCTTGTATCATGCTCCTTTTGATTTTGTCGATTTTCGGAAACAAAAACAGTAAAAATCTAAATATTGAATAAATAGTTAACATTAATTAATAAAATTAATCATTAATAACAAGTACTTAATTAAATTTTACGTACTATATACTTAGAATTATAATCAATCGGAAAAATAATCCAGGGCTTTGGGAGGGGTCCGGACCCCTAGGACACACCCTTTGTGCGCACCACTGGTATCAATTACTACGTATCCATTCAACGCATAATTCTAAGAGTTATCTATTGCATCCGTACTGAAACTTTCAATTGTTTTGACTCATAAAATGTCGATTTGATTAATGGTTGAAATCATTGTCAAAAAGGCTGAAAATTATTCGAAAAAAATTATTACTACACTTTAGGCTTCAATCTCATGCAACTAATATATATCCTGATTTATTTTCAATAAATTTCCCCACAAACTTTTAAAAATCTAAAAGCCTAAAAAGTGGAATTAAAATCTTCACAAAACTCCCATAACTTTCCAAACCCTTTCAAATTATCCTATTCATGCATCAACGCTATCCACACTGAACAAATCTCGGCAGAAAAAGAAAAGGAATAAATAAACCCTTCTACCCCCATCATCCTCACATCCTTATCACAAACACACCCTCCGAATCATTCTCTAGGACATCTAGTGTCTTTACCAGACATTCCCTCCTGTATGGTCACTTCATCCTTCGCGGCAGGACCAGTACGCTTGGACAAGCAAGAATGAGACGATCTGACGGAGAAGAAGGAAGGAACTGACAGGATATGTTCTGCCATCCCCCAAACAAAAGATACCATGGGCCTACGTCTTTTTCTTTGTTGACGAAAGAGGAAGGTAAACCGGCATAAATATCGTTTGGCGCGTTGAGTGGTAGGTGTGTTGGCACCTATCTTCATTGCAGTGTCGGTAACGTGAGGTGAGGCAATTTGGAATTGGATGGATTTCAAGTGAACAGGGGTGCTTAGTTTTTAAACATGATGTGTAGGTGTTTACGCGTGTGTGTGGTGGTGGTTGCAATACTGTGTTTTGTCATAATTTGAAACAATTTGTGAGGGAGTAAGATTTCTCGAGAAGTTTTGGTACTATTTTTAATCGTAGAATGTGCGCGCAAGAATTACTTTTTGAAAAATAAACATGATAAATTTTGTAGCCAATAAAAAGAAACGTTAGCATTGAACTTGGCATATAAATATAGATATTTTGTCATTAAAAAAATTATTTTTAGTTTAGAGATCAATCGCTGTATATATATGCAGTCGGACCTCTATTTAAGGAAGTCGCTAAATTCTGAAAAAAAGTTGGCGGTTGATTTGTCTTTATATGGATATATCTTTATATGGAAAATTCGTTACATATAGGTTCACCTTTCAATATACTTCATTAACAACATAAAAAAAATTTAATTCATAAACACTATATATTGAAAAAAGTAATTATTTACACCTGTTTGAAAATTAATATCTATTTATTTTATGTATATTTTACCATTAAAAAAAACTGCAGAGAAAATAAGAAAAAAGAATGTTGAGTACTTTCTGTACTGTCTTTCTTTCTGTACACTGTACTTTCAACATCAAGAAAATAATTTTGTATTAAAATTAATGAATTTTTAAGGATATTTTCTAATTTAAGATACACAAGTAATTGTAAACATACATTATTTTATAACTGAACTACTAAAAAGTATTAAAAGAGAGAATAACATGAAATGACCAGAAATACTTCAAAAAGGAAGGAAAAATAATAAAAACACAAGAGAAAGAGTTCGTTATATAGAAAAGACACTTTGCTATTGGAAAGTTATTTTCAGAAGAAAATTGTGAAATGTTCTTGGTTCCAGAAAAAGTTCGTTAGATAGAAAAATTCGTAATTTAGAGATTGGTAATATGGAGGTTCGACTGTATATATATTTGCAATGATTTTTTTTTTTTTTGAAAAAAAAAGGTATTTGATTTAGTCCATTTTTCTTCGTAAAAATTAGTTTATTAAGCTCGTTTGGTTGAATGATTGAATGTTGGGTTTCATGGTGCAAGAGCCAATTTTGGCTAATCTGCGTCAAATTTTTTTCAGATATTTAAAGTATAAAATTTCTAAATATTTTTATAAAATAGTTGTAATAATAAAATGTAAAATCTCATTCTTTCTCTCTCTCGTTTGGAATAATTCGTTTTAATAAATATCCAAGCAGAAACAAAATGATTTGAAACATTTCTATAAATTTGGGAAACATAAGGGGCTATAATTTAATTTTTGTTTTTCATTTCTAAACTCGAAACATACATTGTTTATAAATAAATTTATGTTCACTAAAATGGTATAGATTAAGCTTATATGTTGCTAAATAAGTGCATGGAGTACTTTGTTTCTTAACATTTATATAATAAATAGGTAAATTGCACTACAGTTAACTGTAAATGATAAGTTAAGATCTTAAAAAACCATCGTAAATATAAGCAGATCATTTCAAAATTTAAAAAAAAATTTTTTTTTGAAGAATTTATTGTTAATAAAGTTGTGTATGTGTAACTTTTCTCATATAACAGTGAAGTAATTTTTGCTAAATTTTATACAACATAATTACATTGATCTATCATTGAAATTCATGTATCTAAATTTTTTTCCCCTTCATATGCATTTTTCCATACATATTCTCAGTAGACTTCGTATTAATTTTAAATTTTATGCCTTAGATTACATCTACTTGTGTAAGAGATATCTAAATATTTCTTATCATTAAATTTAATACTAAATGTCTTGAAAATTTCTTAGTAGGTAGCAAAACCCTAAACATTTCAATAAAATGAAAACATTTTTCAAACATTTTTCAGTTTATATATCCACATCAATTATTTTCGTACATTGTGTATTAAAGGATTTAACTATATAAAACATTCACTTTCTTTGAAAGTAATTGCTCATTTAATTGGCGTACCGAGAGAAGTTTCCGTATTTTTTTTTAATTTAATAGACTAACTACCATAAAATTCTTAAAGGCATTTCATTCCAACATATTATTTTATGTGAACGACCTAATAACAATATTCTAAGAACCACTTTAATATTGTAAGGGAAATTATAATTACATAGTTAAGACTGATTAGTATGAATCCATTTTAAGTCATGTTTACAAATACATTAAAAAACAACTTTCTAAAACATTTACTGCCATAAAAGTATTTAAACGGTGAAGTATTTTATAGAACTGAGTTTAATAATATAATATAAATTTTTATAAATCCCTTACATTCTTGTTTTAAAATACATCTATAATGGCATATAAAAGAAAAAGCTAAATTTTTTCTTCTAATATACACAATTATTGCTTTAGTACCTTAGTTTCTAAATGTTTCTAATTTGCATCGTGTTTTAAAAAAGAAAGTTTTGAGAATTCTAAACAACTTTTGATTTAATGTATGTTAGTATAAGAATAAATTTGTTTTTATATCATTTTAATGAACTTTAAATTGGGATATGTAGGAAATATTGAATTGTTTATCAATTTTAGTTAATTGTTTGAAAATTCGAAAGTAAAAATTTCCGATAATTTTTAATCCAATAAAACACATTATCAAAAAAGACAACTTTCTCTATTTAACATTATTCAAGAAGACTATTTAAGTAACCCAAGAATGAATCCAATTCGTTAAATAAAAATTTGAATGCAACTAACGTTTAAACAGTATTTTGTAACTTTTTAAAAATATATATATATATATATATATATATATATATATATATATATATATATATATATATATATATATATATATATATATATACATATATATATATATATATATATATATATATATATATATATAATGGGCTTATATATCTGGCGTGATCCAGAGCAAAATTCAAAACACAATATTTTAAATTTGCTTAAAACTATAAAATTGTAATGTTGATTTAATTTTTTTTAATTTGAAGAACATGAAAGAATTTGGACCTAAGATATTATATTTATGCTCTTACTGCTAATGTAAAAATAAAAAATGTAAATTATAGTAATTTCAAGTCGTGTACTATTTATTATAATAAATATTAAAGTAAATGGTTTCTCTCTCTCTCTGGTGAAAAATGTTACAGATTTTAATTAAATAAAATTTGTTATTCTATACATGCCTGCAACTGCTATCAAATTTATTAGAAATTACGCATTACTGACACGTTATGTATAAAAGTACAGTCGTTATAGTGTCGCTCTGGGAACATTTATTTTTTATATTCTGAAACTAACACCAAAGCAACGATTTCAATATTTCATTTCACTATTCCAGTTCACCTCTTTACAAGAAAACGTGAAATTTCGACCAATCAATGGTCGAGCATTTGACCACTTCCTAAAAAAGAACCAATCGGCGACTCGTTAATTATTAAAGACGCCACTTTTTCACTGGTGGTTTTCACTCGATTTCTTTTTGTGTGCCCCAATTGGCTACTTGCCAGAAACACATGCAGTAAAAATAAACATGTACAATCTTTCAAAAGAAATGTGTTGTGAAGTCAAAAACCTTTAAGATAAATGAAGGTAAGATGAAAGATTTTGTAGTGAAGATAAAGTGAAAAGTGCTCGTCTAGAAAAGAACTTTATGACAGGAGATTTTAGTCACTTTAGGATTTGCCATAAAAGTTTTCCAGACAAGCTGTTATCGAGAAATGATTTTGAAGTCTGTGGTCCCTTTACCTTATTGTTAAATAAGACTCATGTTGTAAAACATTGTGTGCCTGAAATAAAGCCTAATCTAATATTATCCGTTAGTTGTCAAACAAAACAAGATTTTGCAATTTTTATAAGCCCAATATAAAATTTATACACCTTTAGAAGAATCAGTAAAATAACAAAATTTTATCATCCATAATCTGGAAGGAGTTTTTTCGAAACTGCGCCATAAAAATATTTAAAGATGATTTTTATATTATTTTGTAAAATTATTTTGAAAATACCGTAACTTTTTAAAATTTCTAGAAGTGAAACATCAATTCACACAACCCATTTAAGAAAAATTGAAATTTTAAAAATATTTAGACACTTTTTTATCTTGAAATTACAGTGCATTGAAATTTATAAGTAATACATAAAATAAGCTGCATACATTAATTTACATTATTTAGAAATAAATGCATGTTTTATACACTGTTTCCACTTTTTTTACTGGGGAGAAGACGAAGGATCTGTGTCTTTTAAATTATTTTCTTAAGTTTAAAATAGAAGAAATTCACTTTAAAACCATACAACTATAAAATACGACCACAATCCAAATTTATCAAATAGCATTAACTACTGAATGAAATAAAAATTTTGTACCTAAAGTGCTTTTATTTATTTGTCCAACACCCATGCTTGGCTTCTTGGCCATTTGACGCCAAGCCTTCCTGTACCGACTGACAATGCCGTCAGACGAGTATTCATCGAATTCAGTGCATTGGAAAAGGTGGTTGTCATCCTTTCTGGCAGAGCCGCAGAGTGGGTACGACTCGTCAGAACCCAGGCCAAGCCAGTGGAGGTATGCTCCCAAAAAGCCATGTCCGGTGGTTTAGGCGAAAGAGGGCAACAGCCTCAGCAGCTAGTAATTGTGTTGTAGCTTCACAGACAATCAAGACCTCGCCATCGTAGTTGGTGGCATTTTTCCCCATCGCCAATGAACCCTCAAACCGCCGATAGAACCATCTCGCGCTGGATCAATTTGTTTCTGGCAGGTATGAGCCGTTAGTATAGATACGGCTCATACCTGCCAGAATCAAACCTAACCTAAAGTTAACTTCCCATTCGGATTTTGATTTCTTCATTTCATGTTAAAACTATGATTTTTAATGTTATCCATTACTTTTTTTTGTCTTTAAAACTATCTCCATCAATCCTTCTCAAATATACCAACAGATCCACTGATTTCAGTGTCCTATTTCATATTTACCTGCTTCCACAATCAAACACACTTTCCTCAGTCCATATTCAAAGTTTTCCCTTATATTATTTAGTTCAAATATTTTAATTAATCTATCCGGTTCTTATGACCTAGATTTGTCCAGTTAACACACAATTGGAGTCCTTCCACCGTATAAATATTTCCATCCAGTTTAATTTTTGAAATAAAACATTCAACCTCCCAGATAACTCAGATAAATGTAATTCAATCGCATCTATCAAATATCCAACAACCACTTTACGAGTACCGATATTTTGTAATGGTAAATACACCAGGAACCGTTTCAATATTCTCCTGATTCATAAGTGAAAAATGTGATTAAAAATTTATTTTAGTCTATCATTTCACATAATATTTTTATTTGTGTGTACTTGTGTGTGTGCGTGTGTGCGAGCGTTCGTGCGTTTGGAATTTAATCCGTTCGGGTAATAAACATATATCACATTCTCAACAAAATGCATTCAGTCTCCATGTTGTTCTTATTGTGATATTAATAAATAATCAATAAACAGTACATGTAGAAGGATGTGCAGTTAATCAGTTCTCTAATATGTAATGCAGAATAAAATTTCGGGCTATTTGATACTATACTGTTCAAATTAATTGGGACAAACATTTTTTTTCATGTCTGAGTCGGTATGTGATTACCAGTTATGCCCTGAATCCCCTCAAACCGCTTATGTCTTCCCAGAAGTAATGTTATGGATCAACCTTGACTATAATTTACAGTTTGATTGGTTTTAATGTATTAGTAGCTCAGTTGTGAGCCATTCAGTGTGGTAGCTGATGGTTATAATTTTGCGTTTCACGTAATACTCGTTACTTTTGCTTGTATGAAATAAAACAAAGGTTAGCAATTTTAGCATTTACTTGGGAACTAAAATTAAGTTAACATACTTATTTATCAAAAAAAATTATAACATGATAAAAGTTTGTTCAATGTCGCATTGTTTTACTCCGGAGCCTTAAGGGATAGTTTATGTACTTATTATTTTTTCTGTATAATTTTGGACAAAATATCTTAATTATGCTATACGGGGTATGTTGATATAAATAATAATGTGTTCATATAACAAAGAAATATTAACTTCAAGAGATGCATGAGAAAGTATAAAAATAGATTCCTCCATGACATTTTAAAATTTTAATGTCAAACCTAACATTTAAACAATTTTCCGTACACCCCTGATAATATATTTGAAACCATGTTGAAGACAAAACTGGGGTTTGGTTGGAAAAATTCCTTAAAATTTCAATAATAAACATTAAATGGGCCGATTTTTATTTTGAAAAAAGAAAATTATTGGATGTTTAACATTTAACAGACTAGTTAAATATTTTAAAAAAGTAAAGAGATTGTATATATTGTATCTACTAATACAGTCAATAATATGCGTATTAATTATCAGTATTCAGGGACTTATTTGTGCATTATTTTTTTCTGAAACTAATTAAATAAAAATAGGAATATTTTTCTTTAAAAAAATCTAATCTGTTGTTTTTATTAAGTTCATACAAAACATTAAGGTTTATAAAGTAAATATAATTTTATTTCTGTTTGTGTATGCCTATGCAATGTTTTATTAATACATGTGGCGTTGAAATCCTCATTTTTTATGTTATGGTATTAATAAAAATAGAGGTAAAGAAATTAAATCCGAACAGCTGAATATTATTTTTAAAGTTTATTTCCTGATTCGTTGCTTCATTTAGTTTAATGGTTTTTTTCCTTGTTAGGAGTATATGCATAAAAGAAAGAAATACTCAAATAAGTTTTATCTTTTATTTATTTATTTATTTTTTTTCAAATTTTATTTTAGGTTATTCCTACTTTCCCCAAGCCTTGCATTTAAAATCCTAGGAATTAAACTAGTGTATGAAGATTATTGTTTTTATTAATTTTATTGTTTTTATTAATTTAAGCACTTATTTCTATTCATTCTGAGGTTTTTTTTAATTTCCAATTGGGGAACATTTCCTTATAACTCCAGTCAATCGAAATATAGATGAACTTCAAAAAAAAAATATTAAAATGTAAAATTTTCTTAGCTAGTATAGAATATCTTTAACAAAATATTAATAATTTTGAAATATTTAGAAATTAATTTTTAATATTCATTGCTTCAGGATAAAAGCAATGGAGCAGAAAAGCTCTTTGAAACAGTTCATGATAATTTTTCTTTTTCCGCTGATTTTCTTTTTAGAAATCTCCTTGGCAATCTCTCTGTTTCCCTCTTGACATTTGTTACAATTTTTGTTTTAAAAAAACATTTTAAGTTAAGCTCAGTGTGAATTAATCGAAAGTAATTATCATTCCAGATATTTCGAAAAAATTTTGACGATCAAAATGAATTATTTTCCTACAAAATGTAAAGGATTAGTTTAAAAAAATTAACCTTTTTAAGATTAATTTTATTTATTTTTTCGAAATTTTTGAGAATAAAAGTAATTATTCAGAAATTATGACAATCATCAACATTTATTTGGGAAAAAACATTTATTTCGATCTAGTTAATTTTGAAACAAATGCAGTGTTTTTTCCCAATAACTAATCATGTTTTATGATTTTTATTTATTCCCCGCCAATGATTTAATAAATGATTCTAATCATAGTTATTACACATCGGTAATTAACATGTAGTATTTTGATTGAATACGTACATATAATAATTGTTCTGTTTTCCCAAAAAAATGAGTATATGTAGCATTTAAACCATGTCTTTTTTTAGAATCTGATATCAGAAACATATTGGCACACATTAACCATCGAAAGAAAATTTGGAAAACTTGAGATATTTAACTCATTATTTTATTTAAGGAAGTTGGTTTGATATTTCTTATTAACATCTCAGTTTAAAGTAACAATTAGACTATTAGCGACAGATCTCGTAATTTTGAACCTCGGTCAAGAAGAAGTGAGAATTTAGAGCTTATACGATTTGAGAAAACCTTTCATTAGATTTTATAGAGAATTATGATTATAACTTAGCTATAATAAGCGAAGGCATTTCAAAGATAAAAGTAATCCGGAGAGAGTTTGACAATGAAGTTTCATTTATGATAGAAATGTTCTACATTATGGCTAAAGTAATAAATTAGGGGGGGGAGGGGATATGAATGAGTCATTAATGTTAAATTTAATTTAATCGTAAGGACAAATATAAAGAAACTTCTATTTACCATACATATTGATATATACATAAGAATACTTATAATTTTGTATACTAACCAATTGAAAGTTAAACTGTAGCTATATATTAAATGCGTAATATAATCTACCATAAAATCCAGCATATAAAGCGCCTTTTTATCATAAAATATAAGATCGAAGTTTATGGGTGCACGTTATACGCCGGATATAAAAATG
Organism: Trichonephila clavipes; assembly: GCA_019973935.1. NCBI lineage: Eukaryota > Metazoa > Arthropoda > Arachnida > Araneae > Nephilidae > Trichonephila > Trichonephila clavipes. The sequence goes on along the minus strand of BMAU01003938.1, from coordinate 332,671 downwards.
CTAGCTTCAGAAAATAAAAAAAAGGTGTGCATAACAAACGATCTTCAAAGATCGGAGTACTGTTTATTTAAAAGAAATGTCATACCTTATGAACTTAAAAGATTGTTTTTCTAGAAATACACCATTTTTTTTCAAAATCATGGGATAATTCCACGAAGAAATGACTTTAAAACATAATAGCATTATTAACGTACATTGCAGGCTTCTTCGTAAAGAAATGGGGAGCGCGTTATACGGCGAATATACCTTAAAATTAAAAAATGAAGCTTGAAAGTATAGACGCTCGTTTTACACCGGATTTGACGGTACTTTCATTAAGGGGACTTGGTACCCTAAAAATCACAAACCTATCGTTTTTTTTTTATTTTCATTTAATCTTATTCCTTGCATTATTATCTTTCGATTGATATATCACTTGTGCATGTCGGAAAGTTAGAAGTTGACTAAAACTTCATTTGAAAACAAATTAGGCAATTCAGCCACACCCCCTTTTTAGAAAAAAAAGCTAAAAAATGATTTATGATAAAAAAAATCTATTTTAGAAATAGAAATAATAACTATAAAAAAGAATGTGTAGTGTTAAAAGCAGAATATTTCCGAGGCAATACAATAATGTAATTTTTCTTCCTTGTGAAAAGTGTGCATGTAAAATTTTTAAATTAAGGCATTTTATATTAATAATTTTATAATTTCAGTTCTTTTTCCTGATTTATTTTTCATACAAATGTAATATTTTAATATTATAAGAAGAAAAACAGCTAAAATTTCTGTCGTGACAGAAAAAAATTTTTTTAAAGTTTTTCTTGAGTTTTCTTGTGCAATTAGTACTCTCTAAAAGTTGATCATTTATAAAAATGTGTGGGTTGAAAACATATGAAAAAGCAATTATTTTAAAGAAAAACGTATAACCAATATCTTAAAGTGGTATTTTAAGTTTAATTAAGCTTATAATAATTATTTTTTCAGAATTATAAACTTTAAACCTGTTTTTCTCAGTTTGTGTTTTTCGAAACCGTAGTGCATTCAAAATGCTACTCCTTCGACAATTATTTACCAATCACTTCCATTTTTTTCTTGCGTGTTGAAAATAAAACATGTAATAAAATTAGGGATCCGTTTTGCTATAAACTGAATACTTTTTTTAAAAAAAATAAAATGTAAGACATGTTGGCTTTTTCTATGATTTTTAGCCTGTATATCAACATTTTATTTTTTTTCTCGAAAACGAATGAAGTTATTCTAAAATCGATCCCTTAAGTTCTTTTGATCATCCATAAGAGTATTATAAAAAATTTCAGGTCAAAAAATTAATTTTTACAAAAGGAGTAGGATTTTAAACTTTTCCCAATTTTTTCTTCAAAAAATTAAAATTTTTAAAATTGTGTGAATAATATATGAAAATTTTCATCTGGTAACATTTTCTTGAACAGAACCATTGTATAAAATGCTAAAATGTAATTTTTAAATACGTAAATAAAGAAGTTTGCTCAAAGGGTGCCAAGTCCTCTTAAAAAAGGGTGTTCCAATAACTGGATGACGAAATTTATTTGGATATTGCTTAATAATACGTTGATATTTATACTCTTTATTGCCAAAATGTACCACCATAATTAAATAACAATAAATTCTTGAACTGTTTAGTTAGACTATCGATGCCTCGTGGAACATAAATAACCTGATAAGTTTGAAAAATCTGCAAGTGAAAAGAAATTGCTGAATGAATTACCATATTAAGTGCATATTATTGTTAACTCGTACTGTATCACAAATTTTCAGTTCCATTTAAGACAGAACACATAACTTAATTATGATTAATTATTCCAGCAATATTTAATCAAAATAGAAAAATCAAGCATTGTAGGATTTATTTTATTTCAGAAAACGAAGATTATATATTGAAGTCTTTTAATCCAACTATTCAAGACTTTGAATACTTTTTCCCCTCCAGAAGGAGCTAATTATGTCGAATATCTTTTTTAGTTATTCAGGATCAGTGAGTTAATGAATAACATCATTCTTAATTATTCACCATCAGTGATTTTACTATATAATAAAGTGGTGTAAAGAAGAAATGTTAAGGCCAATGAATAAATTACCAAAATTGGTCGTATATTACAAATAACTAAGTAGAGAATTAAAATAGAAATCTTGGAGCGTAATAAAAAAGTGCGAATATTCTCATAATTCCTTTGAGGTAATCCTATTTCTATTTGGTATAGAATTATCAGAGATAAACATTAAATCCCTACCTTTCTCTTCTGATATCTGACAGATATCATTTGCATATTTTACTCACTTGAAGCTATACACTGAGCCTATTTTCATCAAATATGCTTTATTTTTCCAAATTTTTGCTTTTCAACATGACATGAGGCAGAAAATGGACACACAGGGAACAAAGGGAGGTAGTCTTAAGAAATGCGAAATGAGTGTATGTGATTTCACGTTGAATGTCTGAGTAAATCAAAAGATCTAAGACTTCAGTAAATAACTTTTTAAGGAATCAGAGAAATTATTAACGGTGACGAAATACTCTAAAGTTATCTTCAGCCATTCTTTAACAGAAGAGCCCGACGTGCAGAGGGGGCCGATGCACGCTAAATATTTCGAGGCTCTCTAACATCCTCCCATTCGTGTAGTGTAGAAGTTTATAGTAAGTAGGAAGAACCAGTTCAGTTTGTCATTGTCGCGAGCTCATACTCAGCGTTAAGATTCCGTCGAATTGCAATCTCGTAATCTGATACCACTAAATATCCGGCGTGTATAAAGCCTGATGTACATTCAATTAATCGAAGCTCAAAGGCCTCACTTTGACATGATGTGGAAACTTGGAAAGTAAGGTTCCAACTCATGTGTAATCTTCGTCAATTGACAGTAATTAAAAATTGAATGGTCAGTTGTTAATATCCGTCGTTTTGTTACAGAATTCGACGTGAATAAAATATTTATTCACTGCGATTGTTTGACCATCATAACATTATATATATATATATATATATATATATATATATATATATATATATATATATATATATATCATATCCGTAACTCAATAGTTGCTAGTCGATCCATTTACTAAAGGAAAAATTGCAGGTATGAGGTAATGCATTTTAACAAGCTGCAATTAAAAATATTTCTAAGATGGTCGTGAATAACGTTAAAGTAAAACGCTTGAATTTTTGACATTAAAAATAATTAAAAGTAAAATCACAAATAAAACAACACTAAAATAATAATGTCAAGTTCTAGACAAATTTTTTTGTGCTAATTGTGGACCATAATTATATTTTTCTTAGGATTAAACATTAAGGATTTTTAACAAGGAGTGTTCCAATAAATTGTTAAATAATTCACTTTTGTTCCTGTTTCATATGTCTCTCATAATATTTTAAAATAAAGAATTTCTAATACTTCACTTCATTAAATTTTACAGAACAAGAAACTAATAATAGAGAATATTACATTATTCTCTCTTGACTTACGGTTGAAATCATTGAAAAATATTTATTTGTTCAAAATATATTTTGGGGATTAAAAAATAAATTGAACTCAGAAATTAAACTTTGAAAGCAAATATCAATTTTCAATCTAGTTATTAATTATAACTATAATTAATTATATTAATTATAACTATATATATATATATATATATATATATATATATATATGTACAACTATTTATATTTGAAGTTGATTTTTATGATTCTGTATTCAATTTAATTTGTATATGTGTGTTATACTTTTAATTTAAATAAATTTATTCTAACTGAAATTTAATTACATTAGAATCGCGAAATGTATTGCAATGCACAACGCTTTTTTTAAAATATTATTTATGTTTTAACATTCGTAAAACAGGTAAAATATAAATATAAATAATTCTTCATGGCTTGACTATGGATTTAGTGCATAATATAAATAGCTAAGAAATATTTTTATTTCTCTGTGTAACGTATTGTATGATATTTTTAGTAGAATGTACTAGCATTACTTCAGATATAGATTAAACGAGAGCTGATGTAACTTTCTTATAAAATATAGAGTAGCGTTGAATTATTTGTTTATTAACATTGCGCCACCCCATTCAAGAGTTAATGGGGTGGACCTCATATTTCTCAATCGCATGAACTTCTTAACTGGTTTGCCCGGACACTGTACAGGTTACCGGATAACCATAACCGGTTTACCAATACACTGTACGGCACTGATATTTCCTTCTTTATATCTTTGATTTGCACGTATTTTTAATTCTTATAGAGAGATTATTAATGCTAATATTTTTAAGTGATGCAGTTTGTCCATGGTACAGAAACACTTACCTTCCGGGATTTTCTTTGTGGTGAAGGCGGGAATTTTTCACTGAAAGCAGAAATTTAGATTTTTGAAAATAATCGAAAAAGAACAGGGATCGGCACTGCAATATGCAATGGGTTGCTTCAGAAGAAATGGAAAGATAATCTAATAAAAAAAACAATTTTATCTCTGTTCCCATTGCAATGTAAGACTTAGTATTACACCCTGCTTCCAATTGTTTCGTTTGAAAAAGAAGTACGAACTTGAATTTTTTGTAAGAATTACAGAAATTCTTTTAAAATACATGAAATATTTTTCATTGCCTGCATAGTGTACTTATGAAAGTAACAGAGATTTTGTGTTCTCCACAAATATAAAATAAAGAATAGGGTAAAATTCAAAATTCAAATAAAGTTATTCTATTTGTACGATCTGTTAACTGTTAATTATTATGCCAACTTATGTAATAAAAACATGTGCTTTTTTATTTTGAAACACTTCGAGCAAAACAATTAACCGTGCAAGGGGTTAAATGTGCTTCATCACGTAAATGCAACGAACCTTTAGAGGTAACAAGACTCAAACTCACAACTCGACAAAAACGTCAGCCATTTCGCAACACTAGCCACTCAGTAACTCGGCAATATAAGGGATTTAGAATCTTTTTACCTGATTATTGTGTTATTTCTGCACACTTTATATGAATTTTGGTCATAATACTTTATGAATGTATTGTATATAGTTAGGAATTATAATTTGTATTAATTCTTTCTTTTTTTTCTTCTAGGTAAGTGACATTCCCTTTGGTTTCTTTTTAATTTGTGAGTAAAGGTAATTTTTTAGAGATATATGTACTTTTACGGTGTATTTTGTATTTAAAAGTTCATTGCAAATATTTATATAAATATTTGCATCTCGTTGTATTATTAAGTGGAAAAAAAGACTAAACAGAACTTAGAAAAAAATTTTATAATGTTTTAATAATATTTGAACAGTTATAATTATTATAAGTATATTGATTAAAAAATACGGTTATACTTTACAACTAAAAATATATTATTACTTTTTAAACTGAAACCCTTCTTGTTAAGTTTTTTTTCTACATTCATTCAGCTTATTTGTAGCATTAAAAAAAAGCAAATAATATTTGAGAATTATAAAATAACTATTAATGATTTGTAGAGAAGAAAATAGTATTTGTTAGCTATATACATTGGGCCACAAAAGTGTTCGTACACTTGCAATTTCTTATAAAATTTAATGATTTCGACTAATAAAAATAATATATTGTAATTGTAATTTTTTTATGATATCTGCAACTTGTTTTTAATGGAATGACATAATTATTTTTTTAAAAATAGCATAACTATTTTTTAAAAAAAATTAATGATCAAAAAGCTACTAAAAAATTACGCCACAAAAGTCTTCGTACACTTCACAAAAATCTCAACTTAGCTTTAAAAATTGTATTTCTTTCTTAATTTAGTACTTAGTAGGAAATCTTTTAGTGTCCACATCAACTTTTAAGAGTCTTGGTATAGATTTAATCAGTTTTTTGTAATGTCTGCATCGATTTTCCTCCATTCTTCTGTGAATTTTTTTACTTCACATTTTGTGTTTATTTGTCATGTTTTCTCTTTTTTGCATCAAAATCTCCCCAAATATGTTCTACTGGGATAAATAAAGTGATTGAAGAGGTGTTTTCATAATTTGGGGACAGTTATAGAGACACCAGTGGCGTACATTAAGAGCAGTGCGCCTCCATGTTTCAGCATGGAAATTAAAGTGCTCTAGCGTGGGGGTGTAAACTGGCCTCAGAATTAGGTAATTTGGTTTTTTTTTATGGTATTATAAATCATGAGATCTATTTAAGTATTTTAAAGAGAAATTTTAAATTATCCACCCGAAATTTGGATATTGGAGACGACTTAATTTTTTAACAGCATAATGGAGCCAAGCCCGCTGCTCTCAATGTACGTCACTGGTACCTCTATAACTCTCCCCAAATTAGGAAAACATCTCCTCAACCACTTTATTTAGCCCAGTAGTGCATATTTAGTGAGATTTTGATGTAAAAAAGAAAACATGGCAAATAAACACAAAATGTGAAGTAAAAACAATAATCACAGAAGAATGGAGGATAATCGATGCATAAATTACAAAATACTGATTGAATCTATACCAAGATGCTTAAAAGTTGTTGTGGACACTAAAAAAGATATCTTACTAAGTACTAAATTAAGAAAGAAATACAATATTTAAAGCTAAGTTAAGATTCTTGTGAAGTGTACGAAGACTTTCGTGGCGTAATTTTTTAGTACCTTTTTGATTATTAATTAAAAATATATATATAGTTGTACTATTTTTTTTAAAAAAAATAAATATGTCATTCCATTAAGAACAAGTTGCAGATATCATAAAAAAGTTACAATTACATTATATTAATTTTTATTAGTCGAAAACATTAAATTTTATAAGAAATTGCAAGTGTACGAACACTTTTGTGGCCCACTGTAGCTACACTAGCAGAAGTTTGAACAATTTGTCATAACCCTGCAATTCGACTTGAACTTCAAAACTTATAAATCGTATACGTATTAACATTTGTAAAATTTCTGCAATGTATTTTTCATATAATGCATTTTTGTTTTTTACAGAAACAGTTTTATAAACTATTGTATTCAAATTTGAGCTATTAGTCTGCCGAGATGTATGAAAAATCTTAGGCATTTGTGATTTTTAATCAATTATTCTTTATATCTTTCACTGTATGTCTAAACTAATTTTTGTTATTCAAATTATGATTGAGAAAAATTATATATTATATTATTAAACTTTGTTTGAATTAGTCATTATTTAATCAATTTAATCTTCATAATATTAGAAAGTAAAATATCTTTTAAAATAAAATAACAAGCAAATAAACTTTTAACCAAATGATCTTTTACAATTTTTTTAAGGTTAACGCACATTCTTTTGTCAATCGTTCTAAATGAAATAAATAAACGATTAATTGAAAAAAATTGTTTTGAAAAATCGTTTGCTATTGAAAATGTTAAGGACGTAAATTAACAATGGCACGCAATATGTTCTTTTTTACTTAATATAAGAAACCACAAAACTAATGGATAAAATTTTTTAAATGAATCAGTCACTTTAAAAAAATAATAAAATATGTCTCACTCCTTTTATTATTTTTAGTTTTTTACACGACATTTTCCAAATAGTATCATGACAGGAAACATACTTAATGTTTTATTCAAATTACATTTAAGTTGTGCTAATTGCGTCACAATCTCCATAATTATTAATTCAACAAGATATCCTTCTTTATTTTGAACTGAGATTTCCTGAAGTTTTGAATTCATCAGTTTCGAAAAAAATATTCTAGTTCTTGTTTTGAAAAGAGTAATGGATTAATTCGTTTTTCGTGATTTTTTTCAGACATTTTAAACTGACATGTTACACAACGTGTCAAGTAATGAAATGTATGGCTGACTTTTGTGGAAAAAAGATATTCTCGATTAGAATCTCAAAAAAAAATCAAGTGAAGTAGAATAAAGTGATTTGTTTTCGAATTTAAGAGATTCTTTCTCACATGTATACTAAAAAACTGTATTTTTTTATTCAACTTTTTTCCATTACTTAACAATTTGATCCTTCAAATTCTGCTTTGATAAAAAAAAGTATTTCTCAGTGAAAAATTTTTTTTCGAATAAAAGATTTACGCGTATATTTGTGATTGGAAAAGATTTCCAGTTTTTTTTTCAGTATACTTTTATTCATTTTCGCTCTAAAAAAGAATTTGACAATCATTTGAACTTACAATGATCACTGAATCCTTTTAACTTAGGAAAAAATATCATAGAAAAAAATTTTAAAATTCATTAATTAATTTTTTAATGAAATTTTAGTTATTTATGTTCTGATCTTCAATGTAAACAATTAAATTATTTCACTTGTAATTTTTTTTAATTCTGAAATAACAACTATAGAAATATTTAGAATTTTAAAAAGTAATTTTATAAAATAAAAAAAGACATGTGTACGCTTATTGAATGAGACATTGTTTGTATTGTTTCCATGTATTTTGGTAAATATTTGCTAAAGAAAATAACAAACAATAAATACAAATAAAACATTTCAAAAAACTTTAATTAAAACGGGGTTTTTTGTGCGTGTATGAAAAGATAAAAAAATGATTTAATTTAAGTACAAACATTTAATTATTTTTTAAGTAATATAATGGAATTCTTTGTATTTTGATCTGAAATTTGTGAATATACATAAGTTATTTTGTTCCTTTGCTTTTTAAATATCTTTACAAATTAATTTTAAAAAACAGAAATAAAAAAGATAAAATTATTAACCATCCTTAATTTTTTGTAATATTTTTCAACTTTTTCAACTTAATACTTTTTCTGCAAATAACAAACGTAAAATGTTTAACAATACTTCAAGTCGATTATTTAATGTAAGGTATATAACATATTTGGTTCTCATATTCGTGTATTTTATAATATATTAATATGACTATATCTAATGAAATTATATTTAATATGATTTGAATAATTTAATGATACATGAAATTATTTTCAAAGATACAATTTGATCAAACCATTACAAAATTCTATTTTAAGTAAATCATGAACATTTAACTAAAGTGGTGTGCCTTCTTTTATACAATTAAAATAGCAAATATATTTATTGAATCTGAATATTTTGTTAAAAATAAAATGTTCTCCAATCTGGAATAAATTAAATATGTAGAAAATCACCACGCAAGAAATAAAGTGTTTAAACTTGGAACACTAAAGTTGAGATAAAATTGTTTGTATCGAAGCTAACAATTCATTTATATTTTTGTTCAATCTATGGGTCTATACTTGGCTATGCATTTTAGTAAAAACAATTTATAAATATATAAAACTTTGTTCCATCATAAGATTTTACTTAAAAAATAAATACAAGTATCAATTTTTTTAATGAAAAATTATTTTTGACATAAAATTATGTTTAACTTAAATTTATCAAGATTCTACAATACAACTAATCACCTAAATATAATTTTATTGTTTCTTAGAGAAATGTAATTAATCTGTAAGTATTTTCAAATACAGAAATGCATTGTATTATGCATCAGACAACTTTTTTTTTGTATTTACAAAAACAATCAATGAATATGCTTAAAATTTCTTTCTAAACTCTTTTTTCTTTTCGTTATTCCTATCCATTTTGCTCGTGCATTTCTAGCATTTGAGTCAATTCTAATATTCACTTTGAGCATTTCTAGTCAATTTGAATTTCGAATTCCTCGTAATATTTTCCATTAGATTGCAAATATTAATTTTTTTACAGCATTCAATGAATTTTCAATTATTTATTAAGAAACACTGCTACTTAAACTATGGTAATTCCTCTCCAAAATAAAAAAGCATTTTACTGTTCTTTTATACCCTAAAATGTTCTACAGCAGATGTGATAAATCTTTCATTTTATCTAAAAGGAAGATATTGCTTAACTCCCTCCAAAACCTTTTCTTTTCTCTCCATGTTTACATCTGGAAGAATTCTTAATTTCCAGGAAAGCATCTTTTGTTTGGTATCTCTAAGTTGATTGAAATCTCTTCTGGGAATATTGGAAAACAGGAAACCTTTCCAAATTAATCAGTCGAACACCTGCTGTGAGACGAATAGAATTTCTTTCAGATTCTTTAGTTCGTTGTTAGGAAAAGGTTCTTAAGGAATCGAATGAAAGTAACTTTTAAATTAGAAATCCACCCTCTCTATTTAGAAACACCGAATTTAATTTAGGGCTAGTTTGCGACGGTTAATTTTGCTTTTCTTCAGTTTGGTTGACAGGATAGTTTCGTTGAGTAAAGACTTGTTTTATGTATGGTATTTAGACTTCTCTTTGTTATAAACATTCATTCGCTATCATATTTGGAATTATAGAGTATTATTTATTGAAATTAATTAAATGGTTTGTGTAGGATCTTCATTCCAGATTTCAGCTCATGGTATTTTCTTGGTTCTTTTCATAACTATTAATTTTCATTTTATCTTATGTGTTCCTGGTGTATTTATTTGTTAAAAAAACTGGAATTCTAAATTTAAAGTATTTTAAGTTTATTAAATACATCCACATTTAAGCTTATTATATAGTATAATTTGAAATTCAATACACAAATTTAGAATTAGATGAATATAGCTTTTGAGTGATTGATTCAGAATTTTTATATCATTCCCGTTTTGTGTTATTTTTCTTAAAATTTTTGTATAAAAGATACTCTTTTTTGTATCGTTTGATGCATATTTTATTTTTGAAATAAAATATCATTTTCTCTACTTTATGAAATAATTATTATCTAAAAGTCAAACTGGATTCGCTGTTATTAAATTTTACTGTATGTGATAGTTTGTTTTGTTTCTAAATATATGCTAATTTCTTCTTGTAAGCATGCCATTTGTATCAATCGTACAAAATGCCTCTGGTAAGCACTAAATTAACAGTGTTTTGTTTTTGTGACTGTCTTCCACTTTTGTTCTATTTAGTTCTATGAATGAATAACTCTTGAAATTCTTACATAAAGTTCTTAACCTTTCTATACACTGCTAGTAGAAAAAGTTTTATTTAGCAGATATTACTTAACAAGATAACAATTCAGTGCAGAGCACTCGTCCAAATATTGACAACAAAACGCAGATAGGTGAAGTCAAAATGAATGAGCACAAAGGCAGTCATGTCCGGTTAAAAGTCTATTTAGCCACAGCAGCAGCACGAAGAGAACTTTTTTTCTTTAGAATTTATTTAACCCCCAACAATCAATATTCTGGTTCTGAAAAGTATCGCTTTGCCCCTTTTTTTATACTATTATATAGCACGGGTGGCGAAACTTTATGGATTAGATGGTGCCAATTTTTTTTCGAAGAAATGCTTAATGAGGTATAGACGTGCCATCAGATACTTAAAACGCAATTATTGGAAAAATAATAAAAATACTAACAGCTCAAAAGTCTTTATTTACTACGAACAAAACTTTTTTTGCTGTATTGTAGTAAACGTTTTCGTTATACGTGTAATTCGAATTATAGCAACATTAGTGTGATTTATTACAAAACAGACGGCAAGTAACTAATACTAGGATTGTAAGGCAATAACAAACGAATGGGCTTCCCACGACCAATCACTCCCGTTTTTTCGTAAAATTTAATAGTGAACTTTGTTAATTGGAACTGAAATGCAAACTGTTTTGATCGGTGGTGTGCCCAAAATATTGTGTCGCGTGCCACTGGTTGCCATCCCTGTTATATATTATTCTCGCGTTAATTGTATTTTGAAACTCAAAATATTAATTTAGCAATTAGTTTAAGAAAAGTCTAAAATAATGCCGAAGGAGCTATGTTTAATAAGAATTTTTCAAATGTTACATGTATTTTAATCTAATTCTATAGCGTTTTAGGTGGTTTTACAGTTAAAAATAAATCATTAAATTACTAATGCATTTCAAAAAGGAAAAAGAAATTATATTTGATTAACCAATATCTACCCCACTCTCTTTTCTTGTCTAATTCTTACGGTTATTTTCTTTTTAAATATCTTTTAGGGGGAAAAAACATTATATATTTTTATTCATTTTTCAAATCTTTCCAACAATAACTGTCTAAAAAAATACATTGATAAAGTTGCTCTGAATAATCCAAAGAAATGTCTTTTTTCTCTTGTTTCATCGTACACGTGTTACATAAACGTTTATTTTGCAGACTATCTCTTGGCAACTACTAAAATTTGTATTTGAAATACAAACGTGAAGAAAAGCAACTATGCTTTATAAGAGATTCATTTTGCTACCATGTTTTGCAACATACAGGGTGGCCATAATTAAACTGCAAGTGTTCAAGAGGTACCGGAGAGAAAAATTACAGTGAAATTTGGTACTACATGTTTCAGAACTTGCACAAATCAAATATGCAAAAGAAAATATCGCTGTTTTTACCCGATAGATGGCGCTGTGCCGTGTTTCAATGCTTATTGACGACATATATGTACATTTTAGTCCCATCGAATAGTATGACCACATTGAGTAGAGATGTTGAGAGAGAACAATTGATTACAGCATTGCAAGAGCGAAGTAGGTTAGGAACCATGATATTTATATAGGACGGAGTACCCCTCACATCGTTAAACCTGTTAAAAAATTGCTGCATTTTTGGTGCGGACCGCGACATAAGCAGAGGTTTCGAATACGCTTGGCCCGCACCTATACCGGGCCTTAATCCTTGCAATTTTTATCTGTGATGACATCTTAAAGATATGTTTTATAGATAACAGCATGCTTCTGTTGCTGAGTTAAAATCTAGCATAACGAGACACGTGAG